>UELW01000189.1:1205000-1655000 GCA_900490495.1 Danionella dracula
TAAATAGCTTTTGTGTAGCATTAATTGAGTTTTTTTCAGCTGTTAAAAATATAGATACACTCTTCATCTCTTTACTGTTTATTCGAAATGTTTCTTGTTCATTTAGCCGTTTCAATGTTTTGTTCAAATGAATGAAGGATAACACATGAGGTGTCTTAACAGGTTGCCAGAAAATAGTAGTTTAGTTTTTACAAAGTGTTCAAATAATAATATAAGAAAAAACATAAAAAGGCGTCCACAGTAAAATCTAGAGTTGAATTTGCTCTGTTCTGATTTATTTGATCCTTCTAGAGTTAAATTGAGAATTTTTCAGTTAAACTACAACAAACAACAAAAACTCCTATGTGTTTTTGTATACCAATAAACTAATATGAATTTCCTAGTTTTCAATGAAAAATTAACCGTTTGTCTCTGTCCAGAGGAGGACCAAATAAACTCTTAGTTATTTTTGCTCTCAGGATGTTATATGGATATAATATGGATTAACGTAGATTTTGCAGAATTCACTCTTTTGGTTAGCTTCTTTATATATATATATATATATTTTTATATATATATATATATATATATATATATATATATATATATATATATATATATATATATATATTGTTTGAGGGCTATACTTAAAGCTACAGTTTGTTAAATTTCACGGTAAACTAGGCATTTCTTTAGCTGATAATGGGACATATCACAGCATTGTGGCACAATATATTGCACTGCATTTTTTGTACCTGACAGTCTAGAATATAACATACTTGGGTACAAATCAGTATGGAATCTTTTTTTAACCAAGGTTCTGTGTTGCAGCATTTTTTTTAGCTATATGTAAAACTGTCAAATACATTAATTAAGAGAGGTAACTAACTAATTAGTTCCTGACTAATTTCTTTTCTTACACTTTTCAAGATAGAAAAATGTTTTTCATCATTTATATTAAAAAAGTCATGGTTGGGAAGCTGTTTTAAAAGAGTTTCAAAGTCTGAATAGTGAAGTGTGAGTGATTGACTTTTGGGATTGACCATCAAGCATCAGTAGTCTCCCATAGCTAGACGTTGGGGGAAGGTCTGGGGGTTTCGGCTGCTTTTTTTTGGTTGAGACAATTGGTTTAACAACCAATCCCATATGGTTTCACATAATGTAATTTTTTGGAGCGTCCCCACATCAACTGACCAAAATGCAATGAGTTAGCCAGGAAAGATTAGAGATAACGCAAAGTTACAAGAATAGAACAACAATTCTCTATAATCGAATCTCGAGGAGGGGCATAGCTGGTAAAATAATCTTTTCTCAATTGTATGGATGAATTTCGTTTCAGAGGGGAATAAAAACAAATGCAACATTCACTTCTGGTGGAAATCCTGACAAATTCAATCAATCATTTCACAACTTTAGGATTCTTGAAGGGCTTGCCATAAAGATGCACCAAACCCATCAGACCTTTAGCCAATGTTCTGTGAACGTGATGTGGACGAGGCTGAGACTATTTCCTACGCTACTCCCCCATTCAGGAGTTGCTTTATATATTTATGAAAAGCTTGGATCATGAATTTTCCTCTTGGATGAAAGCTAAGCAAGATTCATGTGTTCTTTTAAAATACTGGTTGAGGTCTCTCCTATTCAGAATACAGTTATATAAACGTAAATGTTGTAATACATATCGAACTAGATCAAACGTTCTAAACTTTACTTTTAAAGGATATAATGAAATCTCTGTTTATTTGTTGTTTTTACAGAAGGTTCATTTTAACATTGGATCATTTCGTGCATCAATTTGTACATTTTCGTGCATCAATTTACTATTAATTTGTATTTAATTGGTAATTGTGTGAAATATATGCTATTACGAGCATAACATAAGAAGCATTTCTTGTAAGTGTTTCGTTACATCCATAAATTCACAAATCCCATCACAAAACTAAATTAATCCTCTTTCTCTCTCTTTTTGCAGATATGGAATGGATTGTTTGATAGATGAGTATTATGAGAGTGGAAAGTGTCACAAGTGCCCACAGTGTCCACCCGGCCAAGAACTGAAAGAGGTTAGAGAAAGAATGCACTTTAGTGACTTAGTGGATCACACATTCACCATTATTATAACGCACGTGTTTGCAAAGTCATTCTATTCCAAAAATCAACATTTGAAAAGCCTAGAGGCTACACGAAGAAACCAACACCTATAATTTAACTCATTATTTTTAAGTTTGTGGATTAACTGGTATGAACACCTGCACATGTTGTCTTCAACCTCCTCATGATTGATAGACTAGATATATTCCGTGACTGTAGTACAAACTACTGTTTATTTAAAATGTAAAATTTGAAGGCAGTGTTTGTTTTTAGAGAAGAGCAAACAGATGAAAACTATGCCCTAAAACCTTTTCATTCTTCTAATGTTGCCATAATGCTAAAAGAGTCTTACAGTTTTGAAGTTATCATCATTCAAATGAGAATAACTGTCAGCATAATCAATGTTTTAATGCGTTTTTTTCAGTTCCAGTACGGTTTAAAAAAAAGTCCATCTTCTGGTGGTTTAATTAGCCCTCCCCTAAAAAGAAATTCCAAACTTCTGTTGATTTTAGTTCCTATTTAATTATCTTTTGTAACTGGATCATAATTAAAGCAAACTCTGTATTTCTTGGAGGAAAATGCTCCTAAATGTTCTGACTAGTGTTCATGGGAAAGACACTTTAAGTATATGTTTAAAGACGCCAAAAGAGCCCAATTTGTGTACATGCTGTAATTAGTAAACATGCTGCAAGGTCACATCTCTGCCACTAGAGGCCTGCTCATGACCTCAAATGACTTAGAGGCAGGGTTCAGTTACAAACCGCGTTCTGAGAAAAGGTTTGCGAGGTCTAATGCTCTGATCATGTTACCAAATATGTTTGTGTGCATGTGCTCTGTTAGGAGTGTGGTTCTGGTGCAGGTGTGTCAGCTGTGTGTGGTGTCTGTGATGTTCGGTGGTTTAAGGAAGACTGGGGTTCCCAGCCCTGTGGGCTATGCCAGAACTGCCGCAGACTCAACAGACACCAAATCAAGCCCTGCACACGCTCAGACAACGCAAAATGCGGAAACTGCTTCCCTGGGTGAGATTTTCTCACATTCACACAGACAAACGCTCAAAACAATTTTTATAGCAGATAATTGCTTTCATCCCACACATAACTGATAGCATGCAGCTTCTCACACCCTAATCTCTCTACACACCTGTAAAGGGTTTTAAAATTAAACCTCTTGTTTTTCTTTTTGCAGTTTTTACAGCAAAGTGAGACTGGACGGTTTGGAAGATTTAGAATGTCTTCCTTGCAGTCCCGCCCCTTTCAGAAACCTACAATGTAGCCGTAAGTACCAAAACAAACGTTACTCTGCTGTGCATAGAACAAGAAGCTCTTAACACCTCAGAACTGCCTTGGCTCTGGGGTGTTTAGGTGTTTGAAACAATCTGTGGAGGTTTTGTTGCATATATTCAGTACGGCGTCGTGCAATAGTTACAGATATATCAGCAACAAACCATGTTGTGAATGTCTCAAGGGTCTTCAGCTGGATTTAGATCTGCTGACTGTAGAGACCGTTTGAGTACAGTGGAGTCGCTGTCCATTTCAAGAAGCTTGTTTGAGATGAAGTGGGGATTGTTATATGATGCGTTATACTGCTGGAGGGACGCTGTGGTCAGAAAGAGAGTTTAAACATCTGTGGAGGGAGCTGAAGGGCCAAGATTTTACTTGAAATGACATCCTCTGCCATTTCAGACTGAAGCATTGAAAAAAGCAGCAGAAATGTCTTTTTGGTTAGCGTCAGTTAAATGTTTGGATTTTGAAATGTCTTGACTTAATCAGGACAATGATGCAGTGGAATTCAGAAATACAGTTTGAGCAAGTGTTCTGATTGCAAAAGGGGAGTCGCTTTCCGTATCTGAATCCCATTGAGCTGTTGTGGGTACTGCTTGGAAAAAAGTTGTATTATTTGATTGTAGTATACTGATATAAATAACATCTGTGTGATAAGAAGCTTTGTCAAAAAATGTGTTCACCATAATTTAAGTAGCCCCTGTCCACACAAACAGGATTCTTGAAAACAGCTCTTTTTTTTTTTTTTTTTTTTTTTTTCCAAAAACATTGTTTCTATTTGTTCACACGTAAACACAGCTTTGGGTTAAAGTGAGAATTTGACAAAATTCTAAACTTTAAGGTTATGAGATATTGCAACTTTGTGAATTGACATTCTCTTGACTGCGCTTCATCTGGTGTGGAAAAACATGAACGGTGGAACTGGGCTTGCAAATAACAGTGCAGTAGAAGATGATTGATTTAGTGCAGAAATGCTACATTTTCCATAGTATTTCAACAAGTAACACAAGACAAAGCAAAAATGCAACATTTAAAAAACAACATATAAAAAAATTATAATAGAATAAAATGAAAAGTGTACTGATAGTAAAAAACTTAAATAAAGATATTAAGCTTAAGGACTTAATTATGAATACACAAACCCCAGAAATCATGCAAAATCCCATATGTGCACCATTTTGAATGTAGTTTGTCAAGCAAGCTCATTTCCACTCATCACAACTTTGAGTTTTCAATGTCACTAACATATTCCATTTAATTTTTAATTCAACACACATAAATGCTCAGCTGTGCAGAAAAACTTTCACGTGATCTACATCCAAGTTTGTGTAGTACTTATTCTTTCCTCCTATAACTTCATCCTTTGTCACAGCTATTGATGGATGACAGAGTTCCTTATTATCTACAAAACATTACATTGGCTAAGTTTTCTCAAAATAAACTTTTCAAAATTGTATGTTAACACATGGAACATTTGTTTTGATTGTGAAATTATTATAAGCATGTTTTAAAACTACATATTGCATGGAATACTTTTAAAATGACCACTGTACAATGAGCTGAGTAATTGCTGATGGTATCCAGATGTGTTGCATCCTAATTCTGACTGAATCTATAATCCCCTCGTTTCTGTCTTTTTTCATCCTTCCATGTGCTCCATCTGGGCGCTCTGATTTTCCTCAACTTTAGCCAGATTGTAGTCCTTGAGTTGTGTTTTTCTATATCAGAACTATTTTTACAGCTGAAAAGACAGAAAGAGCTCAGCATTTCACTGTTTCTTTATGGTAAAATGCATTTTTGTTAATGAGTAGACGAGGGTGAGTGAGGCCAGGATTTGAATTTTCAGTGGTGACGTCACATGCAAACACACAGAAGTAAAATGTGTTTTTAAAGCAGATTTAAAAACTAAAACAGATTGGACGGCTCTAACAAGGGTGGGAAGCCTGTTCCAAAGCTTAGTTCTGTTCTGCAGTCTGCTTCTTGGAAAAAGAAGTGGATCGGTGTTCCTTGCTCTAAGTGCTCTGGACTGTGACTAAACATTCTGCAGTTCTGAAATCTATTGTGGAACCCGGTTCCGCAGAGATTTTAAACACAAAATAACAACAATTTCAACTCAAGTCAACGACTAACAGGAATGAATTGAAGAGAGATCAGGAGAAATATGGTTGCGAAGGAGTTTTTCTTTTAAAGGTCTGGTTGCAAGGTTCTGAACTAATATTAGTTGATAGATACTTGAAAAACTTTGATAAAAAGAAAGTTACAGTCGTCTAGTGGAACTGTACTGTCTGCAAGATCTAGTTTTTTTATATTGGAAATTATATTTTAAAAGTATAATAGTAGATTTTAAAATGATTGTGGCTGTTGTATGAACTTTTTCTAGCCTGTTTATAGTTCGCTGCTACTAGTAGAGACAGCAATGTCTTGTGGCAATAACAAATCAACTTTTTTCCTATTTTTTGTCTCTGACCTATGACGTAACCAATTTTTTTTCACAACTTTCTCAGGGAAACAAATAGTGATGAAATAGAAAGCTACTTTTACAAGACGGGACATGCTTCTGTGTTGAAACGCTTTATAAAAAAATAGCTTTTACCTGCCATCGTGCCTATAACTTTTCATTAAGCTCTTATTTAATGCCTCTACAATAATTCATATCAAGTAGACATATTCTCCTCTCAGGGGTATTTTTGAGATAGAACTTTGATGGCCACCACAAGGTTTTCAAGTCTTACGCACTGAGTGTGTGACACCTGCATTTTGCTGTTTTCACAAGCTCACATGCAACACAAATTGGTTTCTCTTCATTTTACAAGCAGTAGGAGAAACGCTAGAAACATGCTGAACACCTCTGCACATGATTTCTGTGCACCTTGTGCTCTTGTTTCTGGAGAAATAGAGTATCCCAAACTACTGCTGATTGGTTGTTAAATATGTGACACATAGATTGATACATACTGATGACCAATTAAATGTGAGCTGCTCGGGTATTCTCTCAAAGCCATTAGGAATAAAGAACATTTGATGTCTGGTGGCTATTTAGAAGCATTCAATATGCACAGAGTTAACCAATTTTGCCAAGCAACTAAAAAGTATTGTTTGAAAAAAAGGAGTATGAACATTTAGCTAACTATCTATGTGTAGGCTTTCAGGTGTCCTTTTAGTCGCAAAAAGAACATTAATGTCATTGAGTTATGCAAACTATTGTCAAGTGATCAAATAATTTATATGAATGGTATATTATTTTTTTATTATTATTGCAGATTGTTGTGATCACATTCACAGCATATGTTCCTTTGCTGTAATTAAAATAGTAATGCATACTGTATTTGTAATCATTAAATACAATGCCACCATCCACTAAAATTAGAAATTAGAGTTTCGTTTTTGTTTGATTAGACACCTCGCCCCCAACCTGAATAACCTGCCACCACACTACCGACTCTTAACCCAAATTCATTTAGATTTTTCTTTTTAAATGTCTCAAAAATCTGACCCAAATGACACAAACATTTACTTTTATTCAATGTATTTCATCTCCTGAAAGAGCTCTTTTTAGATCAAAATATGGTTTGTGGATGATCATTTAAAAATGTAGCTTAGCCTTGATGAAAGCTCAAATATAAATATAAAAGTGCATTTCTGCCACCTACTGGACTGGAGATTGTGAGGATATGTGGGGTCTTTGGGCAAAAAAAAACTATTGATGCTTCAGAGGTTTGAATAAAAGGGCGATCAAGCACAATCTCAAACAAAGTGTACAGTTTGTTAAATGATAGTTTACTATATTTACTTGATTTGAAAGGTTTGAGTATGTCCTTGTTTTTTTTTATTAAGTTGACTATGTGGATAAAAAAGCAAAACTTAAACTATGGTGCTTGAGTTTTTTATATACAGTGCCTTTATTGTGAATTTGACAAATGTGAATTGCACTCAAATCATAAGTTCTGTGTGTATTTCCTGCACTCTTCCTTGATTTCCAAGTATGCCCCAGAAACATTCAAAAAATTATAATGCGCTTTTTTGCTGACACTATTACTTATTTTAAGTCAAAGTATTGCTGCTGAAGTGTCGCAAATGTTCTGCCATTAAATAAATGAATTCACCCGCCCTGAAATTCATTAAATTGGCTCCACAGAAAAAAAGTCATGCCTGTTTTGTTCAAATAAATGATGTTTGAACCGCCTCCGACTGTTGCCTATGAAAGACTTCCAGTCCTAGAAGCATAAACCCAAATTAATGAGGAGTTAATATGTAGATTAACCTTTTAAATCAAGCTCAAAGACACTTCACCTTCATGTTCTTGTCTTTTCAATGCATGTTGTACTCTCTTCACCCCAGCGCACTCTCATTCTCCTGCTCTTATCTGAGCTTGGGTATCTTTATTCTCTCTTCTCATTGTTTTATCTACTTCCTCCTGATCCTCTCTACTGCGATTACGACTGGAGTAGGAGAGGAGATATTTATCCCTAACAGATCAGTCATTGGCCTGTGATAGTGCTCAGCATGGACTGGCGGTCGATCCACTGTGAACCCACTCCATCATGCATTGACAGAGGTCTTTTAGCATTCTGCTGATCAGATACTTTACCAGCAACAGGAAGAGCGATACGTTTATAGAGAGGAAGGGGACAAGAAAAAAGGCAGCTGCGGTTGTCGTGTTGTGAGAAGTGAGAATCATTGAGCTGTTTACGAAGCCCCTGATGCATGGCAGTTTATTTGTTGATATGTGTGCAAGTTCTAAAAGCTTTTGAATGTGATTATTGTGTTTGAAACATGGATTTGCATTGAGTAAACTGTCAGCATTTATTGTTTAGCCTTATGTATTGTTTAGCGTATATATTTGATTTTCCCACTTTGAGTATCGGAATGTTTCGGAGTGCTCTGAAACCATGATGTGGGTCAGTCAGGGGCAAGACATGACTAATGGGGCAAGCTTGGTGTAATGAAATGAACTGGTCATTGACTAAAGTACTTTCACACCTGATTCGTTCCGAGTTTTAGTTTCATTTAAAGTGAACTGTGCAATCAAACTCTCGTCCACACCAAAACGACTGGTCCGAGACCTTCTGGACAAGGTGCTGCCTGACCAGTGGCTGAATCTGACCCTGCAGATCAATGAACCAAGATAAATTGAAACATATACCAAGAAATGTCAAGGGGAAACATTCTTGTGTTCAACTTAAATCTATTTACTTTAATATTTCTCTTAACTTATCCATTATAAAGTATTTTACACTTACCAGACACTTTATTAGGTACACTGGTTCAAAGACTAAAAATGTGCTCATATTGCACCAATCTTTGCCTCACTGCTGTGGTTGCTTGTCCATTTTAGAGTACATTATTAAATGTTATGATTTGTGTAAAGTGTTAGGGTGAGCAGAACACTCAAGTGCAGCAGCTCAAAGGTTTGAATCCCAAACCCTCTCGTTTCGCTCTCTTTCTCTTTTCTGAAGCTTTCATATCCAAAAAAGTCTGTGATCTGAAATCATCTCAAAAATGTTATCATTCGTTTTTAATCCCCTTATGCGCCAACCACAATCCTCTCATTATTGTTCTGGTCCCTTCTTAATCATGAAGAAACCTTAGGCCATCTGTCAAGTTGTCGGTCTAGGTACAAGGCTTGAGAAAATGGGAAATTGGGTTGCTTTTCATGCCTGGTTTACACTATTACTGGTTTTAAGTTTGTTTTTTAATTTCGTTGTTTGTCTTTTAATCACTATTCATTACTCACCTTTGACTTAATTATTATGTTGATCATGTTCCTATTTGATTAAATATTTAACAAACTATTTTTCACAGTACTTTGGTCAGCTTACTGTTGAAATGTGCTATATAAATATATTTTACTTACTTAGTTTCTCAATTTACTTTGGTATGCTGACACAAAATGTTAATCAGCCAATTAAATGGAAGCAACTCAATAAAGATAACAATACAGATGTGGGAATGATGATTTGCTGAAATTCAAAATGAGCATCATAATGTAAAAAAGGAAATTAAGTATTTATTCTTTACTGTGCCCAACGGCTGATCTTAGAATCTTAGAATTTGCTGTTCTACTGTTCTTTGGGGATTTTCACTCACAATAATTTGCCATCAGCGATGTGGATAAAAAGCCTTTGATCAAAAGTCAAACAATGAGGACAGTAAATAAATTGGTTAGAGATGATAGAAAGCTAACAGAAACTTTAAACAAACACTTCATACTGTAGCTTTGAAGAAAAGGATGTGGTGTACCTTTGAAAGTGGCCGGTAAGTGTATACTTTATGAGTAAGAGTAAAATGGCCTCAGAGTAAAGAGTTCAAAATGAAATTAAACACATGCACTATTACCAAAATGCCATTTATGTTTGTGTATAAAAATGCAAATTTCAGTTTTAATACAGCATTGTCATAAAAATGTTACTTGTAAAAAAAATGAATTCCCCTAAAATTTTTACAATACTGCACATCTTCCAGATAACATTTGTACAGTGTTTACTGTTTGCATTCCAACCGAGTTTTCTGTTTTTAGGAGGGGAAGAGACGGGCGTGACAAAAGTCCAGACCTCAGCACCTTCTTTTCAAAATGTTCCTTCCATCACGACTGCTTGTGCAGCAACAGCTATCCTAACAACTGTCCTGCTTGCCATTGTGTGTGTCACCTTCCAGGCACGGACTTCCCTCAGGAAAAAATGCAAACGTATGAGAATATATGGAATAAAACCAGAAAATACAGCTTTAATCGTCTGAAGGTGGCAGAAAACATAAATCTGCCTGACGGTTCATTCAATCTTATCTTTCAGGGTGTTTATCACCAGTCAGTGGCAGTCAGCGTGACATTGATGCGGCTTCGGTTCCAATGAATACCCTGCACACAGTAATGCAGGACACGCAAGTGGACGGATCAGGTGAGTGTGAATCACAGCTTGATGAGAAACATAATGAGATGTGGAGGGAAAGCTGTGCGGTCTGTAACTGATTATTATGCACCATATGGCAAAACATCAAGTCCAGAAAGAGATCAAAGTCCGTTTAAATGAGAGCTCTCAGCATGTTACAGTGGTTTCTATTAAGGGCCCAGTGAACACAAGATACTGGTACTGTAATCTCACAATCAGTTACCATGGATTCAAAGAAACCATATCCTTGTGTCTGTCGGGCTTTGAAATGAACCTTAAGGTGGTCAATGAGCTATTTAAAAGCATAATGGGATCATGGTAAAGCTGTTTAAAAATTTGCCTATTTTCTACGAACAAGATGCTAAAATGCTATCGTTTTTCTGACTTTTGATGTGTATTATTTCTTTGTTTTAGATATTAAATTCCAAAGCAATCCTTAAAGTGGAACTATTTTTCGTAGAAATTTCTTATTGCATTTAACTGCTTTGTAACTTTGAATTTGAATGCTTTGTATTTGTAATTTCATTTACTTACACATTTACTTACATTAAGGGAGAGACAAAGTCTAATTCAGTTCTCTCATAGTAAAAGTTGTATCAGGTTATCAATCAACCATAGAAAATTAAGAGAAAAGTGTAAAAAGGGATTTTTTTAATAGTAAGTGTTCCCTGAAGAGATGAGTTTTGAGTTGCTTTTTTTTTAACTGTTAGTGTTGCTGCTTTCCTGAATGGATCAGGGAGTTTGTTTCACCAGCCAGGGATAGTGAGAGAGAAGTTTCAGCTAAGATATTTTCTGCCTTTGTGGGGCTCATTTAATAAAATTAACTACCAGCAACTAATGCTACTACTATTAAGACTCTGCCATTTTAGTTAGTTTAAATGTTTAATGTATCTTTGTAGCATGGATAGCATCCATCAACGGTTGAACTCACACACAGAGTTTTTTCCCAGCATCTCTGCTCAAGATGTAGTAATAGTTTTTGTTTATTCAGGAAATACAATCTCTATTGTCCTGAAATGATCCTTACTTTACTCTTAACTCTAAATTTATAGTAATATGCCGTTCTCTTGATGCATAAAACATAGGGAACTCTGGGTGATGAGAAAACAAAGGGAAAGGATAAAGATCTGTTACAACCTCCATATTCTACTTTTCATACTTGTATATTCAGCTCAAATAAATGTGCTTTAAAGCCTGTCTGAGTTCCTTTACGACCCTGGCAACGGTGTGCTGCTCACATTAATCTCCAATTTTCAGTGTTTCCAGTTCTGTGAAAAGTTTTATGCGTTACAAGGTTTCAAAAGATACAGTTAGTTCATACTGTAAGCAGACAGTGACAATGAAAGGTAGTTAAATTGATTTAAACTCATTGTCATTTCTGACAAACAATTAGACTAAATAAAATTTAATTTGCTTAAAAAGTAAGCTTTTTTTATTTGAAAAGGTTAATTGCTAACAACCAAAAATAACAGTTAAAATATGTGTTATTATTTACTTAAAAGTTGGCGTTCTAATGGAATATAATTACTTTTATCGAAGTGACATATTAAACATGACTGTCAGTTAACCTTTGTGATTTTTTTTCTCACAAGAGTCCTGTTTGCCATTGAAGAACCCCTTCACCCTTGATGACATCACAGTCTCCATGACCTCTGATCTTTATTCCAATGCGATGCCGATCTGTAAGTCGGCCTGCTCTGATCCTGGAACTGTCATCAGGCAGGTGACGGAATCAGACTCTTCCATCTCCAGCCATCATGTCATTCTCACTCTGTTGGGAGGACAGGACACTGTGAGACCCTGCTGTGCTGTGGAGCGTCCCACAGCCTGGGGGCTTCACTCTCCAGTCGAATGCACTGAGTTGGACCTTCAGCACCTCTCTGGAGCTATTGACAATTGAGTCATTCAGCGATCATAACCAGAAAATCCCAGAGTGACGGGGATCAGACAGCAGTCCACAGCTCTGGCCTTCTGCTTCTTGATGTGGAGAGAGGGAGAGCGAGAGGCGAGGTAGAAAATTGGATTGTCGATACAAAGAGAGATCACATTGCAAATGTGCAGTGTGATGTTTAAACAAGCAACTTTCTCACTCAGTGTTTACAAATGTTGATTGTTTACCTTACGTTTTTTTTTTCAAGTAAGTGTACTAACCCGTTTGACTCGATGCACTCAATTGGTTCCATTATAATTTAACAGTCGTGAGAGGTCTTGCAACAGAATGCATTGTTTCAGCACTCTTTGAAACTTATTGACAGTCATAAAATTATTTTAAATGCCATCTTAAAAACATGACTGAATTTGTCAAAAAGCAAATCAGTACAACCTATAAATTGAGCAAATGAACAGTATAATCACAGCATGTGTATTTGAACTATTCAGTTTTCATCTGTGCAATTGTCAAGACCAGAGGTGGGTAGTAACTAGTACATGCATTTTAGGGTAACTAGTACTTTTTGAGTACTTTAAAAACTTTTACTCAAGTAAATATTTTGTGAAATATCTATACTATTACTTAGTTACATTTGAGTTACATTTAGCTGCCCTATCATGGAAAAAAATTTAAATGCAGGCTATTTTTGACATTAACAAGTCTCTTGAGCTGTTGAAGAGGGTGGCGCACAAGTTTGCCAGCTACTCGAGTCAATGGTGGCAGATCGACACGTCCTCGCTGCTGATTGTGTGCGCTGATGTCATGCACGGACAAACAATATGCATGCAGACACCTGTGCATATTAATGTGGATTTCACAATGCACGTATTCTGTAAAATGGGATTGTAGAGATTCAAAACTTCTTTTTGTTGCATATATCGCCTTTGTAATTGATTATAGTTTGCAATCAACTATGCAATATTTTCTGCTAGGAAAACAAACCCAAAAGTAATTTATAGGGAATACTATGTAATAAATAGCATTTTTGCTTCGTATCATTCAGATCACAACTAACTAGTAACTAAGTACTTGAGTACATTTTGTTTATATACTTTTTTACTCTTACTAAAAAAAATTTATTAAATATTTTTTTTTAATTATTTGACAGTTAATTTTACTATTTTCCAGATTTTTTGGATTCTCTACCCACCTCTGGCCAAGACCAAGATCAACCTTAGTAACAGTTTAAGATTTGGACAAGCTATAAAAAGTTCTCAGTGTGTTTCAATGAGCGCAATCTGTAAAGAGACTTGTCTAAAGATAGACACATTTTGGGCACATAGGGATCAGATTTCATCCGCAAGGCATACAAACGGAGAGAGAAAAATTCAAAGCAGAGATATTAAAGAACACAATCATTATAGAGAACAGGTTACTGGTCACAGTTTAAAGCCTAAACCCACAGCAAAGGCAAAGCTATCGACAGCATCACACACTTTTCATCACCCACAGGGTAAAATGTAATAAATGTACTTCAACAATGTTGAAAATTAAACTAAATTTTATTAGACACAACCACTGACTTTTGGGTTTGAAGTGCTAATTAGAAGTGGAAAGTAAAGAATGGCATTCATGAGTGTTTTTGAGTAGTTTTTAAAATGTCATTTTCATTGAAGTAAAGCACTTCTCTACATTTAAAATCAGACCCTTTACTTGGGAAAATATGCATATTAAAAATATTAGTCACCCAAGGAAAAAAGGGAGCAAAAAAAAGAGCCAACTTGATTTGTTTCAAACAAACGTGAAATACTTGACCCTCTGTGTTTAGTCACCAGTAAAAAAAAAACACTGAAGCTATACTTTTCATGTAAACTGGCATTTAAACCTTGATCAAAGCTACAAGGATGTTTAGATAAACAAGTCTTATTTATCTTATTCCTTTCAGTCAGCTCTTATGAAAGTTGGGGTCATATAAAAGACACTAAATATATCAGACTGAAAAAATATTACACTGTTACATTAGCCAACTGTATACATATGTATTTTATTAAGTTTTATTAACATTCAATAACCCTTCTGATAGACTGAGACAGCTGACTTAATATTTTTGAGAGAGGAAAGCTCACCGCTGCTTGTTTTCTAACAAAGAAATTTTTACTTTTACTTGAGTAGGATTTTAGATGGGAACTTTTACTTGTACTAGAGGATATATTCACTGATGTAGTGGTTCTTTCACTTAAATGCAAACATGTGTACTTTTTACCCAGCCAGACGCTCTAATGTTAGCAGATGCTAATGTGAACTTGTTTTACAGTATTGACAGATTTATTAGCTACGAACTAAGGTAAACATCCTTGTCGATCTGCACATGAAGTCCAACTGTGTGGCCAACCAGTTAACATTTAGCTCCATCTGAAATTTGTTTATGAGATGGAGTACAATATACTCAGCCTTTTGGGATATCTGCTAATGGAGTACCCCATTCTAACGACATATTATTACTTATTAGAAAACTACTGACAAATGGGCAAGAACTCTGAATTCTCTTATGCATCATCTCAATAGTCCGAGTACTGGCAGAGACTGTTCTGTAATTGGCTCGTCTCTGCTATTCAGTCAGTGCTGAACAACAGGTTAATTGAAAAAGCGTATTTTTATTTCATCCTTTTACAGCACAGGTTTAATGCATTTTAAAGACAACTCCACCAGTAAACACACACTCTCGTCATTCCAAACGTATATGCTTTTATAATTACTCTGTCAGAATCTGGACTCTGTAAAAACGATTCACAGAACCAAATTCTGTCATTCCCCAAAGAAGTTATGGCTTTAAAAAGGTGAAATATAGCAGAGCAGTTTTGGGTTGACTTTAATGTTGTTTTTATAGTGCTCCGCAGGACTTTTTGATGCTTTAAAGATAGATGTTTTATTTTTGCTCAAGAAAAACGTTTTTTATTAGCTTTTTAAAAAGTTTTCTTAAATGAAATATAACTGCTGGAATTACTCGAGGGCAAGTAAATGAAGTCATCCTTGTTGGATGAACAACAGCTCTGCTCAAAATCAGGGGTCACTAAGAGTTTTAGAATGAATAGATAACCGTAACTAAAAAAAGATCTCATGCTAAATAATCCCAAAAATTCCAAGAAGAAACATTTTGATGTGAACAAACCCAAATGTCCTCTACAGTGATTAGTGTTTTAAATGTTATCCAGTATGACATTTGTTATTTTGGGCCGAAAGCTTAGAAATCCTTCCATTTCAAACTTTTGAACACTACATGTTCCCTTTAAATTTAGCACAGTGTGTCTGAAGTTCTCAACCCAATAAGTTCCCTCCTGCTGTCTTCAATACGAGGCTAGGAAATGGATCAGATCCTCCTGAAGCTGAAAACTACGTTAGCTGGCTCAGTGCCTCAGTGAAGCATCTCATGTTCAGCTTCGCTCTGAGAGTGTTTACTGCTTCACATGCTCACTTAACTACCGAGCACCTAACCTGCTATTAACACACTGGATAGTAAGATAATCACTGGATCTTGGTGTAAACTTTGCCCGGTTTGATTTGAAGCGTGTCCCAAGTCATTCTGCTCTCTAAACCTTTGCAATGTAACACACTGTACACTGTCAGTTATCCTCTATTATGCCATACAAAGGAATTCTGGGTAACACAGATTGTGGTGTTTCTTCTAATTACACCTGAATGAATAATTAACTCATGTCTCAAAGCTTCAAGTTACAGATGTGAGTTAGTTTGGAAAAAAAGCTGGCCTTGTGCTAACATTTTAACAGAAAGATTGTCTGCTATAAAGATTGACCTCGAAATGCCCTCACACTCATCATTAATGAGGCTCGTCTAATCTACTTATTTTTTTATTCAATCCAGCGGCGCTTTTCATCTCCGTGAGGTTAAATGCTTTATTCAACATGTTGATGACATCTCCGAGCCGTCAGCAAGGCAGGAGAAATCCTGCCAGCTCTTACGGTGGTTTCCACTTTGGTAAGCCTTTAAAACTAACATCCATGGTTGTAGACAAAGCCTGTTCCAATATTTGGTGTTTAACCAGGCTTCAAGTTCAACAAATAGTTGGGCAATCACTCAAATGAGTTATAAACAACCACAAATGTACAGTCAATGAACAGCGGCGGGGAGACTGTCTTCAATAGTAAAAAGTGAATTAATCTCATAAAAAGCCTGCATGTGCAAACCTGTCTTAAAACAGATGCATTACAGTTCTTTGAAGAGGAACACTGTTTGTCGCCTGAGGAGCGGGATCTATTGTAAATGCAAATGGCAATTAAAACATCAAGCGTTATCGTGTGGACTGAAGCCAGTGCTTTATTTAACAGCTGTGTCTGTGAATTTACAAAGATGCGTTTGAGGTGGTTAGCTGGACAGATGCAGGTGGGATGCCACTCAGATACTGCAGGAATGGATTAATTGTGCAAAACTGCGGTGAATACGGAGGACTGAGTTCATTTTTAGACATGAGCTTGAGGTAATCATTAAAAGCATCATTATGTGCGTTGCCAGATCATTCCAGATTACCTTCCGTTAAAACAACTTCCATATTTAGTCTCGTTGTTTCCAGGTATTTGGCTTAAAATAAATAATTAAAGAATAAAAAGGGTACAAGCCGTGTTTTTCAACAAACTATTAGTCTGATTTCCTGCGCAGTCGCAAAGTTTCTGCGGATGAGTCATTGTGACGACCTCCTCGAAATGGACCGTGTCCAAAAAGGCATTTAAAGCAATTGTTCCTATTTTTGCACCTTTGATAAGTATAACATTTTATTCCTTAAGCTAATTTGACATCTTGAATGTGTGTTTTATATAAAAATTATGCTTTTTTTTGTCTGGCTGCTATGTGATGTTTTCATTCTCGAACATTAAGCTTCTGTTAAAAACCACTTATGATAATTGCAATGTATTTCGCTGTATATATAGGGTAATTGTTGTTGTTGTTGTGGTCTAAAGGTTCACGTTAGTGCTGTTCATTGCACATCTTAGCATTGCTGTGAATTAAAATGATTATTTCCTATTCATTTGTTGAGTATATAACTGTATTATATTTGTGATTTTGTAGCAGTGGTTAGTATAGACATGTAACCGTTGTGTATTTATTACATGTTGAATAAATGGATTTTCTACATTTTTAATTTGCTTGTGCCATTTGTTTTATTGTGTTTGCATTAGTACAAATGGGCAAATTGCATCCAAAATAAATGTCATCTTCAATGTTGATTAAAAAATTAAAAAAAACAAAAAAACAAGTAGACTATGACGAAAGCTCATTTTAAGATGAGACTGCCACCTACTGTTAGTTCAATGTTTACATGTCAAGCTTCTTGCAGGAACTAAAGGTTGAATTGTGTGTTTTACAAAACAAAAATCAAGGCATCGATGAGGGATAAAAATCCCAACAACTTTAATCCTCTTTCCTTGTTTTGCATGTGGTTCACATTATCATAAGTCTTTTAATCTGACAGAAACTGAATTAATGTATTTTGTTTATGCCTATGAAAACTTTCCAAAACATTTTAATAGAGCGTCTGGTTTGGTGGTACAGCAAGAGGAGCAGATGTTATACACAGGGCGAGGAATGTTTCAGAGGCTGTCTAGAGCCCCCTGCTGGCCATTGTTCTTAGCTGCATGTCATTACTGCACAAACCCTTCCTGACACTGCTAGAGATGACAAGGAACAAAAGGACACGCTTGTGTCTCTAACAAGCAGAAAACATGTTCCATCTTCTATTAAATCACATTCATTTTCTAGTGTCTTTAATCTCAGAGCACATGCTTCAAAAACATAAAGAAAGACTCATTTGCTATTTCTTCTTCCTCAATATCCTTTTATTTTATTCTTCCACGTATTTATCTTGTATTTTTCCTTTTCCTCCTTTTCTTTTCTTTCCTCCTTCACTTTCAATAACTTAGTGTTCATTTTTAAAAGCCTTCTTCATCCTCCTTTTCTTATTTTTCTTTTTCTTTCTCTTATTACTTTCTTTTCCCTCTCTTCTTCTGTTTTCCTCTTTTAAATAGTTTTTGATGTCCTCTTACCCCTTCCTTTCCTCCCTCTTCCTTATCATCTTGTTATCCTTCTTCCTGTAAAAAAAATTATATATATATATATTTTTTTTTTTTTACCACAAAAGTATGGTAAAAATGTAATATTGATTGATACTAAAGTAGTCCAATCAGCTTAAGAAACCTGCACGATCTGTTAAAGAATCAATTCCCTAAAATGTTCAAACACTCTGAATCATGCTAATAAGCGGTTTAAAAAAACAAAAAAGTACATGATACTCATAGAAAGGTGATGTTTTATTTATATTAGCTGAACCATTTAACATGCTCAATATTTGTTTCCATAAATAAACTACTTTGATGCATATCAAATCATTATTTATTTGACATGACACAAAATACTTATGGATCTGCTCTCTAAAGCAACAGATTTGTTTACTGAGAATTATTGATGAATCATTCAAGCATTCATTACTTTATGAATCTTAGATAACATTTTAGCACTCCATTGACAGGTTCTATTTATACCCTCTGGAATATTCAGCGCACACAGTTCCACACACTCAATGACCAATATACAGTGACCAGTCATCTTGACTTGTATTATTTTCTATTATATGAAACAGAAATCTCCTGTAGATCCAGCAAGCCTAAGCACTCCCTTACATAGCAGCTCATATGTTTGCAACAACCATTTGAAATCCCAATATAGCTTGTCTTTTATTCAGCATCATGTATTTGAAACCATGCCGCTTCTGTGGAAATAAAGTTGGTGTTTCCTTGTCCTCCCTCGAGGACTTAATTAAAACTTGTTTATAGACAGCAGTGTTTAGTGATTAGAAACACTGAGTTGGATGCAGGCAATACATATGGAAATGAAGCTAATTACACAATGGGCACTTGTGTTAATATTGGCTGAATTTGGTAAATGAAGGATTTTAGTAAATGATATGCAGTGGGAAATCCAGTTGCTCTGAGTGTAATAGCAGAACGATGTTTGATAAATGACAGCAGTGAGCTTCTTTAACTTAGAGCTTCTTTAACGCAGGAAACAAATAGCATTCTGAAGATTCTAGAGCACTGTTGTCGCTTACAGATTTTGACTGAAATTTTTCAAGACATGAGAAGCAAAACTGCAGAGAAACATAATTAAGGGTGTAATGGACTAAAGAAATTTCGAGAAATCTAATTGAGTGAAATTAATTTACTTGCGGAGTACTATTCAACTCTACTTCGTGGCCTGTCGAGCGATGACATTACTTCTCTCTTGGGTACAATTTAGAAGATGATTTTGTTCACAGTAAAAGCTATGGAACAACCAGGGAATATGAGTGAGTTGAGAAAGAGGGTCTAATGTTTGATTGAAATAATTTCAAACTTGCTGTTTGTCGAAATAAAGTTGTTCCGAGATTTCAGAAAATGACAGCTTCGTTTAACAATAAAAAAGGTCGTACTGACACCCAACTAATAACTTCAGCTTAAGCTTCAAAAAGAACACAACAATCAGACAAAATTATAACAGTACCAAAAATGATATAAACCACATCTAAACCATCAACTCAGTTATCACAAGAAAATTATATTTATTTTACATGCCCTTTCATTCAGGCATGATTAAAAACAATGAATAGATAAATATGTAAATGGAAATTGTTGATGTTGCAGATGATATTTGTTTTTAAAAGTCCTTTCATTCAGGCAAGATTAAAAACAATAAATAGATAAATAAATATAAAATGATGTAAATATATGAATACATAGATTAACTAATAGATAAATGAAAATTAAATAAATAAATAGATTACTGAATAGATGAATGAATAAAAAACAATGACATGATAATGAAAATATGAATGAGTAAATGAATAGATAAAATGCATAAATAAATGCATAAATAAATAAATAAATAACACTCTGGTCAACTTTTGTACCAGGGAACTTCTGAACTGAACTAATTCTCTACACGAAGGCAAAAACAGTGTAACTATCATGTACACCGCATCATTCACACTTTTTAATCCATTGATGCAACAGAAGTAATAAGATAAATAATACACCAAATATAAATGTTTCACTTATTCATATAGTATTACATAATTTACATGCTTACTACATAATAGTCTTACTTAGATAAAATCCTACAATACTAAAGAAACATACCTTTAATAAATTTGCTTAAATTATACAGCACACAAACTTATGTAAAAATAAAAAAGTAAGCAAGCCAACCAACCTGTTTACTCAGATTTGGAATATTTTAATAGCACAGTTTCTAATCAAATAGATTAATTATTTGAGAAATATAATCTTGATATTTGGAGGTTTCAATTACTTAATGAAAGTTTTAGTTACGATGCAGTGTTGATACGTTCAACTAGAATGCCTAAAACAAATCTCTAGAAACAAATCTTAATTAAACAAAATGCATCAGTAAAAATAAAATACAATAAAATAAACATATCGGTAGCCAGCAAGGAAGATTTCAATTCTTCCAAAAGTTTTAACAAACACAAATGACCTCCACACTATTTTAAACTGAACTAAAGCAACCCCAGCAGATTTTTCTGTCAAAATCAAAGTCAAATATTTTAGTGCTTGACATAAAAAAAGAGAAGATGATTAAATTTGGATTTTTGTGGTAAGCCAAGCCTTTAATATCCCATAAAGCCTTGATGCCAGCTCCTGGAGCATCAGTTTCTGCAGCAGCGGAGGCACCAAACAGGGCACATACTCATCAGAGTTGCTGAGCATTGAAAACACAGCTTGAAAAACCAATAAAGTAATTAATTTTGTTTTAATTAGAGATTGGCTCTAGGCTCCATATTTATTCAGCTAGGCTCCAGCAATACCATATCTTAAAGAAGGTCACGAAAAGAATGAATGATTGATTTTGGCTTCCAGGGTGCTGGAGGGAGATTACGAATACTGATGCTTGCGGAGCCATTTTGCTGTCCGTATATCTGCAGGAAGAGCAAAATTTAAAATGAAAAGGGCATAACAGTCAGCATTTTTGGCAGTCAATATGGAAAATATTCCAACAAGTGATGGCTCCTGTTATAACAGGGATTTATCCCAGAAGATACCTTGTAAGTCAGCTAAATGAGACTCGACTCTCCTGTCTGGTAATTGGAAATATAGTGTCCTAAATCTCTCTGTAATGAACACTTCACTATAAATCATTATTTGCTTTTAAGATGCCTAACATTGATAGCTATTTTTTTTATTGTGATGCATTTATTTAAAATGGTGAAACATTAATTTAGGTGGAAACATTACACTTTCTCATAATAAAGACATGAAAATGTAAATTACGGTCTAAGAGTAAGTTGAGGTTGGGCTTCACACAAAATGACTTACAAACATGGACTCGGTGATATTCCCTTTATTTATTTGGAAAATAGATAACGCAACACAGATCCTCTCTGAGTTACTGACGTAAATTTTGCAGAACGTTTTCAGATCTAGCAGCAAACCTCACACATTTCAAACTAATTTATTTGTAATTGTTGGAAAACGTTCCTATTAAAAATATAGCAAAATCCATTTATTTCGTCCTTCATTTCCCCGATGATCAACCACACGGTGAAATTCTTAATCAAATCAGGCTGCATTTGCAAAACAAAATGGATTTATTTTTACATTCCTATTGGAACGTGTGACTTCTAAAGATGCGGTGTTATTAAGCATCACATGACTATGACGGCTGCTACAAGAACACAGCACGACAGTAGCTGAGTTTGTTCATTAAAACAGAAAAAGTCTGGTTTTACGAATAATTCAATTTTTCCCACATAATCGTTTAAACATCTATCATATGATGCTAAATGATTTCAGACACATGAATAGCATGCTGTACCACAGAATGCATGTTATGCCATAAAATATCTATTTATTTTCACTGTTTAAAACCCAAGTCATTTTTTGCTGAAGTCTAATGCCATCATCTGGTTTATGTACAGGTAAACTTAACATTTGAAGTGTTTAAACACAAAATGGTAGTGTACACGATGCTTTACATTGCGAAAAAAGTGCAGATCTTGAAAATGAGTTCAAATATACAGTTGCAAAGAACTTTTGATTCTGTAAAATGATAGATGAACATAAACAGCACACCGTGTTTCTGTAAATCTTAAGGTGATGCGGCATCAGTCGTAAATCCTGATTGTGCTTTTCTTATTTTTACATTTCAATTCACTTAAACTAAAAGGCCTTTTTTTTGTGGAAAGGGCATTTCCAGTGACTTTTTCATCTTCTGAAAAATAAAAAGCATAACAAATATGCTTAACTGACTTGTTTTCATCACTGTAAATGCATGTGACAGAGCAAAAAGGATGAAGTATCTTTTACGATTCATCAAAGTACCGTATAGGACACAATATTGAAAATGAAACTGTGAAATATGTTTCCACATAGCCTGTATGCTTGATTAAAATGCCAGTTAAATGGGGAGGGGGTTTTTTGGGGGGGAAATGGCAGAGTGGGGTTTTTTCAGACTGCGAGATGTGGCCTTCAAAATAAAGTGGGAGTGTTATTCTCTGAGTTCTTCTTCAAGTCTATAGATTGAGAAAATACATCTGTTTTAAAGAGGTTGCTGGTGTAGCCCTGCTGGCTAGCATCAGTCTCTTTGCTGAACCAACTTGTGACTGACATGATCAGTTCTGCCAGAACCGCTACTGATCCGCATCCAGTTTCAGGGCCATATGGCTTGAACTTCTTTCTGCAGACAACTTCAGAGCCCGGTCAAACCATTAGAGCAATAAAATGTGTGTTAGCTTTATGAGTTCTTGACCCACCCTGACGATAAGCCAATGAAATGACAGAAATAGAGTTGACATGGAAACCGTGTTATGAAAGGGGTAGCATCACTCCCAATTAAATCATCACTCTTGATATGACTCACAGGGCCCGGTTTAAGATTCAAGACTAATGCTCTCCATCGACACCTTCACTTTAGTTTCAGCTCCGGGAAAGAGGCGTCAGCGAAACTGATTTAATCCACCTTAAGCTTCATATGGGGCCATGTCAGAATAGAACACTTGTTTTCTCTACTGAAAAACCTTTTAGATTTTGTTGAAAGCTTTTAATTGACTGTATGACTTTTTCTTAATAAATTACAGATTGATCTATTAATAATTTAACATTCTTAGCAGGTTGTACAAACCAAAAAAGTATGGTATCACCGCTCTCGGAAAATGTTCTCTCAAATGTTTTATTGTCTAGCAAGAAAAAAAAAAAAAACAAGCACAGACATGGAACAAAAACACTCCAATCAACAATCAAAGCTGCTGGCTATATGAATCACTTTTAACATATACAAAAATAAAACTAAGGTCTTTTACAGATCTTTGCAGATCAAAAATGGGATAATACAAATCTGAGGAAAAGTATACGGAATCCCATTAAAAACACAATTATTTTTAAACCAAACTTTATTGCGTCTGGCTTTTTTTAATTCTTCAAGCCATGTTACTAACTATTGACAAACAGTATTCCTCATCATTCTGTCTCCAACCTTTTCTCATTTCTTTTTATTCTGTTTGCTTGCAACATGAAATGGAAAATAAAGCATTTTACTTAAACCTTTGTTGGTTATAAAGTTACATATCACTGGAGTTAAAATTATTTCAAAGGACTTTGTTTGAGAGAAGTTCTGGGACCAAAACCTACAACAAAAAAAAACCTGTAAACATTTGAGAAATTACTGGCAGTAAATTTGCTTGAATTATTCTATGTTTTTATTTTAAAAAAGCCAGTTCCATTTATTTAAAATATCTGTTAAATAAACAGACTATCCCAGGATGCATGCAATTTTGTAATATATGGATACAAGCATGTAAATCATGACAACAGCTAGACCCCTAAAATGAACACATCATTTATTACATATTTTTATGTTTTGTTTTTTTACAGCGCCAAGCTTTCAAGTCCTTACTGTTTCTCTTTCTTGTCTTGGGTTTTTTTCCTACTAGAATTTCATATTTCATTAGCTTGTTTAAACGTCTCAAAGAAGTATTTTACAGGATCCTGAGGAGTTCATAAAAATTGTCTGACTCTGTTTCAAAGTTCTAAAGGAACGACAGGCATAGCAGCTAACAACTTCAAGGACTTCTATTATTCAGTAGGTAAAATGCTGGAGCTGGCGTCATATTCACAGAGTTACAGATCTTTTATTCACATGTGCCTTCATTATACTTCATTCTACATAAATTCCCCTCAAATTTCAGGATCTCTAACAAAAACCAATTTGTCGTAAAGGTAAGGCACCTGTAGTAGCCAACCATTTATTGCTATCAGTGGTCTGACTTCGGACAAGTAGATGACACGCAAGTCAAACAAAAGTCTTCATTTTAAGACCCAAATAAATTCATCAAAAAAAACTTGCTTCGAGTCCAAAAAGTTTAGAACAGAAAATTCCAACCATGTGCTACTTCTTTGGTTGGGTAAAAACGGTTCATGACCTTTACTAATGAACACTCACTCTCTGAATGTAGCAACATATGTAGGGTGTATGCCTACCCTTAGTGGCCAAGAACACAAATACAGTAAATAGCTCCTACTGTATTTTTTAATTATTGTACTAGTAAAGCTACAAAGAGGGAGCTAAATAAGTCTTTTCCATCTGAACCCATGTTTCAGATGTAATAATGTAAAATTCCACAAAAATGTCAATACTGCTATGCAATAGACACGATTCATTTCAAAAGGCACACAACGTTGTTCTCCGTTTATTGAAGTTTGAACAATGCTGAGTCGGACAAAGATAACTTGCCTCGGAAGAAATGTGACACAAGGTTTTTCCAAATAATGGTGACATAAGCACAACTCAGGAGAATGTCCCTTTGGGCTAAATTATAAGTACCCAAGTAATAACAGATATAGAACCCCCAAAAATAAACAAGAACTACATAAGTCATCCTCCTTATAAAATACCCACTCTCACACAAGCTGTACTTGCGGCATGAAACCAAACAGGCCTGACCCCTCTGCATTCAAATTCATGGTTGGCTTAAAGATCATGTTACTATTGTACAACACTTTCCCTTTCTTGATCAAATTGAGCAATAAGATAATTATCTACTGAATGTTTAAAGCTGGAAAACTGCACGCTTTCTTTGTTAAATGTGTAAGATTAAAGATTACATTTGTACTTTTCTCATGAACATGTCAAATGGAAAGAAAGACCATTTCAATCATTAAAGCCTTGAATTGTAATATTATACTTAAAAAAGAAATAATATGGTAAAAAAGGAAGTGTAAAAAAAGCTTCGATGATATTGTATCTTCTACATTAATATAAACTGACACAATGGTTTATATATGAAGTGGTATAAACAGTTTGGTATGTTTTGGACCGGCTGGCTAACTGTACTACTCTAGTCTTATAAGGCATAGTGGATATGCCAAGAGGAAGACATTGAGAAATGTGGGCGCCGCACAGGTTAAATTATTACACCATCTACTATAAGTTACTGCAACATGTGTTACAAACACAATGTTGACTCAAGAAAATATACATATATATTTTCTGTCATGTTTGGAAAACAGTTGGTACCTTGTTTCTAGTGTCTGGCAGTTTTAAAGTGAAATATCGAGCGATTCAGGTGGTAAGGGGTGTGCAATTTTCTGAAAAACAGATAAACATGACAACAGTTTAATAGGTTGCTTGATGCCAAGGATGATTTATGGACCTAGGCAGTTCCCAGAAGCTTTTGACAGCTTTAATACAGGACTGTGCAATCCAAGGGGGCAGCTAAAATGCAACAAAACAAAATCAAATGATTGATTATTGAATGTGAGGGGGCCAATAGACTACCAGTGGCCTTTTGAACTAAAATAAGTATTTGGTACGTTTATCCTAGTTTGGAGTCTCATATGGCCAGAAAAATGTCTAATTGGTTCATGAAGAAAACAATTAGTCCTTCTGTAAAATATGAAAGAGTAGGAAGATAACTCAATATTATTTGGCACATCATGGATTGATTTCATCAAAAGTTTATAAGAGTGAATTTTCTTCAACATCAGGATATTGACCAACCAGGCCTCCAAAACATTCAAATCCCATATTCTAGTCAGTAGATGTTCTCTCTAGATATGTTAAAGGTTTGTAAAATGCAAAAATCAATCTATGAATAAATGAAAGATCCATTCTGTAAATATATTAAACAGGACAGCAGCTGTTGTCCTTCACCTTTTAGACTAAAGATGATTTGATTAAAGCCAATAACCTGAAGCAATTTTGAATGCTGAATATTAAAACCAGGAAATGGATTGTCAAGCTTTGTAAAATTTGTTTTCCTAATAAAAGAACACCACCACAACTAGAATTTGTATGAAGTTTAAAAACTGGGCCACAATTAATGTAACAGTTAGGCTTTCTAGTTTGTGGTGCTCATAAACATCCTGGAACTTTCAATGACCACAGAAAGTCAGGTGCTCTGTTTAACATTTCATCAGATAAATTACAGTAAATGAAAAAACTTGAACACACACAAACATTCTATGCAAAAACAATGTAACACTAAGTTAAGTAAAATACAACAATATAATCACTCATGATCACAGTCATCACCACAAATCAATAAATCCAGGATTCCTTTCTTCTTGAAAACTTCACTTTGGTTATTTTATTCAAATTCCACAAATATTGCATGTTTAAAAATGACACTTTTGAAATCAAACACAGACATAATTTCAACACACACTCCTTATTCAAGTCTTTGAGAAATTCTGATGACTATCTGAGGTGGTTTTAAAAAAAGTTCCGATCACTACAGTGTTTAAATTGAATCAGCTCTTATCTACAGTACACCAGCATACTCAATTAAACGGAACCAAGGGAAACCTATCTAAACTCTAAAGACAGTAACTATTCACATTAATACATTCCTAATGAACAGAAATGAGGTTAGCCATTAACTCTGAAATGAATTAGAATGTCTTGAAATAAAGGTTTTAAGTCATTTAGGTAACAGCCAAGTTACAGTTGTAAGGTACAGAAAAAAATGAAAGAAATAAACTACGGGGCAAGAATAAGATCTGGTTGAAATTTTTTAAACAAAGAGCTGGTATTGGTAGAAATGTAAATAATTCCCAGAATCTATTGGAAGGTGAATAACCCATCAAAAAACACTACATTACAGAAAAACAGAACGGGAAAGTTATGAGCAAACAGTTCTCTATTATCAGCGCTAGAAAAGGCACACCATATTTGCGGTCTAAAAAAAGAAATTCAAAGATTTTCAAACATTCACAATATAACATTTGTGCCCCTACTTTTTTTTTACCATGATGTGTGCCAAGTAAGACATTCAACAACAAAGCTAAACAATTCAAATTTCACTTTGTTTAATTGTGGAAGATTTTGTTGGAAACAAGAGATAAAAAAAACAATCCCTGAGGAAAAGAGAAAAAACTGTCCCGAAACATGAATCTGTGCATTCATTCATCCCCTTTGGTGATAATGAGTCCCATGATGCGGTGGTGCTGACCCATCAAACAAAAGGGTAAAAAGAAGCTACATTTTTAACAAGATGGGAGTCCGTCATTCCACCACACATGCAAGTCATCCGAATGTGGGAGGAAACCAAACGCTAGCACAGAAAAGAAAATCTCATTTGAGAACAGCTAGGAATTGAATCTGAAACCATCAGAATGAGAGACGCTGTGTACACCACTAACTCTGTTTTGAAAAAGTGGGGTTTCAGCAATGAATACATTTACGTTGACCAATTAAATTGAACTAGCTGCATTCAGTTCCACAAATTATCACGTGACAGATTTGACAAGTAAAGTTCTCTGTCACATCACAAGCAGCTTGAAAATCAAGTGATTAAAGTTTTGATTAATCGATGGTGTTTTAAATGTTCCCTATTGTAGTGGTTTCAACTTCTCCAATAGAACCAAATGAAGAGCCGTTAGTCTACTTCAACACCTGTTCATTTGTCCTCAGTGCAACAGTTTTAGTTCTTCCTCAGTCCAAGTCCAGCATCCCTTCTGAGATAGCATCTATGGCTTTCGAAGCAGCTGACGAGGAGCTTTCTGCTCCTGAATCCATAAACATGTGAGGGATCTCACTTCCAAAGTAAATCTTACTGTTGCTGGCTATGGCCTTAAACTTCATGAGCTGAAGATATTGAGGGGTCAACTTGAACTGTGAGAGAACACCAGAAGAAGATTTTGAGAACATCTTCATAACCAAACGAGTCAAGATGAGAAGGGTGCAGTTTTTGGAGGTTACCTTATTAGCCTCAGCGGCTCTCTGAGCAGTGTAGAACTCCGCATCTGCTTTTGCTTTTTGTCTGGCAAGGAAAGCACCGTCTAGCACATCAGACAACAAATGAGAGAGGATCAATCAATCCAGCACTTATTCAATTAAATCACCATTTATGATTGTGGAATGAAGCACCATTAGTTCCTTTTAAATCAAGGAGGCATATTCTTTTTGACCAATTCTGTTAAGGACTTTTAATGTCTTGAAGATGACAAACTTTTTGCATTTGGTATAACCCAAATATTGTAGTTTCTTATTTTTGGTCTAATTAATTAAATAATTAGTAAAAGACATAGATGACAGTGTTTCCTTCATCATTCAATAGGGACGGCCACACCCCTTTAAGGTTAAGTATAAACTTGAACATGACTGCTTGTGCTTTTAAATTGGATTAAACAAGGACTAGTCACTTCTGTAACCAAAAGATTCCAGAAACATCATACGATCATCTTATACTGTGAAAGCATCTTAATCACAAATTTAACGGTGTTAAAAACATCAAGAATTGTTTAAAACTTTCCTGAATTTGTGAAAAGATCTACAGCAAATTGCTCACTCCCGAAAATATAAAAATCTCCTCCCCCTTAAAAAAAACTCCCACATCTTATTCCTGGTAAGGTCGTACCAATTCTTCTTTTTAATACAGATTTGCCATATTTTAAAGGCTGAAGGTTTTTTATTAAATAAAATGTATTTTACAGTCAACACAACATTAGTTCTCAACATCACCTAATTAAAGCAACATATAATAATAAAAAAAAAATAATAATAATTATAATAAATAATTTCCACTTAATGAAGGGCAATTCCTTTTAGCTTACAATTCAAATTCAGAATATAAGTTGAGTTTGACGTGAACATGTTGTGATATACTGTTACATTACATGTATTTTACAAAGGAAGTCTATTGGATTGATACCTGTTTTGGACCAGCCTCAAGCCGTCAGCCCATTAGTGTCAGCACTTTCAGTCACTTCCAAACTAGCTTTTGGAAAATGGGCAAGATGATCTGCCAACTGTAATTTAAATGTAAAATCTATACATCCCTGCATGTGAAGACATACATTCCAGTTTTCAAGTTACTCTAAAACTTGCTGAACTGTGGAGTTTCAGACAGAGGACCATTTTAGTCGAAAGACCATAAAATATCTTAAATCAAAAGCATTACTTGAATGTATTTGTGTAAAATTCCCATTTGTTTAAAAGGGAATAAAATGAATGGCTTTGTTGCACACCTGCCAGTACTATAACAAGCTTTATGACTGCTTTTAAAGCTCAGTCGAGACTTTTTAAAGTACATTTCATAAGGATTGAAGTAGAGCAAAGAATTTCCAAGAATGACAGAAAATAAATCTTTCAGTTTACTAGTTATTGGAACTTGGCAGAGATTGTGGCCTGGTATGGAACAGTTACCCTCCACTCTGATGCTTTATATTTGGGAGCTGATGCTTGACTATTGTTCTATAAATGATTCCCTAAACGCCATGCAATAAACTTTTATTTCATCACTGCGTAAACTCTTAATTTTTCCTCTTTAAACCACAGCATGTCAAGTGTAGTAATAAGTAATGACAAAGCAGTAAACATTTATGGAACAGATTAAAAGTATGTTAATATTAAGGGAGAATACCCGATGGATGTTTGTAACCAAGGTTGTAATAAAATCTTAGCACTGGTGTGTGTGCGTGTGTGTGCTGTTCAGTCTTTTTGCTCAGATTGGTATTCTCTCCAGGAAATGCTGATAGAAAGTAAAGAAATATAACCCTGAATAAAAAACATTTCCAGAACTACAGAACAAAACAGAAAGGAAAGCAAAAAAAGAAAAACCCTTTCTGATCACCACCTCACTTACCTTCAATTTCAGAGATCCTTTTCTCTGTTTCTTTCTCCATAACTTTCTGTCCAAATTTGATTTCAGCCACCTGAGCCACCTTTTCTGCCTCTGTACACATGTCAAAACAGAGCAAAATTACTCTACATACTTTTCATCAGCAATTAATGCACACAATGACTACAATGACTTGGTTGTGTAACCAGGAGCAAATGTTTGCTCACCTATGACAGCCTTTTTCCTCTCCGTCTCTGCCTCTTTCTCAACCACTTTCTGAGTCTGGGCTGCAATCAGTAGCTTTGTTCTCTCACTCTCCCTACGAAACACAAAAACAAGCACAGACCCACATAATAATGAGAATCTAAGAAAAAAGTTAATCTAGTTTTTATTTGTGGAAAGAGGGTAATGTGTCGTTCAGACTGTACAGTAAGTGGAAGATTAAATTTCCAAAGTAAAAAACTTTCTTTGAGGATAACTCCAAAAAAAAAAAAAAAACATTACCTACACAGGGTCTCTAGTCTACAAGTTTTGAAACTTAAATTTGAGACTATAAATTTAGGGCCACCTTTCAATAAATTCAAGTGAAAAGAATGCATTAAACATTACATCATAACACGCATTAAGACTATACAAGGTAGCAGCAGGTTTTAAAAGACATCTTTTGCAACATTTAAAATGCATTTGTTTATTCTCAGACACTCTCCAGTCTTTATCTTATATTTTCTAAATTGTCAAAAATAAAGAAAAACATTGACTTATTTACCAGTCTTTGTGTAAATAGAACAGTATCAATGAGTGTTCCAAATACAACATACAAATACACACCATATAAGGCATTTGGGTGCGGATTAATGACATTTTAAGATACTTTTTAAGGACCTGTGTACACTATATGTACATGGTAAATAAGTGACTATGATAAGAGAGTGTAACACTACATAACTAGACTTCAAATAACAGATAACAAGTTGTGGTTTGGTTTGGATTCACACAATTTTGAAGGTCTAACTTCATTCTAGATCATGCATCATTCATAAAGTTTCAATAAACTCACATTAGTTCATAGTTCCTACGAATGCTTTCAGGAATGTTTGGTTTGGTAACACGGACCGCCTAGTTGGAACACATAGGTACAGAAACAGATAAAAGAAAGAAAAGTTTAGACAGACACAGATTTTAAACAAAAATTACAACGCCAGAACATTCTCCTCAAAAAGACAGTTTGTTATATAAGAATATGTCAACTGTTTTTACTGGAAGGAGATTTGGGAAAATAGTCAAAAAGCAAAGATTTAAACTCAAACGAGGGTCTGAGGGTGCAGACAAATGTTTCTCCGCTGACTCACAGTTCAACATGCATTTCCTTACACCATCCCCAAAGCCCTTTCAGAGAAGTCAGTTTACAAGAACTGTCAATAAGATTATGGATGGTTGTAAGAATAAATTTGGTTTTGCAACTATAGCTTAGAAAATCTTCAGCCAGCACAGATGTTTATAAGAAAGGCTGTTTACACGAGTCTGTGATAACTTGGTTCAGCACCAAAGAGATAGGATGAAGAGACCTCAATACTCAAACACAGTACAGCAAAGGCATTGAGGCAAGTCTTTTCTAAGACCTAATAAACATGCATTTATAACATTTTATTAATGGTTGTTAATGAGAATGACTTTAAAACTGGAATCAACATTGACTCAGACAAGGATGGAACTGTTAATAGTGAAAGGGAACTAAAGTGATGGGCAAACCGACCTGAATGATGATCCCGGGTGCCATGCTGGTAAGATCCTCTTGCAGTGTAAGCTTTAGATTTTCATCAATTTGATCTAGGATAGAGGACAATAAACTCCATTAGTGATAGCTAAACACACTTTAAACTCAACTATTCAAGTCTGATCATTACATTTTGTCAATAAGATGTCAATCATTGAATATTTGAATTGAGAGACTGATCTAATGACCTTATCTAATGTGATGAATTGATGTACTTTCCTCCATTAATATTTTAAATCTTAATTTAAATCATACATTTTTAAAACCAAAAAGTTTATAATGACCTGAATGCTTTAAGTACATAACCCCAATCAATACTCATTTTTAGATCCAGGTCCGGCAGTTACCAGATGCTTTTTTTATTCCAACCTGACCCAGAACCAAATATATTTGGTAACAAAATATTTAAAAACTGTTTACATTTACGCATTTTCTAGATGTGTTTTAAATACCAACTGAAAACCAGTAAAAACCAACAAAAATATGTGGGTAACGCTTTAGAATTCATTTTATTTATTAGTTAAGTAATAGAAGTTAAGAATTTGGTCACACATTTCATATTATTTGATCAAATCTTAATGCATCAATAACTTGTTTATGATAACTCTATTTACAATGACTCTGCATGCACCAATGAAGCCTGTTTTATAACTGCTAAAAAGGAAGCCGTTAACATGTATTACATTGTTTTAATCACATAATATAGGAATCTTTTTTTCTTTTATTGATTTACTTTTTCTGATTGAATTACACAGATGTTATAATGTTTAAATGCAATGTGTACACCCAGTAATGTAGTTTTAGAGCGCTAAAGCCGAGGATTGTAGGGGTGTGACGTCTATGCACTTATGCTCACACCCTCATCAGACCCAGAGAGAGAAATACCTGGCAGCATAAAATGGTGCATGGGACTCTGCAGAGCTGTCTTATTTAGCATGCCAAACTAATTGTGTACAACCTTCAACACTGCACAGAATGGTCACTTTACGTTACATTAAAGATAACACCTCCAATGAACCTATTCCTTAACACCTCATCTTTCTTTCTTTCTTTCTTTCTTTCTTAAGCTTTGATAGTAGCATGGCCATATCATGATTACATTTTAATTAACAGCATACCTTTTGCATATATACATTTTTTTTTTATTTGTTTCAAAGTAAACCAACTTGTATTTGAAAGTCCTGCAAATATTTGTTTTTTTTCTTTGTAGACTTCCATGAAGGTCTGTTCTGTCAGGTACTGTCTCCTGATTTTTGTATTAATAGGGCAATCCATTATGAAATGTTTAACGGTGGTTCTGCATTTGCATGATTCACATATTGGTGCTCCTTCTCCCTTAATAAAAAATGTTGGGTCATTCTCGTATGGCCTACTCAGAATCTCAATAGCAAAACATATTCCCATCTTGTATTTACTTTTATACGACGTGAGCCTATCACTGGGTATATTTTTTCAAGCTTATTTTACAACTGTTCCTCCTATTGTTGCAACCATATTTTAGTGTATGTTTGATTATTGCCTGTTTCAGGTTTGTAGGTGGGATTTGCTGAGAAGTTTTATCTGGTGCTGATCGTCTTGCCACAAGGTCTTCTTTTTCATTTCCTGCAATGCCAATATGTCCAGCGATCAAGCAAAGACAATATTATAACCAGCCAGTAACAGCTAGTGAACCGCCATATTTTATACTCCCAAAGTCTTTTCGAGATCTTATTAAAAGTCTGTATAACATTATCAGAATATCAAAATCAGCACTCCTGGATAATGGCTAGAACTTTTATGATGTTCAATGTTTTTAAGCATTTTCTCTTTAAGCTTTTTATATGGGGAATGAAGTCCTTCACTGGTTGAATGATCTCTTTATTAAGTCGAAGCTCCGGGACAGGATGGAGGGATCGCAGTAGGACAGAAGTGGATGCAGACTGTCTTGGTTTTAGATAATTTAAGCAATTTTCCATTGACGAGTTGTGATTCTTATTTATACATAGTTTGAGCTGTCTTTCAACTGTTCTCATGTCCTTTCCTGTACATGCTATACAAATGTCATCAACATATACAATACACAGAATGTTCATGCTGATGATTTTAGAAAAGCTGTTTATTTTCATTATAAAGATAGTCATTGATAAAACACTACATTGGGGGTACTCCTTGCTCTTGTTTGCAGCTGTTGAACTTTATTTTCCCAAACTGGACTTGAAACTTTCTGTTTGATAAAAGGTTCTAGATAAATATTGGCAAGTTTCCCCTGAAGCCCATCTCATGCAAGTCCTGTAGAATCCCGTACTTCCAGGTAGTATCATATGTCTTCTCCAAGTCAAAGAAAACTGCTACTTTGTGTTCCTAGTTTATTTTTTATACATCCTCATTGAATAAAGTCCTCCATTTTTACTAGGTGATCTAGAGTACTTCTGCATTTTCTAAAATCACACAGGAAATTGTTTATAAAATTATCTGTTTCCAGCTTCCAGACTAAGGGATTGTTCTCCATCAGTTCCATTGTTTTGCATAGACAGCCTGTTAGGGCTATCGGCCTAATATGTATGGTCTTTACCTGGTTTAGGGATCAGTATAACAGTTGCCTCAAGCCAGGTTTGTGGGATAACTCCAGCTTTCCAGATGTCATTGAAGAATTTAAGCAAAGAGGGTAAGATGCTCTCTCTGAGATGTTTTAAGAACTCATAAAGGATTTGGTCTGGTCCAGGCCATCTTGAACTTAAAAAGCAAGCAGAGTCTGCTCATTGCTAAGAAGACATGGCCAACTGAGGTCTTCCAAAATGATAGATGGTGCAGCTGATTGGATGCAAGCTTCTAGCTCTAATAACAACAGTTAAATAGAACACTTTAACTTCTGAAACTTTTAATGTTGCTTAAATGTTGCACCAACTATTACATTCTCAGTTCATTACCCCTTTAATATCTACCTGAGAGTAAGTTTGTGCTTAACAACTGCTTAATTATAAAAATATTAATTATTTATGTTTAACTAGAGGGTATTAATTAAAGACCTTCAATTGGTTGGGTTAAAAGACTTGTGAATTTGTTAAACATTAAAGAACTTTAAACTAATTAATGGTATTGATGACTTTAATAAAGTATTTTTAAACAAAAGTTTAATTAATCACAATATGAGCTCAACATTTTAGCCATTTCAAGAACAAACAAATGTACTAGGAGGATCTGAATCTTTAAAAAACTGTTGTAGGTTTTTTTTACCTATAATGATAAAAACATGATTATAAACCTCTGTAGCAATTTACATTGAGAACATTGTCTATCATTGTTAAGATAACTATTTAAGTAAATACCCATCAATCCTGACTGTATAAAAGCAGATTATGTCAGCGATTGTATGTTTGCTCATCAGTGTGTTTTAATCAACAACGTAATAAGATGTAAATTAAAACACAACACTCACCAAACAGGCCGATGTAGACCTCCTGAAGAGAATGCACACTGCAGAACTGATTGAGCTCATGATGAACCTTATTGAAAATCAGGGCTTTGTCATAGTCTGCTGTGAAGTTCCTCACAATGCCATAAACTGCAGCAGAGCAGACAATAAAGTTAACAGGGAGATGAACAGGGCACATAAAAAGCAAGACAGTAATAGTCTGTATCGCCTCTCTTAAATTCTCAGGAAGCACGCTAAAATATTTATGGTTTAAAAGCCGTGCCAAAGAGGCTCTTACAGGGCCCTTGAAAGTCCAGGACAATGTGCCCAGCTGCTAACCCCTAACGACACTCCTTTTCATACCAGTGACTATTAGAAATGACAAACAAGTCCATTTACCTGCTGAGGGGACAAGAAAGTTCACCACCTCGATGCGATCAAAGAAGATCATTACACCGCCACTGCAAAGACAAAATATATGTGGCGATGCACAATACAGAACAAGTGATAAAGTAAATGTCATCCCAGCACAAGCAGACGGAGAAACCTTGGATAAAGAGCAACATGATTTACAACACTGGACAATAACACTGCAATACAATAATAATTGGATGCAATACTTTACAATAATATACATCGCAAACATCATGTTAGGACTTGAATGAATCCCAATATAGTGAACTTTAACTATTCTTCTTCCTCCCTCAATGACTCGTACAGATCAATCTGAGCTTGAAGCACATCCCTAATTCAGACAAGCACTTAGTGAGCAAACATGCTTCTTCACTTGTGTTTACTCTCTTTCTATAAATCTGTACAGTAGGACTTGTTAAATTGTCTTGTAACACTTGAAAAAAGGAGGGAATTAATCGAGAGTTGTGTGCAATAGGATTTGACATACTAACACTTAATTGCTATGGTAGAGGGTCAAAAAGTGACATTCTTCCAAAAAAAAGTATATTTCTTGTACCTAATCTGACAGAGGTGAGGACATATATGTAAGAGCAGATAGTCATGACTCTTAAACTACTAATTTACTGTGTAAAATAAAGTCCTATTTTACACTTTTTTTACATGCTTTTAAACAACCTGCTCAACTGGACTCATCTCAGCTTGTTTAGTTCCAGCAATAGGGGTACAAAAATATGTTTCGTAAGGGTGCATAAACAAGGTGAATGGCACACAAATAGCTGTTCAGTTTCGAGTTCAGTTAGAAGTCCAAATGATTGCTTAACAAACAGCAGGTGTATCTTTGGTCACTCTTTCTAGCTTTAAAAACAGTGCTTTTTTTATAATACAACAAAAAACAAGTCAGCGCTGGAATAACTAGCTTACTGTAAACTGTTTTTGTCTTACTCTCTCAATACTGGTGCATTCTCATAAACGACCCCATTTCTACAGCACATGGTTTAGAACAAATGACCCCACTCACCTTGTACCACAAGGAACATCCTTTACTTCATCTGTTTGCAGGGTTGTCTTTAAAACAAAAACATGTTTAGAAAGACAAAAAGGAAAAATATGAATAAATCCCACTAAAAGTGAATTTAAACTGTGCTTTACCTGGACAGACTTGAATGTAGTGATGAACGGCAACATCAAATGAAACCCTGGCCCACTAGTTGCAGTCAGCAGAGCTCCACCCCTTGCAAAGCAAGAAGCACACATGGTTTTACTTATACTGCCTATAAAACATGAAGGCACTGCCATGCTCTGTGGTGCTGGCTGGGGTTTGGTAAATGTTTTTGGAGAAACTGACCTGTAGTAAACACCAACATGTCCTTCTTCGATTTTATGAAGTGCAGAAAACACTGCAGCTCCTCCTATAGCTAGAATCAAAGAGGCAATAGCTCCCAGTGTCATTCTGAAAAAGATATTAACAAACTGCATACAGTAACATGTATATTACTAATGTTTATAATGTTTTCTATTAAATACTTGCTGGTGCAACGCAAAACATTTATTTTACATTCATAAACACACTGTTTGAGGTCTTCTTTTATACACTGGAATTTATTCTGAGCGCTTGTAAAAACTAAGAAATAAAATCTGTAACATTGACAACACATAGTTAAGTTGATATGGTTACATGGTTTTCCTTTCTAAACATTTTGCTTTGTTCCTTTACAAACATGCTTGTTTTATAAACACAAAGTTGGTAGTTGATTTACATAAAAAATGTCTTCCCCTTTTCAAGTTCATATTATGGAAAACTTTGATCTGTGCAATTACATATACTTATTGATCCCAACACCAAAAAATGTTACATAACTAAAGTGCTACGCTGGACTAAAGTTACACAAGAAACACAAGTTTAGTGGTTATAATTTCATTAATTACTTGTCTCACAACAATGCGGGGTTTTTTTTTAATAGCGTAATGCAGACAGATTTAGTTCATTTAATGGTGAACTGTTTCATTGCAGTTCCAGATATTGGACTCAAAATAGAAGTTCAAATATTATATGGAATATTTCTGTTATATGGAATATTTATTTTTAGGGTCAAAAGGTGTCCTGGGTCATAGATTATTTGATATAGATATTATCATAGATATTTTGAACAATGGACCAGCCAATTTTCAACCAATATTTTTATAACATTTATAAAACGGTTCCACATCAGATAAATACAGAAAATGACTGGTTCATAGTTGGTGATAGAATGAGGAAGCATGTGGGACGCTGACGTTGCAGTGACTTTGTGGTTAAGAGGATTGAGTACACCGAGCTCAGGTCTGTAAGCAACTCGGTTTCTCAAACTTAACATGAACTTTTACAGTACGCAAATATAACACAAGTGTAAACATTCGTTTTGGTATTCATTACTGAACAAGTTGAAGTATGTAACTACGTTATAAAATAAATTTAAGGAATAATGCTCTTTGTTTAGGAAAGAAATGTCGTTCGTCATTAACCGAGCAGGCTCAGACGTTAGGTGTTATCTGCCTTTAACAAGCTAACGTTAATTAACAACCTTCAACAAACAGTCTATACTCCAAACTAATTTCAAGAGCACATTTGACCACAAGCTAAACCGCTAAATCTACCTTAGGTTTTAAAGATGGTTATCAACGCACACAACAGAGAACCACTTTCATGACAAGGTTAAAACCCGGAATGCTGTATTTTGTTGAAGATCGTGAAGTAAACGAAAAATACGTCACCTAACGTTACATATAAATTAATACAGTGATGTTAACTCCTTCGTCTTCTTCAGGAGAGAGCTAACGTTAGACACCTGGGATCAACGAGGAAGTTACACACAACACAGAGCGACCCAGCGACGTGCCTTTTGCGTCTGACGTCATGACGCTAAGCACCAGACCCGTTGTTCTTGGACGTTTTTGACGCAAGATGGGGACAATTAGCTTCTTATCTGGGATATGATTAAAATAGTTGGATTATATCCATATTATAGCCATAATATTTGGACATAGTTTAACAGCACTGTTAGTCATAGTGGACTTTTATTTAACATAATGAGTTCAAAAGCATATATATATATGTATATTTTTTCCAAACAAACAACTCAGTGGCAAGCCCTGTCCTTCACACAGATAAATAGAAAATCTGGCACCATTTACTGTAACAGTGTAGCACATGCAGTTTTTATTCATAAAGATGGTTCCTTCTTCTAACCCTACTATAGGACACATTAGCATGTTTGTACAAAGTTTTATTGTTTCTTGTGAGCTCCCATAGACAAAAACATAGTGAGCCTATTTAAGCACAGTAACTGTATTTGAGGAACTGGTGAGCACCCACAGACCCTTCATTAAGAATACTGACCAGTTAAAGAAAAATAAATGATGATTGAATTGTTACAAGTTGTTGGAAAACAATCTTTAACCCATGTAATACCCAGGAAAAAGAGTGCAGATGTGTGTAAAAGACAAAATGTGTTTTGTAATACAAAAAATGGTAGCTTATCCCTTAATGCCAGGTATTGCCACTATAGCAATATGGGACTTAGTGTAAAATGAGTAAAACAATGTACACAGAAAAACCAAATGTTGAAATTTAAATTTAAAATGGAAATGTAATTTTCCGTATTTACAGATAACAAAGATTTTGAGTCTTGTCTTTGACATAGTCTTTCAAATAATCCTGAATCTGATGAAAATCATGGATTTGGTGATGATGATTGGACATCTCATGCAGGGATTCATTTGCCATATTTTTTGTAGATGGAGATGTACTCCTGCACATCATCAGGGGAACCCAGCACTACTGGTGCCCTCTGGTGGATTGAGTCAGGCTGAATGTCAAGAATATGTACCGCTCCGGTTGTGGCCATCCCTCCGGCCTGTTCCATGATGTAGGCCATAGGGTTGCACTCGTACAACAGCCTCAGCTGAAGTCAGACACAAACATCATGTGTTTCTCCCCTTTATTAATCATTTTACTAAATTAACAGATTGTTGTTACCCTTGGTGCTCATTACATTTGTAAATGTTTTTTTCTTACCTTCCCCTTAGGGCTCTTGATATTTGCAGGGTAAAGAAATATGCCACCATAGACAAGTGTCCTGTGCACATCAGCCACCATTGATCCCACATAACGCCCTCCATATGGAGAACTGCCATCCTGAGGAATGCCCACAATGTTAGAATAGTTTGCAGAGCCTATGTATTTTGGTACGTAATCTCATGAGACACTCAAATTGATGGTTATGATTGCTGATTCTTTTTATATAAGTAATATTAAATGATTACTTAGATATATATAATAACATATCATTTACAGAATGTAAAATGAATACAATAATTTTATTTTTACATTTCGAGCAAACAAATACCATCTTTAAGTGACAAACACTTGGTTCAAAACCTTTCTAGAGCATAGCATATCTTTAATTTTTAGAATCTGATGTCTCTTACTTCTGGGAATTTCTTCTGTTTCAAGTATTCTGTGACATCTGGGTAAAAATACTGTGCATAGCCTTCATTGAGACTGTAGATCTTTCCCTTCTTCTTAATCCTCACATCCCGGTCCACAAGTATGAACTCACCAATGGCCTAAAAGAAGAAGATCAAGAGAAAACAAACTATTTGTCACTTTTAGGCTTGCAAACAAATAGTCTGAGAGACAACGCTGACTTACTGGATCAAGCATGAAGCAGTTGACTCCTTGACCTGTGGACAACACTAACATGGTGGCGCTACCATAGAGGGCGTACCCTGCTGCAACAATGTTTCTGCCACTCCTCAGAGCATCTTTCTCAGAGGGCTCATCATCTGTTTCCTGAATTATAGACCAGACACACAATTACATTTCGTTAGCTTTTTATGAGAGAGAGGTGTTGTTATAAGGATGATCTGAAAGCAGTTACCTTCCTGTAGATGGCAAAAATGGTTCCAATAGATGCTAAACAGTCAATGTTTGAAGAGCCATCCAGAGGATCAAAGCAAACCACATATTTGCCCTGAGTTTACAAAAAAGTTCAGTTTTATAGATATGAAGTACATTGAATATCACACAACAGTTTTCTCCATGCAACAAAGACAACAAAATGACAATTCTATTATATTCTATTAAATATATACATTAAAAGTTTTATGTAAGGGTAAAATAAAGCAAGAGAAGATAAGTCAAAGCATAAAAGTTTGATTTCACATTTACCCTTTTCTCTGGTTCTATAATAATGGCTTTTTCATCTTCTTCGGACACCAAAACACAGGAAGTAAAGGAGGATTTAATCATGTTTACAACTAGATCATTGGACAAGATGTCTAGCTTCTTCACTTGGTCTCCTGTAACATTTGTGTTGCCAGCAATTCCATAGCTGCAAAAAAAGAAACAGGAGTTTGACTGTAATTGATTCCTGAAGAATATAATGTATGACATAACATGCTTTCCCTCACATTCTTCTGATAACCTCTTGGGAAAGAGTCAACCTTTGGCCCCTATTCATTGTGACATAGCTACATTTGTAATTTTTTGTTTGCACAATGACTGAAAAGAGCAGCCAACATTAATATGTTAATATGTTGATTTATAAATGCAGTCAAAATTTATATTTCATTATATCAAGCCTAACAGAGCACTAAAGAAAACACCATTAATATTAATTAATATATAAACCTTTCTGAATGGAAATAGAAATGAGAAAAGCATTTTGAAAAGTTAAACGTTAACCACATAACTGAATACTCACAGATTGGCAATGCCTGCTTTTCTGACAGCGGTGGAAATGGCTTTGATGGCTGTGCACATGGAGTTGAGCAAGGTGGTCAGCTCTCCAGTTCCTTTGGCTTTTCTGCCCTCTTCCAAAACAAACCTGGTAAGGGTTACCACATTGGTATCAAATGCACCTCTGTCAGACATGATGGTTGACTTGTTGAGTTAAAAAAACACTTCTACAGATTCCACTCAAAAAGGATCTGGGAGAACTTAGTCTAGATATTTGATTTGGTTTAAGGGGGAGTGGGGGTGTTCAGCCAATTGCAGGTAGGCCTGGAAAGAGGAGTGGCTTTTAGTACAAAAAGTGAAGACGGCATGGACGAAGTCCATCGAGTTTATCACCCAGAGCGCATACAGAGTCAGTTCTTAACAATGAAGCTGATTGTATCTATTTGGTTCAATATATATTGATTATATATTGATTTTACAATTCCTTGCAAGTCATTTGCATGTACTGTTTCATTGTAAAATCTCTGATTACAATGCATATAATGAAAGAATGATGCCACCCCTAATTTTACCATAGCTACAAGAGGCCCTGCAGGCAGAGATTATCTTGCAGAATCTGTTTCCCTTAAGATCCACATTCAACATTGATGTGAGTAATGATTGATCAGAAAAAAGCTGTCAGCAGAAACAGTTCATGTGCACATGGTGTCCGTGATCAACGTGAAATCCAAAGGTTAATGTGCGTTATCCTCTGAAAGGTAATAGGCCCCAAAAAGAGTGGAGCAGTGGAATACGTAAAAGGGTGCCCTGGTGGATAATCCAGAATTCCCAGCTCAACCTGTTTTGAGACATGGTAGCTGGTCTTTAAAGTCACCTGGACAAACAACATATGCCTGCTCAAACTGAAAAGAGTGTTACAAAACATTTGATTTGGTGGTTTAAAATGTAATGCATTGATTTTATACAGTCAAACTGTGTACGAGTTGTGAGGTTTTTATGCAGTACCAATTTGCAAATCTATGTATAGAGATAGCAAATACAGGAAGAGTTTTCTGTAGATGGAAAAATGTCAACAAGTTAAAAGTTACACTAAACAACGTTTATGTGCACATGGTGTCCCTGATCAGAGGACTATTCATAAGGCTGAGAAGATCATCAGTGCCCCTACCCTCCCTCCAGGACCTGTACACCCCCAGAGAGGTCATTTTGAACACCATTCACCCCAGCCACAACTTTTTTGAGCTCTTTCCCTTTGGTCGCCGCTTCAGAGCCACTAACAATAGCACTGTATGGCACAAACAGAGCTTCTTCCCCAAGCTATCCGTCTGCTGAAGCTCCCCGCCATTTGTTACCTGCACGTGGGCTCTCGCACATTTCACTTCTTGCATTTTGCACTTAAGCACACTACACTTTATAGACTTTTGTTGAACTGTTTACATTTAATTATTCTTTCCAAATACTCTACCTCATTGTCTTATTTTAATTGCATTAACATTTGTTGTTTGCACTGACGGCTCCACTGTACCACTGGAAATTCCTTATGTGTGCGCACACACACACGCACGCACGCACGCACACACACACACACACACACACGCACACACACACGCACACACGCACACACACACACACACACACACACACACGGCAATAAAGCTGATTATGTTTTAAGGGGAGAGAGGAATGGAGGGGGAGAGAGAGAGAGTGAGAAAGAGAGAGAGAGAAAGAGAGAGACTGGCCCTTTAAGATGTTTCAAAGTACTTCCGGGTTACGGAGCAGGTGGAGAGTTGCAGACCAAAACAGCTCAAATCATCGACGGAGTTAAATGTTTGCAGTGAAATGCATTGTTGAAATTTTCGCATTTGTGACCCAGGTCAGACATTTTATACTTAATCGTAGTAACGACGAATTCGTTTTAATGTAAAATGTAGCATAACCGTCAGTACACCATCATAAGTTAGAGTTGTGCAGATGCAACGTAGCCAATGGATATTAACGTTGTTGTAACGATAAAGGTTACATCTTAATCAGCTGTAACAATTAACGTTACCACTGGGTCCTCTAAATACTGCCTGTCTTCACTGGTCGTGCTATCGTCGTGTAGTTGACCTTCTTGCAGCAGGCTCAGTCTAACGTTAGATGAAAAGAGATTAACGACTGAATGAAGTCTTTTGGTGCATCTCCGTATTAACCTACCATAGAACAGCATAGTATACCATGTACAGTATTCATTTAAATTACCTAATTAAATGGAACTTTTCACAATTGTAATCCTTTTAAGTGTTTATATATATATATATATATATATATATTTTTTTTTTAAGATTTAAAACATATGATTTGTAGTTTTCATTTTTGATATTGTATTTTTTCGAATGCATTTCTTTTAGATTTTATGAAATAGAGACTTGTCCATAAATTTTTTTTTTGCTTCCCAATTCTTGGTTAGGCTCACAGGGTTCTGCTGGTGCTATTCTGCAGCTCACATCGGTCAAAAAGCAGGGTGCAGCCTGGACTGTGTAAGGAAAGCCAAAGATTGAAAATGCAAACTGCCTTTTAGTAGACTTTGAACTTGAAAACTTCTACATAGTATTTTTATGTACGTTAATGTTTTTTTACATAATATTTTCTTTATCAAAAAATGGCTCAAATCATTCCATGTTGTTACAATATGTATTAGGATCATCACAAATGGACAAACCTTGCATCGTATATTTGGCTAAATAAATAAATTAACATTGACTGGATGTTTGTATTTAGTTTATGTAGGATGGCCTCATTTGGCTGGAAGCGAAAGGTGGGAGAACGTGTTTCTAAGAGCACGGTACAGCAGTTCCAAGAGGACTCTGAGCAACCTAAGGCTAAGGATGTTGAGAACGAGAGCACTGATTGGCTACATGCGATTAAACGCCGCCGAGAGGTGCTGCTTGAGGACTGCGCCGCTAAGAGCAAGAGACTCAAGGAGGAAGGGGTCATACTTGCTCAGCAGAATAGGTAGCTATGCTCGTTGTTGTACTTTTAAACATTTTATTGTTATTAGTACCATGACTTCCCATGAAAATCTTTTATTGTTTCCACACCATTTTATGTGTGCAAAGTTTATAATTTGGTTTAAACCATTTTTTGTGATGTACAGTGTCTCTAAAAGTGTCAGCTCCTTATAGACACATTGTTGGGGGCTGTCTCTTTAAATGGGATGATCCAAAAGTTCAAATAGTCCTGAAGAAATAATCTTGAGCAATATTAAAGAGCCAGTATCGTGGTTCTGAAATGTTGATTATTTGTGTTTTGTTGTCTCAAACAACAGGATGAGATCAAAGCAAGGTCAAAAACATTTGCATTTTGTTATGATATGCATTTACTTATACCTGGTTTTTCAGTGACTCCAAATTTATTGTTTTGCGACTCATTGATACAAAAAACTTTTACATTATGCAATCTGCCATGATTGGTAGTTAGACTTGTAGTACTATATGATGATGATGATTATTATTACATGATTGTATCAAATAAAGTAAAAAATAAGAAAAATAAAAAAGTATATTTATTAAATGTAATATAGATTGACATGTAATAAACCGCCAATAGGTTGTGTGAGAAACACAAAAAAAAGTTTATCATGGCACATAGAAAACCACACATCAACTGTTCGAAATGCACCTACCAGTTTTGACTCAAAGGAAGATGCTGGCCCAAATAAAGTGGGATCTGATTGCATTTTTGCTAAACCTGAGTTAAACGCATGTAGATTCGCAATGCAGTTCCTGTGAAAATAGCGGGAAGACAACAAAAGGTGTTCGTTGTACTCCTGAGGGTCAGGTTAACAGATGAAACGTCGCCATTGCTCCCTTACAGCCTCTTTTCTTGACAGAGAATATGAAGAATCAAATTCCTCACAAAAGAAAAAACAGTTCCTTGACCTAATGCGACGAAATTACAACTGTTAGAGACTATGTTTGGGGCAACACCTTTCCAGGTAACCAAGCACGAGCAGTGGGAGGAGCTAAGTTTTGTACAGACAGACATCACTTTTCGAAAAGACTTACTTTAGCAAATCTGAAGTAAGATTTATAGATTCGTAGGCAATTTGTAGGCGTCAAGCCTTCAAATTGCCCATTGCAGAAGGCATCCACCCATTTGTCATCAAAGCATTCATAGTTGTGCTCTCCGTCTGCGCTGTCTTTGCTCTGATCAATATTGATGTAATAAGATGGCCAACTGCTAGAAAACAAAAACACAAGACAGAGGCTAAGAAAATACAGGTTTTATTTACCTTATTATAAATTGTATAAATATAACTTCTTGCATACATCCGCTGCTGATGTAGTACTGTCTCTAAACTGATCAATATCACAACATGGCATGATGACAGTGCTTGCTTCTAGCTAGTTAAAACTCTACACCGATAACAAAGAAAGGTTATTTTTTTTTTATCTGCAAATTTTTACTTCATTACCCAGTGTTTAACACGGAGTGCAAGTCAAGAAAGAAAGAGAATGAAAGCTCACCTTCGACCAATCACGGAGCTCGCGCTTTGCGAAGCCTTGACGCTAACGAGGTTAGAAAATTTCAGTGTCGCACGTCAAGCTAGCATAGGGGTCAGAGGTTATGTAAGTGCACAACCTTTGCAGAGGGCAATGCGTAGACTTAACATAGGAGAATAGATCTGGCTGGAGTCGATTCTTTCTTTTGAAGATGATAACTTAACACACTAATACTTTTCACAAACACCGCTCAAACCGGATGTTCCTCAGAGTTACAGCTATGTGACCCATGGCATGAAAGATTATTTTCATAATACTGGCTCTTTAAAAAAGGTTTAAACCTGTTAACTAGAGAAACCTTTCCTGAGCCCTGAATTGACATTAGAAAAAAATATTTGTGAAGTGTCATGCAGCAGCAAAAGCCAAAATTCTGCTTTGACGTCAGTCCTAAATCTCAGTAATTGGCATCATCAGATCACACAGTGGTTTGACACTTCTGTGCTGGTTTTAACAGAAAGCTTCAAGCTTGATTTGAAATGACAGGGTATGGAACAGAATATCTGCTAGACAGTGCAAACCTTCTTTCATCCCAGCAGTTTTTTGTTTAAGCTGAGCTGCATTTATTTTAGCTCTTTTGAGTAAAACACTGACAATTGTTTCTTTACAGTTGATTAGCTAATTATTCTTTAAGAAGGTCAAAGTCAAATCAGGAGGTATTAAAGCATTGACCAGAAAAAGAATACGGCTTAGATTCAACTAATAAAACAGTTTTCAGTTTATTAGTAGATTAATTATTAGTAGTAGAAGACAAATGCTAAATCTGTTTTTAATCAATGAGGAACAACATGTAACCAACAGATGGAGCTGTGAGTTAACGCTAAACGTCCTCTTACTCTAAAATGCCTACTGTTGCGTCTATGGCCGTTCAGAGCATTTCATCTTTGAACAGCTTTTTTTGTGAAGTATTGCTTTAGAAGAGTTGTGACATTTATAAAGGAAGTATGATGACTAGAATCACTTCTTTCATTCTACTAGATATTTATTTCTTAGCAAACTTCCTTGCATGTTTGTAATGAATAAACTTTAAAGGCGTTCACATTTATCATAAGGTGATCAGATTATTTTAGGTATTTATGAAACATCTATAATATATAATAATTATTGTGAAACCTTTTCTTTTTGGGGGAAAATGCTCGGTTCACAATGGCTTGTGCCATTCTTCCACAAATAAAAGTTGTCTTCTCACTTCCTTAGTGGTTCAGTTTCATCAGTAAATAATGACTCAAGTGTGTAGTTGTATTGTGTATTTTTATTTCAGTGAGTTTAGTTTGAGGAGAACTTCTCTATTGTAGTAGTAAAATATATCTAGTAAATATTTGCATGTACTGTATCTAGTTTAATAATTTTAATAGTTAATAAATTTTTTGAGGAAAACTACTGTTCAACTTGATTGTGCTATCTCCCACTCGGGCTGAATAGATTATTGATTCAGAACTGGATAAACTTTCAAAATAGTATCCAGTGTAGATTAAAACCTCAGTCTGGTGAATGGAAGATTGCAACATTTTAATTTGAATATAACTTAAACAATTAAATAATAAAAGTACATATGATCTGAATTAGAACGTAGTGGTGCCAAGCTTAAAATTAGTTTTTGGCAGTAACTTCAGGCCGATTTAATATGGGTGTTCATGGTAATTGGAAGTTAATCTTCTGCAGCCTCAAGCCGTCACTTCAGTCTCTTCTGTAGGAGGCAGGATGTGGCTCACATAGCCAGACTTTCAGGTGTGTTTAGCAGCTTTTTTTTTAGATGCACAGGATGCCATTTGACTGATATGTCATACAACCAATCCCATATCATTTAGCATAGCGTCATGTAGCGGGTCCGTGAAAACAACTGAACGACATGCTACAAATTACTGACTTGACTTTATAAATACACACAGTCTATGTTTTAATCTGACTGAAAAAACTACATATGTCAATTTTTGCAATGTAGCCAATAGAACAATAAGTGAGTTCAAAACTGATATTGTTTGCATGACTTTTATGGATATTTCTTCCATCAATGATTGCATGTTGCATAATAAAAGCCAACACTAGCTGAGAGGCCTAGGCGGGAGTTCAGAAGCTCAAGATTTTAGCACTCAAATGGGACTTTCAGTTTAGCGTGTCTGTGAAAGCTCAGCTGATGCTCATGAAGGGAGATGGAGTTGATTTGTGATGCCACTGCCGGTTTATTTTAAAGCAGATTTTGAGGAGAAATTAGTCATGTTTAACACCCGCTCTGTTTCTACTGGTATAATTTTTTATACCAAGAGTCACTGGAACACCTTTGTCTGTATAAACTTTATGGGTGTTGCATAAGATGAGACAGAGAGGGGCAAAGGGTGTCTTTGTCTGCTTTCTCACAATTTTTTTTACTTAAACGGAAGAAGACAAATTAGGTCAGTTGTTTTCTCAGGGTCATGAGAAAGGCTGTGATCGTCATAACCAGCAAGTGCTTGAACATAATAAAAGAATAGCTTGATTTTACTGGAAGATGGTTTAGAGGCATGGATTAAACACAAGCTCCCTGCAAAGCTTTAACAAGTCTATGAGAGTTCATGCTAAAGTGACGTTTTACAACCTATTAATTGTTTCCTTTGTTCTCATAAGTCTGCTTTAACTTCCTTTAAGACATCCAGGCAAACATGCAGTTTCATGCTATGATTATAAGCAGCATGGTGGCTCTTATTGTGCAGTACTGAGGTTTTGATCACCACAGCACTTGGATAGTTTGGTTGCACTTGTTTTTTAAAAGAATTAGGTGAAGGCTTTTTTCCATGTGCAAGAAATGTGAGCATCCCTCTGCTGAACTGAGAGCAGCTGGTCTTTGATGGGAGGCTGTGTTTATTTACTATTAGATAAAACCTAGTAATGACAGAGCTACATGTTTTAATGTTCTTGTTTAATCATCCCTGCAGCTCTCACCTGGTAAAGGACACTATGTTCCTGTAGTGTTCTTAAATGCCAGTGGGGAAGTGTGCTGTGGTTGGAAAGGTTTGACTATACCTTGTTGAGTAAAGGGGTAATTTGTTTTCTTTTTAGAACTGTAATTAAAATGTACAACAGAGCCTCTCTTCTTTCATTATTCAGTAAAACATTGCAGTAGGACTGGCTTTGACCAATTTGCTGCCCTAGGCAAGATTTTGCCAAGTACCCCCCAACCAACCAAACTAATAATTTTAATAAATTTACAACATTATTTAAATGACCACCCAGCAATATTTTACAATAAAAAAAAACACAATGCAATTAAAAAACATGTTCGTTAATAAAAATGAACAACCATTTATCAAATTCTAAATTAAAGGTAACAATTGTAATGTATATATTTATTACAATATATTTGTTAGTTAAATAAAACGGCAGATTTTTCACATTTTTATCAAAATGGTACTCACTGTTTAACAAAATGTAGCACAAAATTACTTTTGAAAAAATAACACTTTTTTTCAGGGATATTTTCTTATAATTTCTGTTTTTTCGAGAAACATTTAAGTTGGCATGCAGTGAACAGCGACATTCATAAGAATACAGGAGGACTGTTTTAAGTTTTCCAAGTTTTTGTTTTATATTATCAGTTGATTAAAAGAGGTCAGTGGAGCTCCTTACTGACATCGTTGATCCATGAGAATCTTCTGGGTTGTGCAAAGGGAAGTTTCTTTTTTACTTTACTTCTAGTAATACACTTATTTATCTGTAAATACACCAAAGTATCCAGTGTAAGAGTCTGTGAGAGCTTATGCTTTGTTGACTAGGTCCATTAATAGATGTGTTTGCAACACATGCACTTCTTCGTTGATTTTATGTTTTGTTTTCAAAACGTTTGTCTGTGCATGTGTGTTGAATTTAGATTGCTGCGTTTACTGTAAAGTCACATTGATGCACTGCATTCGGACAGGATGGTGATAATAGTCTATCCAGTGCTCTAAGTTAAGATGCTGCTGCTGCTGCTGCTGCTGCATAGATATGGGGCTTTAGTCTTTTGTACTTAATTTGGACACAAGTTAAAAATATGTATTAGTTGGTGACTGCAGGTCTTTAATGGTAAGCACTGTTTCATTGGCTTTAACATGCATTTCTGTACTTTATAATGGAATAGTGGTTGCTGTTTGTGCAGTAAGAAAGCTAAGATCAGGCAGGGTATTTTGTGTCGATAAGTTCTGTTGCTAAATATGGAAAGTTTAAATAAATAGCTTGTTTTGCAGAATTTGATACGTCTATAGATATCAGTTAGCACTTGTATAGTAATGAGCACTCGTATCACATTAGCACTCACACTTTTTAGTCTAGGGTTTTCATATGGTGAAATATCCTCCTTTTTACCCCAAAACATCTCTGTAACATTGTTTCACATTTGAATTCTTAGCCATTGTTAAAGTTTCCTTAAATAGTGGCACAAACTCAGTAGCCTCCAAAGTCATGTTGCCCCTGGTGATCCGTATAATTTAATTTGTTGCAGAGTAAGTGGATTTTGATGAGGAAGTTATACACAGAACTGGGGGATATTGAGTTGGCAGCAAGCACTCAATGAGACAAAACTCAATTACTATCTAGAATCCTCAAAAGTTTTCTTCTGCTTCTTTTTACATTTTAAACTTTTGTAAAACTTGTATAAAATGCTACATAGAAATCGATGGAATCCATGCATTCTCGGTTCTTGAACTTATAAAATATATCTCATTTAATAAGAGAGAGCTGTGGCCTCTATGACATTCATTTTATCTTCATATTTAAAATTTTAGGATATCTAGTGTGAGATGAAATGTTAGATCTTTGTGGTTGTGATGAAAATGGGAAAAAAATGGACAGCTGGTTTTTGTCTCTAGTCATTAATGCTGGCATATGTCTGAGCTTAATAAGGCCATTTCCTGAATGTCATTCTTTCAAAGTCTGTCATCTCCTCTGTACTACGGTATGTGTCCAATGGGATTATTTTTAAAATGTTTCAAGTTCAAAGTTTCAGTCTTTCTTTTTCATGTTTGCAGATGTTTGTGTTGTATGTTAGTTATTGTCTTTGTAATCACATTGTTGCCTATTTGCACAACCAGTTGGTCAATAAACCATGATCTCTTATTAAAAGGTGTAGAAGCTCCATAATGCTCATATTGCCATTGCAGTCTTACCTTAAAACATTTTTAAATTAACTGCCCTATCTATAATGTTCAAAGAAAAAGTTTTTCCGCAAATGACAAATTGTAAGAACCGTTTTTCTGATAATGCAAACCTCCTGAAATTCCTTACTGTAACTAACCTTTAAAAGCTTTTATAGAATAGGATGTATTACTGTGTTACATGAGTATAGTTGTATTGTATATAATGTTAAATTTTAATATTTAATATATGATGCCGTGATATAACAATAAAAACAACTTTATGCACTCACTATTTGCACAATATTTGAAACACAAATGACTTGAAATCACCGATCTTTTTTTATAGTCAATTTAGATTGTTTTAACTGCGGCAAAGGATAAGAACAGTATATCACAAATAATCGCAATGACAAAACTGAAACTTTTTAAAATCTATAAATGTAAAATGTTAATAATTAATGTAAATGGAAGACAAATAAACTATTTAAATTTTGTCATGTAAACAACGTGTAATAAACCTCTTAGGTGACTGGTAGGTCTCTTTAGACTGGTTTTCCAGGACTCTTAACATCTTGCTTAATAAAACCTCATTCTTTCATCTTTGAGTAGAAACTTTAGGTCTTTAAACCTTGGTACAAATACAGTAGCGATCTTCAGCCTTGTTAGATGAATGCTGTCCTTCCCTTTAGATAGTCTGAGGTAAAATCATGTTTGAATTTAACTATTTGCTGGATCGTCCTCTGTTGACTCCATACATTTTGCAAGTGGCACTAGGCTGGCTATACCACTGAGCAGGAGAAAATGTATTTCATTTACATTACATTGTTCAACACCATTTATTATTCAATATATAATATGTATAGTGAATAGAAATTAATCTGTTTATTGCAGTTATGTTGAATCAAATGTATTAAAATGAAGTAAAATGAAATTGTATTTAATACACTTGCATTTATATTTTAATTTTTGCTTTTTGTCATCTGTGCATGAACATACACTTTTTTTGTAACACTGAATGTTATATTAAACATGAATATAAGCATGAAAATATATGTGCATTTACTTTAAAGCAAGTACAGATTGTAAGAACAAATGTACTCTCATGCCGTTTTAATCCAGAAAATATCTGGCAGCTTCTCAGACTGTGTGTACTGGTAGTTTTGTCTTTGCAGAAATTCCAAAACTATATCTCGCAGTTCTAGAAAGTTCACAAGCTCTTTCTGTGTGATAGCCAGTGCTCTGTGTGCAGCAGGAGAGTTTGGTGCACTTTGCATAAATAATCTCTGGTTGGTAGAACAAGCTTTATAAATTAAAGTTCACAACCTTTACAACTTTTACCAGTGTGTCACTGAGGTCTCTGGACAGTTTTTTACTGACGAGTACTTGGCGATAGATCATACAGTTGAACATTACACAGTGTGGGCTATGCGCGGGTATGAGGTTATTCTTGCGAGAACAAAGAATATCGTCTATGAACACGCAGTTTACACTCAAAATTGATTTTTGCTTGCTCAAATACATTTTTATACATGAGAAGAACATTTCAGTCACAAAACGCAGCTCATACGCGTGCAAATTAACTTTTTTTGCTCTCCAAATTTGACTTTTTGCACTCAGAATTGTGATGCTAAATAACCCCATATTCTTCCTCCTCAACACTCATTTGCTCCAGGCTGAGAACCACTCAATAGTTGCCTAACAGTCTCGCAACATTTAGCTAGCGTATTTTCAAAAACGCTGCCATGAACAGAAAGTTTGTTGACAGTTCGTTGCAGTATGTGGGCAGCGTATCATTGCTCACAGAAGCTCAGTGCTCCCCGTGAGCACAATGTATGTAGAGTGCTGTGTTCATTCTCTGTGCCTTCTCATCTGCGTACAAAGTGCATGTATTATTGATGCTTTGTTTGACATGGCCACAACAGGAAACAGAAAAAAACTGCAACCGCGTATTTTTTTTTTTACACGTTATACATGTCAAACTAATCGCATGCGTTAACGCATTAATTTTGACAGCACAAATTTTTTTACAACTGCATTGGCCGATTGAAAATCTGATTTAAAAGAAAGTTCCTTTTTTTAGTGTTAAGAAACTAGATGTTTATGATAACTAATACAAGATAGGTGTAATAATTCAACAATAATTTAAGACTATTCAAACTTCATCTAAAATTTTGACTTAAAATGTGACATTGAACATGAATTTAATGGTAACAATTGTATTCGTTTACATTAGGAACAAATTAATGAACAAACAGTCTAAACAGATTATCATTATCTGTTTTTAGCAATTGAGTTTCTTAATTCTCTGCAATGTTAAGGTGGGTAAACAAAGTAACTGTAGTACTAAGGTAAAAGACAATGTACTTCACGTCACCAAAATAGAGAAGGCATGCCAAAATGTGTTTAGTGTGTACCTGTTTCTGACTGTTTTGGCTTGCCAGAGTAAACCAGTTGGGAGCTCAGAGCAGTGCATAAACTACATGTATTTTTTGGAGAGGGTCCTGGCAGCAGGCAGATGTAATGACAGTAACATCCTTATGAGAACAAGAATTCCTTGTAATTTAAAAAAAATGCAATTCTAGGGGGCTCTTTGCTGTAAGATGTGGGTGGTGACTCTTATAACTTATGAGCTTTTGTTGTTGTTTTTTTGACTAAGTTACTAGAAAAGATTGTTGAACTTACCTTATCCCCAACTAATTTAACCTACCACTAACACCCAAGTCAAAAATATATAAACATTTTATTTGGCCTTCACATTTAATGCAACACAGATCCAATTATAGTATTTGACTCTTTCAAACATAGCCGGCTGTTTTAACATCAAATGCTTCCTAAATTACATTCTTTGACTTAATCTCAACAGCAATGTTCAAATTATGCAATAACACTGGATTACAAAGACAGCGCTAATGTTCCTGCCAGCAAATACCTGTAAACATCCGACCAGCATTAAAAATTACATGTAGAAGAAAACATCATGGTGTACATGTGCTCGTGTACTTCATTTAGTTCACATTTACTCCAACATCCTAGCCTCTATAGTCATTGGCACAATTTGCTAATTTGGTGATAAAAAGACAAAAATCATCTTCCATCAGTCCATATTCTGTGGTCGGGCAGATAGTCTGCTGTATAGCTATCTGCATATTGGAGCCAACCATCCATAACTATTCAACTGTGCTGTAATACAACAGTTTAAGTAAACAAGAGTTATCACAACTATGAATGAATGTTAATTTATCATATTTTAATATCAGAAATCACACCCCTTTGTAACTTTTTGATGACATGGCCACCAGATTGTTTCCACTGTGTTAAACACTAGTGGTTTCACAGTCACATTCAAACACTCTTTATACATTGAAGTGCTTTTTTTAAGTGGAAGTCTAATCCTTTGATCTAAATTGAGTTATTAAATGTCTATCTGAAAGGATGAGTGAATGTGCATCTGTTGTTGTACCTACACCCAGTTTTGCAGGTAACACCTTGTACTTTTCGTTTTCCGTTTTTCTTACGATGTTTCACAACCACATACCTCAACATGTAATGAGTTTCTTTCAAAAACCTTTTTCTTTCCCTGGGGGACTTGATAAATTCCTTCATTGGAGACAGTTGTCTGAATTATTACTCTTTGCATGATAAACAATGATCTAGTTTGAAGTATCTGGACAGTTTTATGGACTGTCAGACAAAAAGCTGTGCTGTATTTTCACGCTAACTTAGTTTGACTTGTAGGAGGAACAGTTTTCTTGCTGATCTGGGATGTTAAACATGGTGAAATGTATTGAGGATCCTTACCCTTATGGACCCTCATCACTGATGTTTTTATAAGTGGCCTCTCTTGAATCCTGAACTTAACAATATTGACATACATCCAGCAGCATCTTTGATTTTCCATGAAGGCTTCCCAGCACTAAACATTCAAACACATGAATCATTTTCTATCAGTTACTCCTCGGAAAAAATGAAAAACTGTCATTCAAATAGTAGGATTTTAATAAATCAGCTTTTTGTAATTATCTGTGACAGGGAGAAGAAATAAAGCTTGATAAACATTTAGTTTACAACCTTTTATAAAACTGACCTCAACATTTATCGTCAAATTTTGTACATGCAAAAAGCTTGGTCGATCCTAAACACTCCTTTTTGGATTCATTTGTTCAAGTCATATCTTTTTAATTTTTGCATATATTTAATTATACGTTATTATCATAATTAATGATCATGCTTTTTTTAATTTATCTAAGATACTGAAACATATTACATGCTTTAATGTTTTTTGAGGGGATGCAAGTAAAATGAGTAAGTTCCTCCTTTCCATTCTTCCTCCTTTGCTGCCCCTACAACAATAATAAGCATTTTCTGGTTGTGAATTTAAACTTGAAGTCAGGTCTTAGGTTTCATTTTTTTTTGTTTGCATATGCAGTCTTAGCAGAGTTTAAAAAAAAATTAATGTAACGTCTATGCACGTCAGATTGAATACACAGGGTAAATACAATTAGTAGTTTAGTACCAATAACGTCTGACTACTTAAGTTTATAAAGTCAAATTGTTCATGCACAGAAAGGTTACTGATTGTTTTTCAAATATATAATTAGGTTTTATTTGACTGGAACTCAATTTTAGCAGAATCTATATTACTAGGAGAATCTTCTTGTGGTTACACTGAATCTATAAAGCACTAACATAAGTTTGTTTTCAAGCTTTGGAGAAGATGTTTCCAGTTTTTTAAGTGACAGCCTTAAAATGTATTGTATACATTTAAAAAAAACATTTTCACTCAGTTTAGATTATTAAATATATTTTCTGATCATTTGTCATCACATGTCAAAATGCATTGGCAATGTTTGCCACATTTTCTCTAAAATTGTTTTTCGTTAAGAAGTTTAGTCACACAAAAGTAAACAGCAGTGCTATGTGTTTGTATGGGCACATGAAGTTTGTGTGTGTGTTTAGTCCTAAAATTACAACCTGACAGTTATATTTCTTTATATTTGCTTTGTGTAGGAACAGAGAAGCGCTGAAGAAATGGGATGAGGCCCTTCAGCTCACACCTGAGGAGCCAGAGCTGCATGAGATGAAGGCACAGGTACAAAAATAAAGTTAAGCAGGGTGTCTGCATTAGATGATTTGAAATGATTTATAAGGTTACGGTAACAAAAAATACCATTCTATGCTAGTGATTAGAAACTAGTTTGACATATAATGTAACAGATATTTCTATAATAGGATCTGAATAAATTTTTATTGTACCTGTCAATATTTGATAAATTGGTAGACTACAAGGATTATGGGAATGTAGACTGGATTTTAAATGCAATTTTTTTTTTTGCTTACTGAAACCCAAAATAAATGTTTTTAATAGTGTGCTGACTTGTTTTTCCCATGTTTTTCTCGTTATCATTAGTAATTAATTTAATTTTCTCGTCCCTGGCATTCATTCACAGAATACACTCCTTATCTACAGCTACCAATCAGAACATTTTGACATCCTAAGTTTACGTCCACACTACTCCTTCTCTTCTCATGCTGTGATATGACGTAACCGCACATCTCAGCACAGTCTGGACATACTGTTCTTATCCTTTAGATTGGTTTATTACATTTTAAGAACACCACAGGTTTTAGATGGTCCACCTGATGATGCAGCTTGGATCGGCAAGAATAAATGGTTCCATTTAAACAGACCTTGCAATGACCTAAAGTTTGCAAAGCCCCATTTGGTTTAAATGTAATTTAGTTAAATTGTGGATTTATATTAAATTTGCTTATTGAACCAGATTATGAATAGCTCTAAATGCATGCATGAAAGAAGGTGTTAAGTATAGGGTATAAAGTCTTCTTTATTACCTTTTTTCTCAAAAGTGAAACGCAAGCAAACGTAGTTTCTTCTGTTTTCTTTCTTTAGTCTCTTTTTTTAATTATAAAGGTTGGCTCAAAGAAGTCCGAGCTATTCTGATAAAGCTGCCTTTGAAGCATAGAAATGATTCCCTTCGAATGGCTCGATGAATAATTATTGAGATTGAATTAGAACTCAATGTATTTGACTCCTCAGAATAATACAATTTGTTTTTTGTTTTTCAGTGGAAAAATCAGACCTAAACTTGCTTCACTTTCTGTTACTTAACTTAAATAAACAAAAAAAAATGTGGAAATGTTTTTTTTCTTGTGTATATATATATATATATATATATATATATATATATATATATATATATATATATATATATATATATATATATATATATATATATATATATATATATATATTTTTTTTTTTTATTCTTTTTTTTTTTTTTGTAATAAATTACATTGAGAAGTTCCCTTTTAAATGGTTGTGGGTTAGGGTTAGGGTTGTTTAACATTAGATAATCAAAACTGTTGACATTAACTGAATTTCTAAATATAAATCAGGCAAACAGGAACAGAATTCCAGCTAATGTACTTCACATCATCACTGAAGTCCTAAAAAAATTATTGTACTTTAAAAGAGATTTCATTATGCTCATGTTCTCACCTCTCCAATCCAGGACAATCGCAGATCAAAGTTAAATTCAGCTCTTTTTCACCGGAGAGGAATTAAAAATCAAAAGAGGGAAGATATGCTGGTTGTGATTGAGTGGAAGGTAATCAGAATTAAAGAGAATGTGACCAAGAGTTTATAGGAATGGTGGTGACAGGTGTGCTGTAGATGTTCAATACAAAAACCTAACTGAAAGAGTTCATTATCCTTGGAAGTATATCCTTTTGTAAAAAAAAAAAAAAAATCAATTTGTAGATAAGTTTACCATCATAAACTTGAGTCATAATAAGTAGAATATGTATGTACAGTACAGAAATATCTTGTTTCATCACACTTCATAATTTTCACCTACATAAAATCTATTGTAGCTCCCTGCTCTCAGTACATTTTAATCAGAGCAAAAAGACTGGAATCTACATTGTGGTGTTACGTACATAGAACTCATAAGTGGGAATTTCCCAGAATCACCAAAGAAAAGAATGATTTAGTGCTGGCTGTAATTACAAGATCTGACTGTCCTTGTTCCGGCCTTCTTGTAAACCAAAGTAGTGACCTTTCTCTGGCTGATCTGATCATACTGTATGAGCTGAGTCACCTGAAAAGAGCGAGGAGCTGATGATTGAGCCTGCCTCAATAGTAACTTGATCCTACCGTGTTTGAGCAGCTGTCCCAGGCTGCTTTCATCTTGCTTCAAGCAATGTTTGACATCAGGCAGAGTTTATGCAATGTTTTGTTTAATTTATCTTTTAATTTTGTCTCCCTTATTTGCTTCTTACCAATATTCATTCTCACCTCAGAATGGGGCTCGTTCTACGCTTCTTGGCATACCTGCAAGTACAGAACGAAGTTTGTGAACCTACATGTTTGTATTGGTAATGTTTCCACAGGAACAACCTGCATTGAATCAAGCTGTTGTTTACTTAAATGATTGGGCTGACTTGAATTTAAATGACTCCAAGTAAACAAAACTCCATAATGGAAACAGCTGTAAAGCAAGAACTTCAATGCAGTGCCACATCATGCGTTACACTCTCGCTCATCTCTTTTATATTCTCTCTCTTTCTCTTCCTTTCTAAATATTTTCTAAATATCACCTGATTTAATCCAGTGTTTTTGGGAATACTTGGTAATCAATCTATTATATGGCATGCATGTTTTTTCTTAAATTAACATGACGGCATTAAAATGGATCATTCATTCATTCATTCATCTTCAAGTCGGCTTTAAAATGGATCAGTGCTGTTAAAATGTATAGAAATTGATATATATTTACTGATTTTAAAACCACATCAATTTATAAACTAAGTAAATGGTGTTTGCTAGAGAGTTCATAAATGAGCAAAATTTTGTACACAAGATTTACCTTTTAAAGTACTTTATATGAAATCTTGCCAAAGTTTGTTTGTCTTGATCTATATAACATTAGCGCTTATCTAATGAGTTAAAATTATCAAGGGTTTTATATTTTTTACGTCAGTTGGTAACATTGAACACCTGTTTCTTTTGTACACTCTGCACTGTGTATTTTAAAATGGTTTAAACTTTTAACTAGGCAAAGCTAGCTACTCGCTAATAAATCCTGAACATAGCTTATAAAACCAAAGGTTTGTATGTAAATACTGCAAAATAAATTCCATTCACTCATGATTTATGGCATTTTCCTAAGGTGCTGATCAGCCTACAAGAAGTGTTCCTGGCTGTTCAAGCTGCAGAGATGGCCTCCAGACTCCGCCCCCTCTGGTGGGAAGCATGGCAAACACTTGGGCGTGCTCAACTAAGCCTCGGTGAAATAGAGTTAGTAAGTAGATTTTGTATTTTTACCCTCTTAATCCAAGACTGCAGTTTTCTTTTTAGATCATTTAATGTTAAAAGTTTGTTATGCAGTCTTTTTTTTTGAGCCAATGTTTGAAATCATTAAAACAAACACACGCCTAGATCAATAGAGGCATGTTGATTTGCTACAAGTTTGTTTTAGTGCCTGGCAGGTTGGGCTGAACCAGCTTTCTAAAATGTTTAATGTTGTATGACATGTTGTTGTACATGAACATATTGTCAATATATTAAGAGGTTCAACTACTATTCTAAAGCTCCCTGAGCAGAGTTTAAAATCTTGATATTTTAGGTCCACAGCACAAGTATAATGTTATTTGTACTTATAGCTATCTTCACTCCTGGGAGCTATATGTAATTCCCTATCTAAGATTTATGAAGAGCTGACCTTGGGAGTCGTTTTATGAACAAGTGATGAGATATGTTCAGAAAAGCGGTTGACTCAACCTGCAGTGGCATGTCTTCTTGATTAACGGAAGTACATGAAGTCTCATAGAGACACTCTTCATTTCTTGTCAGTCAGCAAAAGAGGAAAAGCTTTTTGAGCTCTTTCCCTGCATTTAGATTCTGTCTTGTTCAGTATATGCAAGCACAGAAACATGAAAAGTTAACTGAGGAGAAGCTCTGCCACGACTAACGTGTCCTTACCTGTGTTATTGTGGGCATTGACACTTTGATGTTTGTGCAATTCTCTGGCTAGTTACTACTTGTGTGTTTTGTTTCTTTAGCTTGTTAAGTTTAAAGTCACTTTGCTATTTAATGCTGAACATGTTAGGTCAAGTCATTCAGCAAATAAATGAAATATGAAAGAGGAATGTTGGTGCTTGTATTGTGTTGTAAAACTTTGTATATGCTGTTTGTCATGTTTGCTCAAGACGAATAAGCTTTAAGATAGAATTCACAGTTTGTTAGAAAGCATTCTTTAAAAGCTAAAGGTTTAGGCATTCATAACTAACTTGTCATAAAGGTTAACATGTCCTTTTAGAACCTTTGTAAATGCTCAAAGACATACCTTTGACAACGTGTTTTTAAAGAATAGATTATAAATATCTAACGAAACAATTTCAGATTAACAACCCTATTAACGTTGGCAAACTGTTTGGTGCAAATACTATTCAAAACTCTTATATGAGATCATGCTGCCACACATTCCTCATGAAGAAAATTACATATCGCATATTTTACTTATGTCTTTCACATGCTTCACATGCTTTCTCAAGTGCTTTCTAGTCCTGGTCAGGATCCCTGCAAAAATATTCTAAATGAGTTGCAGCAGTCCAATTGTCTTTTTGGGAAGACCAGTTAGGGTAGTGTTGCAATAGTCTTGCCTGCTGGGGATAAAAGAACGGGTTTCTCTAGATCTCAACTGAAAACAAAGCATTTGATCCTTGCAGTGTTTCTGAGATAAGAGGATTTAAATATTGCTCTTAGGTGACTGAGGCTCAGATCAGATTCCAGAATTCAGATTCTTAACCTGATTTTAGCTGCAACACCCTTTGAGCTAAGGTATCCATTCACATTTAGAAGCTCCATTTTGTTCCTAAATGCAATGACTTCAGTTTTATCTTTACTTAACTGAAGAAAGGTCCAGTCCATCCAGCTCTTAGTCTCATCTCTGCATTTATAGATGGAGTTTATGGGTCTGTAGTTACAGTATTTTAAGAAAGAGCTAAAGTGTAATCGGCTTAACTATGACAGGCGATTTGGTTTCTTCTCACCATTTGGCCCATTTAAATAAGGATATTAACATCTGGATAGGACTGGATATATCTTCACCTTTGAACAAGTTCTATTGAAATGTTGTTCATTATAGCATAGTGTTTTTGTATATTGTTCTATTCTATTTGATCATTTTATCTAACATATAAAAAAGTAAAAAGGCTTTTTTTTTTTTAAAAGACAAGATTTCCAGCATGTTCTACTTGATCCATTGATCACTTGTAAGTGGAACACAATTAGGTAAGTCTGCTATTACCGCAGCACAGATGTTGAAACCCTTTCTGTTATTTCTGTTGGGAATATGATAAACCATCTGAAAGCATCAGAGGGTCGTATTCCTCATTAAAATCATTTCTTCTTTGGCTCTGTTACTCTTTCCTTCTATAGCTGATACCTTATCTGATGTTCATGCTTGAAAAGTCTCTCCTTTTTGTCGTTTGTTGAGTCAGTGGGCAATTCTGAGTGTAAAAAAATCCCCACCAAAAACTATTTATGGTTTCATTGTTTGCCCTTGAGATAAAGAAAGAGCAAATGTTGTCTTTCTTTCTCTCCATTCTGTCATCTCCTGGGTAACATGAGCTAAGTGACTGTTTTGTGGTCTTTAGAAGGAAGTGAACCTGTGCTTCAGTATGTTTTCAACAGGCTGAGGGGTGCGTTTCTACCTCCCCGATACACTTAAAGCTGAGGTCATGTCCACTAAAGCTCAATTATTTTAAGAGTTTTTTTCCTAAATGGTTAGCCATTCATATACATGTATCTAGCACAATTTAAAAAAAAATGTTTTATCCACTGTTCGCATAGATTGTGTTGTGTCAAAAAATTGACAGACCAATTTTTAGGCTTCTGATTTGCTAATATGACTCGGTTACATTTATACCCACACCCTTTAGCCTGGCATTCTCTTGACAGGGCATTTACAATGTAACTGTGTATACCATTTTATTTTAATGTAAGGAGATAGCTACTGTAATAAAAATAGATGTGGACATTGGTTAACTCTAAAAATTCCAGTTCAATATTTGCCCTGGACATTGTGTGACTGAAGGCATACTTACTGGATGCTGAACGACTCGGTTGTCAGCTGCTGTTTTTTTTTTTTTGTTAGAAGCAGCTAAGGATTGTGTGCTCAAGGTTAATCTCAGATAATATTAATGTTTAGTTTTAAAAAGCTAAACTTTATTGTGATAGCTAAACAAAAAAAAATGTTATGGTGGAGTGGGGAATTATGCATTCTTTGAATTTTTTAAAATAGTTAAACATGTTTGGAGTAAGTAAAAATTTCCTTAATCTTTAGACGTTGGTAAATAATCCGTCAATCAATCAAAATGTATTCATATAGTTCTTTTTACAGATTCTTTAAAACAGCCCGACAAATAAGAGACATAATGTGGATGAAAATAATACAAATTTAAACCTGGCATGTTTATGGGAGAATAAAAAGGCAATATACAGGTTTTTTAGGAGCCTTAAAGGGCCATGAACTCAGATCTTTCAAGCCTCTTTTGGCCGTGGTGATTTTGAAAAGTGCCCAAAATATGGGTTTGTACAGCTGCGCAGAGTAGTGTGGGGTGTAAGTGTGGCTCGGTGGAGAGAGAGGTGTGAGCAAGCGATATGACACAACCCCCAATAGCACTAAGTGGAGGGATGTCCTCCCGAAATGGAACCCCATCGCCAGACAAACGCAAACTGCGTAGATCAACAATGCCTAGCTGCATCATTCTCCAGTTTGTAGAGAAAAATGTTTGTCACAAATACATAGCTTCAACGTGTCTGTTGTTGGTGGCCAACCAACCGCTCGAAGCAAGAGTTTAGCTTCAACTTCATCACAGGAAAAGCCATGGGTCCTCTCAGAACCTTTGCACCAAGGAAACAAACAACTATGGCCCATTGTGAACTCCTAACCGGTCTTGGGAGTTAATGGGACGTGTCAAGACTTAAGTTTCATTAATAATAACAAATCGTGTCTTCTCATAGGAAAACAGAGGTCAAGCTCATAAATAATTGTGATGAACAGCGCATCATCAACATCTGCTCAGTACAACAATCGTCACATCCTGAGAATTTCATTTTCAAACAGAAAGTCAGAAATTGCGAATAAAAGATTACACTGTTTCTTACATTAAATCTAAAAGCCGATAAAATTATATTCATTAATGTTCAACACATGTAAATCTCTGGTAATCTCATAATGTTTACATTCAGGGTTCCGTTGCCCATTAAGGTCTCTACACGTCTATCTAAAATAAGATTTTCACAAACATTCGGATGGCTTCTCTGCAGGGTGCGTTTTGCAAGATAGTGTTTAAAGTTGATTCAGTGATGAACAAGATTCAAAAGAGCAGAGCTCCAACATAAACAGAACTTCCCATCACTACTACTCAGGGGACAACAGCCACACACCAGCTGTTTTATAATGTTTGAGGGCTTTATAGAACAACTCTTGATGATCAGACATCAGCAATACAAGATCAAAGTGAGATTGTGTTTTGAGCGGCTCTATATAATAGCATACAAATACAAACACATGTATTCCTCTGTTCTGTAGATTTGCAGAATAAGTTATTGCAAAGATTTGGGTTTGCATGTTTTTGCAACAGTTCCTGTAAACTTCAAATCAATGAAAGTTATCTCATTGTGATTCTGTGTTAGTAGATCAATGCATCTTGATGTTATCACCACTTCTTGTCTGTGACCTAAATTGCCTTTGCTTGGTTTAGACATTATGAAAATGATTAGGCATCTTTGTTCTTTACTTTGAGCAGCGTCGATAGATCACCAGTGAAACTTTCCTCTCATCATTGCCCCTGTCTGAGTGTACCGTTGGGATCATTTAGACAGATAGTAAACCGTTTGAACTGAAACACATGTCTTTTTTTTTTTTGCATTTACAATGCAAATTGTTCGGTATTAGTAATTAAAGGAGAGAAATGTTTTTTATTACATTTTTTAGTTCTAGTTATTTATTTTCACAAGGTTTTCATAATATTGAGGTCAGAGTTTTCATTTTGAATTAGAGAAATGAAAATATTTTTTTATTTTCTTCCTTTTCCCTTCTTACCTTGACCTTAATTAATGTTGTGTGTGTTGTCCAGGCCATGCGCTCCTTTCAAGTGGCTCTGCACCTTCACCCATGGGAGCGTCCTCTCTGGGAAGAAGATCTGCACTGGGCTTTAAAGGTCCGTGAGAAGCATAGAGCTCTACGAGACTCACAGGAGGAGGACGCTCACGGACGCCTTGTGGAGGCACCTGAGCTCAAAAGCGATTACGATTTTGAAAGTGATGAAGTGATTGAGGCTTGCACAGCCATGGCTGATAAACACAAAAAGTATGAGGACTTGAAGAAAATGGCGATAGTTGTGGATGCTCATGGACAGGCCAAAGAGGTGGCTTTTGAGGGCGATGAGGATCCCTCTTCCTCCTCACAGAGTGTTTTAATCAAGGCACGGGGACTGTGAGCGACTTTTTTTGGGCAACATGTTTAAATTCTGGTCTATGAATTATTGAATAAATAATCAGGGAATCCTGTCTGTAATTTAAACAGTTTCTATTCCGAATATTTTAGCAGAGGAAGCTCAAAGGCTTTTTAGAAGTTTAATTAAACATGAGCATAAATTTTCGTGCTGTTTTGAAATGTTGTTTATGTTCTGTTTTCTGTCTATTGTTGCTTGGTGGCAGAACTGAAGCTTTTTAAATAACCCTGGACTGAGTGAGAGGAGTGTGGCACTTTTGTTTTATTACATATTTACAAAAATTGTATTTATGCCACACAGAGGAGAGATCTAAACTTTATATTACATAAGAGTAGAAAGGTCACAATGACAGGCTTTTCTCCTAGATGAGAGGAACAACTATTATTTATTTGATTAAATATATACATGAAGGTAGTAGTTTGAATGGTATCAACTGAAAACGATCAAAATCTGTTTTATGCAATAAAATAATATTAGAGAAGTGTTTGCGTGTGACCCCAGATAGAATGTTGGTTTATTTGTTGTGTGTAGTTTTTTTTTTTTCATTCAAAAGATATCAAATCTTTGTTTCTAATTATTTACAAATGGCCTGTATTTGTAAAAAGTTATTACTTCACACACAAAGTGAATGGAGGAACATTTGGGTGAGCAACTTAAAACCAAATTATTCAATATGTTGCAAAATGCCTGTTAAAATTAGAGGTTGTTTGAGAAATTCAGCAAAATTTGGGAAACATTTGGGACGTAACTGTGATATTTTTTTTTGTTTGTGTTTATTTTGGATTGGTTTTATTTCTATTTGAAGTTAGCCTAGCTTGTTTATTCCTTTAACTTTGTTCTTGCATGACTGAATCAAAGCTTTGAAGTGGTCGGATTTAGTATAGATGTGTCTGCAAAAGTTTATGACAGAAAGCAATTTTGACTAAAAAAAAAGTTTAAAGTTTACATGTGGTCAAATAAAACCAATTGATTTATTATTGATTTGTTAATCTGTATCAAAATATATATATATATATATATATATATATATATATATATATATATATTTGCAATGTGTTTATAAGATTCTATGGCCTAAATATGGCAATTCTGTGCTTAAAGGGGTCATGCCACAGTGAGCCTTTTTGTGGCTTTTGTAGTGATCTATAAGAGTAGATTGAATCTAACCATGGACGTTAGCCCACAAATTAGTTTCTTTTAAAAATGGGTTTATTCGCGACATTGACGACGTCCCACATAGCCCATTGTAACGTCAAAGCCGGATATGAAAGGGCCATTTTCCGTCCACAAAGCAACACCTTTTCTCGTGGTATCTGGAAACAAACGTACATGATTCAAACAGAGTGAAAGAGCGAGTGAGCAGCATAATATCTCTTGAATCTACATTGACCGTCAGACAGTAACTTCCCATACACGTCATGAATATGCGAATCACTAACGAATAGGTGATTAACTGGGGAGTGGTTACGAAGTTTGCTGAATTAAAATCTCAGTTCATTTCTGGAATAAGCCAGGACTAGAAAAAAGGAGAATGAATGTGATTTTAAAAAAAGAGACTTTATAAGTAAAAGAATCACATATCCCATTAAACCAATGTGAACAACATTTAATTGAAATATCACATAATGTCGCTGAACCTTTAAAGTATTATCTAAATCAGACGTGAATCTGAGCAAACATGCGCACACAGCAGATGTCCTAATCTGAGTCAAATTTAAGAGTAAACAAACACTATGACCTCCTAGACTCAGCTGTAAGATGATCTCTTTGCAGCCATCCACAATTGATTGTGTACTTGCTAATCTGATTCTGGGTTAAAAACATAGTGATACCAGTTTATATCACTTAGGTTCAAACAGAAGACACAGTATTCAACTGCATCCTGTAAATTAGGGAACAGATGAGATGAGAATAGGGAAAGTGGAGAACTAAACTAATTTCCTTTTTTTAAATCAATGGATTATCGGGATTTTTTTTCAGTCTTTAAAGGGGTTAATACCCTCCGTGTTGACTTTTCATCAAGTAAGGATGATTTGAGCTGATGTTTAATGATATCCCAGCACAACATTGTTTTGACTGCATTAACATGTTGTAATGAGTTTTGCTACAACAAAACCCATTTACTCTCATAAAAAAACAGCAATCGGGTCCACAGAATGATTGCTGAGTCACTGAAGGTATTTCATTTAATTTCTTCTTTAACAAGTCAATCAAGGCTTTTTAAAGTAAGAAGCGAACACATTTTTTTCTCAGAATGATTTAACCTGCATATATTTTCTTAAATGCTCAATAAAAAATCAGATTGTTTAATCCATTTCCTTCATGTTTTTTTTTGTGCTGATAAAGTTTCATTTGTAAGAAGAGGACACTTTTTATTGTAATTATTCTCCAAAAGTTTTGTTATTCAAAATACAACATTCAACAATGCATGTTGATAAAATACAATTTTCTATCTTGTATTTAAATAATAACAATTTATAAATAAAGACAGGAAACAAATTGCATTTGTGGTTCCACTACTTTTACCAATTACTACATACCATATATATTAGTAGCACATATACACACCATATATTTGTATATGGGTTTTATCTTTATTTATTTATTAAGCATATAACATTCATAAGGTCACATTAAGAGCTAAACAATGTTTAAGTACGAATAAAGGAAAAATATATTTGAATAATCACATAATCAGACGTCATGCCACATTCTGGTCCTCAAAAATAATTTGAAATGCAAGTATTTAAATGCTTCAGCATGAGAATCACAGTTTCAGATGTGACCTTCTCACAGAGAAGAACTTTTAATGGACAAAAATAAATAAAATAGCTTCAACAAGTTTGTTCACATTTTGCCAACGAATAGAGATGATCTCAACCATTCTTTCCAAGTTGTAACAAACAAGACTTAAGTGGTTAGATTTTTTGAGGGAAATTTTTTTTTCAGTGGTTAAAATACTTTAAAGTGCAAAATCTCAAACTTGAGTCATATCGTATACAAGTTCACCTCTTTGCAATACAATCAATACTGATAAACTCAACAAGTACTTAAACCCGCTTGAAATTACTAAAGTGATAATTTTTACACCTATAAATTGTCATGAAGGTTAAGCACTGTTAAATATGGCCCCTGTATTATAAGAAAAGGGAAGTTCAAACCACGACTAACAGGGAAAAGTGAAGAGGAGTCTGAAAATAAACACTGTGGTTAAATGTCAATAACAGAAGGATAACAAGTTTTCACTTTTAACAAGTAGCAGGAAACTTTTAGGATAAAGTGGACTACCTGTTAATTGTTCTTTACTAAACTTAAAAGAACATGTGGAGAATTGTATCACTTGGAACGCGATAAAAAGGACCTTACAGACACACAGATCTCCTGTTGAGCCAAAAGAACCCTTTGCATTTATTCCTATTTTTCTTACCCCTTAGCTTCTCAAACCACCTGGGTCACGGCACCAATGTACAGTAACCCTTTAACGTTGAGTCAGAAACAAATGGACCAGCCTTGGCATCTTTTGTCCATCCAAAGATTATTAATCCAGCTTCAAGACACGTTCGTTTAGATTTGTTTTATAGGCTCTTGGTATCAATCTATGTTATTGAAACCCTCTCAACACCTCAAACTCATTTCCAGGTCATGGCATCAGCCCAGTATTCTGGTTTTATTCAACCTTTGAGGCTTTCTTTAGATAGCTGGGCATTTAGGAGTGGATCTTCGAGTACCAGTAGCTATGATTTCCCTTGAGTACAGGGTAATGTGCATGTGTCCATGATCTGTTACTCTGTTGAGCTAAACCTTGAACATAGATTTGATATGTTTCAAATGCTTCTCTCTTTTACGTTTAAAGTATCATCTTTAAAAGTCACTTGTAATGACTGCTGTTTGGAACAAAGCATTTCATTTTTGTTGAAGCTCTCAGACAAATGTCTCTCCACAAAGTCTGTGCTCATTTCTGTCCTACTTTCTTCGCTGCTGAGCTCGACCTCCTTAGAGTCTTTAAGAAGGTCAGATGCTGAACATGTCCGTCTCGCCACAGAGTTAATGCAGCACCCCATCCCCTGTTCTAGCTCGAGGGGATATAGATATGTCTGAGATGTGCTGATCACCTCAGGTTCGCCCCGTTGTACGCATGACTGCAAGTCACGAGACATAACTGAGCTGTGAATGGCATTACAGTGAAAGTCTGCAGTGTTTCTCCTGTGAGGAGGCCCACCAATTCGACAAAAGAGGCACTTGATTTTTGCTAGAATCTTCTGCAAGACTGTTTTTCTCAGCAGGATGTAGATCCAAGGGTCTAGGATGGGGTTGACAGATGCTATCCGGATGGCTTTGAGGTCTGGTGTGGGATTGGGATTGGTTGAATCTTGTGCTGAGTTCACAAACACCTGCACCTATGAAGCACAAATTAAATATGATGAGATTTTTCATTGTAACTTTCATCCATATAATGATCAGATATGTTTTTACGCTGAGGATTACTGTAATTTCTTTTAGGACATCTCAGACTTTCCACTGTAAACCTACAAGTCATCAGGCAGATAGAAATCACAACTTTTTAGGTTATTTACTTTGTTTGTTGCTAATACAAACTTTCCAGATACTTTTAAAGCTATCAGATCACAACTGGAGATTAGGTCGAAATCAAACTGTTTCCCAGGAATGGGGCTGGACTTTTCTCCACAAAAACATTTGTCTCTGCTGTTTTCTCATTCTAACTTGCCCATATTAGATGGTAATGGTAAATGTTGAGCGTTGTAAAAATTATTTCCTTTGTGAATTGAAATCATAAAATAAAGAATACAAATCGGTAATAGCAGGCCAGGTCAAATATTTAATTTTTATATTGACACACAAGCAAATCTAATGCTAAAATGTTGGTAAAGTCTTTGACAGCCTTAATCACCACAAAATAAAAGGTTACATTTTAAACAAACAATTCTAACTGGGTTGTACTGACACAAATCGATTTATGCTTTTTCTTTTATACCTACAGGTTTCTTAGACAACCTGTACAAAAAAAATCCCAAATTGCTGATGCCCTGAAGTCGGCCTGCTATACGTTTTTTTATCTTCTTAGTAATAGAAATCTTTTTCATCGTAACACAATTTAGACATTTATCATATGTATGATATCACTCTATAATGTACTGTAGATACTGTATAAACTATCTGCAGTATAGAAAGGGTGAATTCAAATATTTTATATTTAATTTGCACTCTTCGTTGGACTTTAATATAGATATAAGGTGGGTTTTTTAACAATAACAAAGCAATCAGAAGCACTAACTTTATGCATTAATCTTCATTTCCTAGCTTCTCTCTGCAACTGTGTATTTTTCTACTAAAGCACCGCTTTCACCTATTAATGTCTGCCTTACTCTGTCCTAGAGTTATGGAGAGGTTTTCTGTCAGGTGTAAATTTCTGCTACTTTTTACGTGGAACATAAGCTTGTACAAGCAGCAGATTTTCATATGGACATTTGAACCATCTTTAACACCAAGAACCGGCTAGATAGTGTTGAAAAAAAACTTTTTTCTTATACAATTTAGTCTGTTTTTGTGATTATCAATGACAATGAAAAATACATTTTCAACCTAGTCAGACTTAAAAATATTTGACTATTGGATGCTTTGATTTTTTTGTTATCTACCACTTTATTGAAAACGTTAGTTTTTATTCCAACAAATGTCACTTACCACTAATGGTATGGAACAGAAGAGCACGACAATGGACGTTGCTATGAGCAAAATGACCATCTGGATCTCTGCACCAGCCAGCCGCGCAAAACTTCGCCTACGCCTCATCTCAAGGACACGCGCCCCGTCCGTCCCCAGAGATGTCCTGCGCACGAAGCGCCTGTGCATCATGAGGAGAACCGCGCACACCAGCACGTTACACAGAACCGTAGCGAGGATGAGGACCACACTGCAGCCGGCATACATGTAAGAGAAGGTGGCGTTCATGCTGTCGTTCCTGTTGTGCCAGTCAATAAAGCACCAGGTTCCGGGATACTGGAGAGCCACTGTCCCCAGACCCATACTGGGCAGAGCGCAGAAGAGCGCATTGGAAACGTAAATCCCTGCGAGCGTCAAGCCCGCCACCCGCTGGTCCACGTAGTGTTTGTAGAAGTACGCGTGGTTAATGGCGAGGTATCTCTCGACGGACATGGCACAGATGATACTGAGCCCAGCCAAAGAAAAGAACAGCAAAATGAAGCCAGAATACTGGCACAGTGGCATCCCGCCGGGCCACTCTCCCTTAACATAGGTGGCGATGGTGACCGGACTGGCGAGCAGCGTGCCCAAGAGGTCCGTCACAACGAGTCCGCACACAAGGGTGTAAAAAGTGGTCTCTTTTTGTTCTTTCCGTGACTTTTGAAGCACCACGATAGCGGTGACGTTCCCAACCACTCCAAATACGAACAGAATGACAGGTACGGTAGGAAAACCCGTCAGCATCTTCTCCGAGGGTTTCTAAAGAGAGCTCGGGTCTGTTCGATTACTTACACGCGCTCATGCTGAGCACAATCCGGATGAGCCACAATCATCTCTTACAGCTATCCAAATCATGCGCTCGCTAGCGTCTCCTAAGTATCCATAGCGCATCCTCGCGTCCGGAGATCGTTTGACCCGGTCGGAGTCGATCACCCGTGCCGGCGCTCACTAATCCAGTGTGAGTTTTCGCTCCGGAGAGATGTGAAGTGCGATCCTGCCGTCAGTCTCACTCGAGTGACTCTGAGAAGTTTCCCAGAGCGCTTTCTGACAGCTCCGCCCGCGCCTCATTGCGCAGTTTTCACCCTGCTGTCTCTGCTGACAGATAAGGTGCAGTGCTACAGCTCATAAAAGGTCTGGTAGACTAATATTTATCCACATACCACCACACTGGTTGTTCGATATGTCAATTCACAGTGCTTCAGCTTGTGTTGAGTTTGATATCTAATCACAAATAGTTTTCTGTGTAAAACACAACCTTGTTATTGAACATGCAGAGAAATCTAGTCCAAGAGCCACTGGAACCATTGCAGCTTGACCTTTGTGACACTCTTACTTACTCTTACTTGAGGCAGTTGAGAGACAGAAAGGGAACAAAAGAAAGATGTTGTCCATGGGGAGAATCGCACCAAGAAGCAGGGCATTAACCCCTTCAGACCTGAATTATTTTCCAGTTTTCAGAAAAATGCAAAAGTTGTCAAGATATCACAAAAATCTGTCAACTATCTGTCAAAGAATCTCCAAAACTGAATATTACTTGTATAAGATAGTTGTAATTACTATATAGATTTTTTTTACATTATTAAGTTCAAGGAATCCTAACGTATAGTTAGATGCTATTTTAAGTTATATTTTTTATCTTATTTTAAATCTTTGATCTCTCTATTTCACAAATGACGTTAATCATCAGATTAGCATAAATTTGGAGCTTGGCTGATAGTTGACTAATCACATGGTCCCTCATACCTATATTATCTCCAGGATATAAGACACCACCAAAGAGCTAACATCTACATCATGCAAGCTATCCCTCCTTCCACCCCTTCGCCACTCAACATGCATGTTTTACTTCTTACTTTGCGCAAGACGGTCTACTCCTTGTTTAAACTGCGGTAATAGTTAGAAATCTAAGAGGGGAGTTTTTTCCGGTCCCAGGTTGTTCAACGGTCCCGGACTTACACTTGGACAATTCGCCTAGTATACTTCTCCATTTCACCACGCTTGCGATACTAGGCAATTATTAGCAAAGAAAACTCATGAAATAACCTGAAGTTCTTAGTTCTCTACTTGGTGTGATGCACTGCCATTGTTTTGAGTAGTGAAATTTCTTCAGATTACATCATACACAGGCTTCTTATTTGATTGCTTGACAAATGTGCAACTTAATGGAGAATAGATTTCATTTGGAGCAAAAGTCCTTTGAAGCCATGGAATCCTGTGTGACATGTGACATCCATTTAATTGTCTTCAAAGGGTTAATTCAGTCAGTTGTTGATGATCTACAATTATTTGAAATGAAAAAAATGGGAAGTGCATCACTCCTATCATTGCTTAGATATGTATTTTTATAAAGATACAGATCATTCTCATGCTTATTGACGTCTCATTTTGCTTGTGACAAACTTTCTGTAAACATCTTTTTTTCGTAGATGTGAATATGAGAACTAAGAGCTTTGGTTTCCTGTGAGGATAGGGTGTTTTGGTCATTGCTGAGCAGATGAAAGGAAGTGTATGTGAAAGCCGCGTTTCTATGCGATCAAAACAGAGTAAAACCAAAGTTCAGAAGCTTAAAGAAGAAAAATAAGTTAAAACTCTTTCAGAACTGTTAAGAAATTTACATTTAAGTGTTAAGTATAATGCTCTGTCTAAAAATAGATGGAAGTGGATTCAGTCTAGTTTTATTCAAACTATATAAATGCAGCCAGTTAATTTTGCAAGCAGGATTAGACCGTGTTCTGAACGATGTTAATACTTCACACATCTTTCAAACAGGTTTCAGGCTCTCCGGATGTAGGTGGAAGAAAAAATTGTCACACTCCCCTCTATTTCAAATGGGTTCAGTGTTATTCTGATCATGTGGCTGCAGTTCTTTAGAGATGTCTCACTGTGTTGAGTGCATTTTAATATTTTATACGCTGATGAACTGATTTTTAAAACCCTCACGCACTGCTGTTAATGGTGGAACAGTAAAATCCGAAGGGAATGATAACTGCATTCATACAATTGTTTTTTAGCCGTTTCAGAGAATTCTAGAAAAAGCAACACAACAGTTATCAAAAATCGGCATCTAAGTTTGGAAATATGGGGCTCCTGTGTGTGTGTGTCTCTTAGCACTCACACAACAAAACAATAGGGGAATTCTTATCTCCAGCATCAAAGGCTTTTAGCCCCCTGCCACCGTGATAAGTGGGATGGCCTTCATTCCCCCACTGGTTCAGTCACCTCTGATGTTTGTAAAAGAATATCTTGTTGATCATGAAATAAGTAATGTTTGGTTTCATTTGAAATTTTCTGGAGTGTGTAGTGGAATTATCTTGTTGTATCTCACAGAAGTAGTGATTCTACAGGTAAGCAGTATTCTACAGGTCACTGCTGTAGTGGTTTCACTTTCTCTGATGCTCTCTGGTTTGCATTCCAAATGAAGTCACACCTCTTTGGGGGAAGAAAAAAGGTTTTCAAAGGCAGAGGGTACAGAGGGTCCTTCACCATTTTTGTCTCTGATTTTGAGCTCTCTCATCATGTAGAACATTGGGGTTATGTTTAATAATATTCTTCAATGTATATTTAGGCAATAATGTTTTACTTTTGGTTCATATTTTTATAGGTTTTATGTTGATTGAATTTGATGCACTGCTTAAATGGTCATAAATGTTTGAACTCTCTTCAGTCACTCCTCGTTTGCTGAATTCCTCTCAAACTCAATTCCTGGAGGGCCGCAACCCCTGCAGGTTTTTGTTCCAACTCTGTTTCAAGCGACACACCAGTAGCTTCAAACAAACCCAGAAGAGCTTAATCAGTGGAATCCGGTGTGTTCGGTTAAGGTTGGAGTAGGGTTGTGCAGGGTTGTGGCTTTCCATAAATCGAGTTAAAGACCCCTGCTTTAAAGGGTTAATAAGTATATTAGCATCAAGTGCAAAAAAAGGTCAATGATTGAGTTAAAACATAGCATTATCATTAAAACTAACTTTTTGGGGGTTGAGAATGGTTGTAAATAATAGTAAAGGGAAACTTTTCACAAATCAATTATGGAGTCAGATGTAAGAATTTATGTGAATTATAAAAACCTTTAAGCACTGTTTCAAGACAGAACACGCATAACCTGCATGCTGTTACACATGAAACCTCCTCCTCTCTCTGCGGGCCCTGCAGGAGACCTAGGCTTCATGTCCAAGCTTTGACTTCGTGGACCTTCACAAAAAGACTCAAACTGTTTGATCTGCAGGAGAACTAAGTTTCGTGTTGAGAATTTAGCTTAACCCTGTTGTTACCTTAGACCAGAGGTGGTCTCAAAGTCAGCACAATTTGGCATAAACCTCAATATCAAGCTACTCTTAGATTGATTGAAACTATTCTCTTGAAACAGGATTGGAACAAAAAACATGCTCTCAGAATGATTTTTCCCACCCTAACTTTAGCTTTATGAAACAGGATGTGATACCTGTTTCATCACATAAAAAGTAAAAATAAAAAGTGACACATACGCTGGTGGCAGATGGTTAGTACTAGCATCCTTCTGAATATTTAAAAATGGACAAACAGGCAGGTTGGAGCAGAGATGATGTTTGTGCATGGCTGTCACTCACATGGCCACAGCCCTTCATTGAGCTCAATTTTAAGTTTATTGAATGTGTGGGAGAAAAAATCACCTAGCAGTTGTCAGGATGGACCAAAATAGCAAAATAAATCAAAAGAGGAGTTTGAACCAGGCTATAAATATTTTTACTAAATCTAAACTTTGAAACCATATCATGGAGTGTTGAAATGATCACAGGATCCTTTTCCTTTTACTCAAAATCACCGGATCCTTTTCCTTTTACTCCAAAATTGGCTATAATTATTAGATAAATTAATTTGTGCCAGTGGTGTTAATTTTATTCTTAGTATTTACTTATAAGCTTGCTGAAGCTGCTGCATAATATTTAATTAATTAATGTTATTAGATATTAACATACCAGTATTTAAAAGTAAAGCAATTGTCGATACTAGCTTCACACAGACTGTTGAAGGGGTGCGGTTTTAAGTGACAGTGGGACTTGGCTTGGACAAAGGAAGCCCACAGAGGCTCCATACCTTGTTCACCTCAGGGGGGCTGGGTTTAATGCATGTGGTGTGGCTCATTAACACATTGAGTAGCTTCTTAAAACAATTTCAGCACTTAAGTTGTGTCACATTAAAACCCCTTTTTCAGTATCCTGTAATTGTTATGTATCTGATTAAATTGAAATTGTAATTTGAGATTAGAAGACTGTGTAAACACACTGTACCTCCTGTGCTTATCAGTAGACACTTTTTCCAGATAGAGAGAAAATGATCCTTTCAAAATGGGTTAAAATGTTTAGATTATACCCTCAGTAGCTCATTCTGAAAAAGAAAACTAAAAATAAAAAGGTCACTGAAGGATTAACCTTTAGCGAGGGACCTAATTTTGGTTGTCTTGGTTCAGCTGTGCAATGATATTAATAGAAGGTCTACATATTTGGGCAAGTCGCAAAGGTTTAAACCTATGGTGTAAGAAGTAAAAACAGCCCTTCGACTACTGTCCATACTTCAGTCAGTTAGTCCTGAAGCATATGATATTGTTTGAAGTACGGAGAGTTTGAGAAACTTTCTTACTTTTTTGTCAATGATGCCTTCATAAACTGTGAGCATCACTGGCAAAACATCTGGCTGATATTATACATAGTCATTCAACTTATAAAGTGAAAGTGACCAGTTGGCCAGATATGGAGTGACCCATACCCGGAATTTGTGCTCTGCATTTAACCCATGTACACTTATAGCAGTGAACAAGCACACCATGAACAGACACCTGGAGCAGAGGGCAGCCATGGCTGTGGCACCCGGGGAGCAGTCAGGAAACTGGTGCCTTGCTCAAGCGCTCCACAGCTGTGGTTGTTGAAGAGGGGAGAGCAAGTGGTGCATCACTCACACCACCTTCAAATCGGTGGATCTGGGGATCGAACTGGTGACCTTCCGGTCACAAGTCGATCTCCTTATCCACAAAATCACAACTGCCCTCTTTAGGAAAAAAAGCAACTTCACCTCATCAATCAAGTAAACAGTATCTTCACCATCAGAGAGAGGCCTAATCAATCTCTACTTCAAATCCTTGAATAAAGAATATTTTTACTTATGTAATTCCATTGTTACAAAACCCCATCAACATTCAAAATGTGGACGGATTCAAATAACATTAAATCGAGTGCCTATTCAACAAATAAATATGAATATATATTTTTATTTCTAGCAGTAGAATTGTAGTGTTTTTTAGTGTTAGCTTTCTCTCTTATTATCACACAGTATCCATACCTAAACAGACATTTAAGAGTTCACCCTGATGTGTTGAGATCTACCATGTGAAATGCAGCTTTGGCTTTCGAATGAAAAAGAATGTGAAGACTTTCTGTAGAAATAAACTGTTTTGTCTGTGGACCCAAGAGGAAGGAAGCGTCTCTGGATAGGAGTGCGTGCTGTTGTCCATCTGCCTGGTGAATTTCAGCGTCATAGTGAATGTTGGAACAGCTTTGTTCAAGCTGTGAATTTCACTCTCCTTTCCTAAAGCTCGCTGTTGGTTCTAACTAATGACCAACAGACAACGAGACACAATTTGTTACATTTTAATAGCACTTTTCTGGACACATCAGCACTGAACAGCACATTTGAATTACTAAACTTCAATCGTTTAAAAGGGTGATGTGTAGGATGTTTCTGGTGGTCAGGAAGAAGAGGGGAGGAAAGATGGAAAAGAAGACCAAGTGGTGGAAGTTGAAAAAGGAAGACGGTTGTGAGGAATTCAGACAGAAGCTGAGACAGGCTTTGGGTGGTCAGGAAGAGCTTCCAGAGGACTGGGAAACTACAGCAGAACTGATCAGGGAGACAGGTAGGAAGGTGCTAGGTGTGTCAGCAGGAAGAAGGAAAGAAGATAAGGAAACATGGTGGTGGAATGAGGAAGTACAGGATATCATCCAGAGGAATAGGCTAGCTAAAAAGAAGTGGGATATCGAAAGGACTGAAGAAAGTAGACAGGACTACAAGGAATCACAGCGCAGGGTGAAGAGGGAGGTGGCAAAGGCCAAACAGAAGGCATATGATGAGTTGTATGCCAGGTTAGACACGAGGGAAGGTGAGAAGGAATTGTACAGATTAACGAGACAGAGAGACAGAGATGGTAAGGATGTGCAACAGATAAGGGTGATTAAAGATAGAGATGGAAGGGTTCTAACAAGTGAGGAGAGTGTGCAGAGAAGATGGAAGGGGTATTTTGAGGAGTTGATGAATGAGGAGAATGAGAGGGAAAGAAGGGGGAAGAGGTGAACATTGTAGAGCAGGAAGTTGAAAAGATTAGAAAGGATGAGGTGAGGAAGGCTCTGAGGAGAATGAAGAGTGGAAAGGCTGTTGGTCCAGATGACATCCCTGTGGAGGTGTGGAAGTGTCTAGGAGAGGCAGCAGTGGAGTTCCTATCTAGGTTATTCAACAGGATTCTAGAGAGTGAGAAGATGCCTGAGGAATGGAGGAGAAGTGTCCTAGTGTCAATCTTTAAGAACAAGGGTGATGTGCAGAGTTGTAACAACTACAGAGGTATAAAGTTGATGAGCCACACAATGAAACTCTGGGAAAGAGTAGTGGAAGCTAGGCTAAGAAGGGAAGCAGATATTTGCGAGCAGCAGTATGGCTTCATGCCCAGGAAGAGCACTACTGATGCAATTTTTGCTCTGAGAATGCTAATGGAGAAGTACAGAGATGGTCAGAAGGAGCTGCACTGTGTCTTTGTGGACTTAGAGAAAGCATATGACAGGGTGCAGAGAGAGGAGCTATGGTCCTGTATGAGGATGTCAGGAGTGGCAGAGAAGTACGTCAGAGTAGTTCAGGATATGTATGAGAGGAGTATGACAACAGTGAGATGTGCTGCAGGTCAGACGGAGGAGTTGAAGGTGGAGGTGGGGCTACATCAAGGTCGGCTTTGAGTCCCTTCTTGTTTGCTATGGTGATGGATAGGTTGACAGATGAGGTCAGACAGGAATCTCCATGGACAATGATGTTTGCAGATGACATTGTAATCTGTAGTGAGAATAGAGAGCAGGTGGAGGGACACCTGGAAAGTTGGAGGTCTGCTCTAGAGAGAAGAGGAATGAAAGTCAGTCGTAGTAAGACAGAATACATGTGTTTGAATGAGAGGGAAGGAAGTAGAACAGTGAGGTTACAGGGGGCTGAGGTCAAGAAGGTGGAGGAGTTTAGGTATTTGGGGTCAACAGTCCAGTGCGACGGGGAGTGTGGAAAAGAGGTGAAGAGGCGAGTGCAGGCAGGTTGGAGTGGGTGGAGAAAAGTGTCAGGGGTGTTGTGTGACAGAAGAGTGTCAGCAAGAATCAAAGGAAAGGTGTACAGAACAGTAGTGAGACCAGCTATGATGTATGGGTTAGAGACTGTAGCAGTGAGGAAGAGACACGAGGCAGAGATGGAAGTAGCAGAGATGAGGATGTTGAGGTTCAGTTTAGGAGTGACAAGGATGGGCAAGATTAGGAACGAGCACATCAGAGGAACAGCTCAGGTTGGTTGTTCAAAGTCAGAGAAGCCAGATTGAGATGGTTTGGACATGTGCAGAGAAGGGATAGTAGTTATATTGGTAGAAGGATGTTGGAGATGGAGCTGCCAGGCAAGAGGGCGAGAGGAAGGCCAAAGACAAGTTATATGGGTGTACTGAAGGAGGACATGAAGGTAATTGGTGCAAGAGTAGAGGATACTGAGGCCAGAGTTAGGTGGAAACAGATGATTTGCTGTGGCGACCCCTAAACTGGGAACAGCCGAAAGAAGAAGAAAGAAGAATCGTTTAAAAGGGCCAGGAACTGAAAAATTAAGATTGTACTTTTATGAGCTTTTTATGAGTTAGAATTACTCTGAAAATAGTGGGTGTATCTCACTATAGTAATGGAAGCCAGGTAAGCTATATCTAGAAGTGACCAGAGCCCCTATAAACTCAGAGAAAGAACAAAAAGTAATAGTGATTGGGGGGGGAGATTAATCTCAGTTCATGGCTTCTTTAAATCGTGATGTGAATGATTGCCTTAGTAAAAACGTGAAACATGACCCTTGCTAAGGTTTAAAATAAAAATATGAAATGTTACAAAAGAGCTCCAACAAAAATTCCATCACACAGTTTTATCTCACTCAACAGGCTAATGCAGACCTTGCGTTATCAATTTTAGTTTAAGTCTGTCTATTTTTGAACAGGAACACTGTATTCACTTCTCTTTTTGACATTTTGTGAGGTTTAAATGTCAAAATATTTGTTTTGAACAGAGACAAAGCAAGAGAGAGAGAGATCGAGAGCTTTGAATAGAGATGTTTGAGATGTTCACTAAAGTGTATGTTTTTTGTGCAAAGAGCCTACGTGATTACAGTTGAGGCTAGACACCCTCTCTTTCCAGAAGAGGAACCACATACTGCAATCATGCTGCATTAACAGGAATTCCCTCCTCAGTGAGACATGTAGTTTCTCATGATGAGTCACAGATCGGTGTCATCATCAGTGCCTGCTTGCGCCGCATAAACTTGTATCGCTAGTTTTTTTGTTGCGTTTGCGAGTGCTGTGTCTTTTGTTCCTGTTCTTGTAAGGTGCCCAGCCAGTTTGGGGGTTTGTTGTCTAATTATAACATTTGAATAATAATAACACTCAAACTAAGTTAAAAATTTAATTCCGCTTCTCTGTTATCATCTAAACAACCAATTCTTCACACAACCTTTCTACTTTGTGTAAAATGTTTGCATTTCCCTATATAAAAATTCACAACTCTTTTTTTTTGTTTGTTTCTATCTCAAAGTAAAATAAAGAAACATTAGCAAAGGCATGCTTTCATAAATGTTTGCAATTCGATGTGATATGTATCTAGTTAAAATATTTTTATTAATTTATTTTAAGGCAAAAGTTGAGAGGCTCAGTGTTAATTTAACTCTACCAAATACCAAATACACTTGGAAAAGAGAGAATTTAAGTCTCTAGTTATTAGTGTGTATTTGTTTTAATTTTAAATATAAAATATTAAAATATATTAAACAGATTTCTGCTTTTTTGCCGTTTTTGAGGATTTCTGCACAGAATTTTTCAGTAAATTCTGTGAAATTCTGGCAAAAATTAATGATAAATGCTAAAAACGAGAGCCTTAACGCTTATCAACACTCCACTTCTGATTTCTGCACTTCTGAGTCACATTGGCATCTAATATTTGCACTCATCTATTTGTAGTCTGCTAAATTTTTAGTTTTTTCCAGACATTTCTACTTGGCCTGCTTCTTATTTCATATTTATCTTAATCACTTTTATGGACATTAAACTAATTTTGAATAAAAACTATGCACCCAAAAGTCAACTGGCAAATTCAAACAATTGAAAGCAGCAAATGTGTACATCTTTACTCAGATTTTTGAAATTATATCAATCTGACCTTTCTCTCTTTCAGTAGTAAATGAAGGCCAGCCTTTGCACTTATTATACACTTAACTTCTGCAAACCTTATCTGTTAGATACTCAAAGTACTTTCATATGATGGGCTCGAGAGATTGCCTTTGAATTAAACAAAAAGCTAAAGCCTACCAACCTTAGAATGTTACTTGTAATAAAAAATAAAATAACATGTCAATGTAAGTATACACTACTGATAGTATTGACTTGACACCTTTGAAGTCTTTGAACAATTTATTTTTCATTACAATTCACTACAGACAAACTTGTTATTTTTTAGGTCTCTTGATTTATAGACGTGACTCATTACTTCCCCATGCATTCTCTCTGAGCAATCAACCTTTTCCCCGTTCTTAACATCAGTCAGCGATGTTATCACAGTAATCTTTGTTAAGCATGACCACCCCCAGAATTCACAAAATATAAGTCACTTTTTGAACCGAGGCCAGTATAAATGGCAGTTTCACCTTTGCAGTATACTGTAACTACTTAGAGAAGACATCGGATTACAGGAATATTCCACCCAATTTGGGAAAATGTTGTGTTTTTTGGAGCCATGGGACAGCTATGTTGTTAAAGTGTACCCTTGGGGTTCAAATGAGAGAAACTTAAGAAGCTTCCGATAAGATCACAATGCAGCAAGACTGCAAAGTTCATCGGTCAAATTTAGCTGTCAGTAACTATTAGATATTAGACTAATATAATGTTTTAAAGTGTTTATTGAGTAATCAAACTACTAAAACACTTTTTTCATATTGAAACACTCTTATAAAACCAAAAAATAACCTTCTAAATATATCCAGTCATGAATACAAGCGCAGCAGAGCTATAATCAATGTCTCACATCATACTATGAGTTTAAAGTAATAAGCTGAACCAAACCCTACAGTTCCATAAACAAGCAGTAAACATTCTGAATACACCATTGAAATTAAAGTAATGGAATATTTACAACCCGGCTACTTTCAAATCAGAGTTGTTTTTTTTCTTCATGAAACCAACAGCGCATATATGAGCCATATTTCAAAGAAAGTAACTTTTAAATATTAAAATGTCTAAACATTTGTTTTAATTAATGATTATTATTCCCTATGACAGTTTGCATGTGTCTTATTATTTATTTCTGACTGTGGCTCAGGTCCCTTCAGGAAATAAACCAGTGCTACCAGTGTTCTTTCATGCAGGAGCAATTTTTTTTTTTAAAGTTTGAAGGCTCAGGTTTGACACGAGAGCTTGATCCGCTCTTTCTTTTGGCAGGTTGAGTTTTGCTGCTGTTCTAAAGGTGATGGATAATCAGACAAGACAGAAGCCTTCTTTGTTCTCTTCTGGATGGGTGTTTACAAGACATGCCTTGATTTGCCATCAGTCAGTCATCATTGCAAAAGTTCTAAAATCTATTCAGGAAAAATGCAGTCAAGAAACTTGTTTTGGACTTGATCATTGACAAAATCAGCTTCTTTTAACAGCTTCTGAACCACAGCTTAAATATAAATTAACTGAAGTGAACATAGCTTTATAGAGTAGAGACCATAAAATAAAAATCACACAAAATTTTAAAAGCATAAAAAAACTAAAATACACTAAAAGACAAACTACTTATTTTCAAAAAATAAAAGTAACAGAATTCTACATTTTCATCTTCTTAATGTTCTGGTAGAATAAAAACTGAATTTAAATCTAGTCATTTTCAATAGATGGTAGTACAAAAGTGCTCAAGAGAGATTATTTAGCTACTGTATGCTGCATGTCTGAGCTCCTCTCTTTGCAAAAAGAAAGGTATCTTAAATGTTCAGAATCTAAACAGAAATTAAGCATTTGTTACACTGCAAGATTTACACTTCTATTTCATACTGCTCAAAACTAAACTAAAATAGCTTTTAAGACATTTAAAAATTATGAAACAGTATCATAAACGAATATTAACTTTGTATTTACAATTCATATATATAATAATATATAATAATAATTCATAATAATATAATATTAGGCAGCAGCAGCATCAAGCAAGGCAAGGCAAGTTTATTTGTAAAGCACATTTCGTACACAGTGTAATTCAAAGCGTTTCACAATGGAAACTAAGAATAAAAAGAAAGTACATAAAAAAAGTCATATAAAATCAAATTGATTAAAAACAGAAAATGTGAAAACATTGATTAAAACATAGATTAAGATAATGAAGTCGACAAAAGCGCAACTAAACAGGTGAGTCTTTAGCCTGGATTTAAATATGACTAAAGTGTTGGCACCCTTGATCTCCTCTGGAAGTTGGTTCCATCTGTGAGCTGCATGGAAACTAAAGGAGTATTTACTCTATTTGGAATTTACTCGGGGTATATAAAATATATTTGATCTGAGGGTTCTCAGCTCTCTGTTTGGTGTGTATTCACTGATCATGTCTGTTAGGTATTTAGGTGCTAAGTTATGTTTGGACTTATATACGAGCAGCAGAACTTTCAAATCTATTCTGAAGGAAACCGGCAACCAGTGTAGAGATTTAAGAACTGGAGAAATGTGTTCTGACTTTCTAGTTTTGGTTAGAATTCGAGCCGCTGCATTCTGAACGAGCTGGAGCTGTTTAATGGTCTTTTTGGGAAGACCGGTAAGAAGACCGTTACAGTAGTCCAGCCTGCTGAAGATGAAAGCATGAATCAGTTTCTCTGAATCTTGTCTGGACACAAAGGATCTTATTCTTGAAATGTTTCTAAAATGGTAATAAGCTGATTTGGTAATTGCTTTGAGGTGGCTATTTAATCTAAGATTAGAGTCCAGAATCACCCCAAGGTTCCTGACCTGAATTGTAGTTGTTAGGCCCTTGGCATTGAGATACGTGTTTACCTTAACAAACTCCTTTTTGCTTCCGAATGCAATGACTTCAGTTTTGTCCTTGTTTAATTGAAGAAAGTTTTTTTGCATCTAGTTTTTAATGTCATCAAGACATTGGCAGAGAGAGTTTATGGGGTTTTAGTCATTTGTAGTAGCAGTATAAGTGATAGTAGCGGTGGTGTTAGAAGTAGTGGTAGTAGTACCAGCCCAGTATGTTTTGTAATTTGAACTTATTAAAGGACTACTCAATGTTTTCCTAATTTAGATCTAAAGATTGGCTGTATAACAGAATGTCCTGGGAGAGCCTAGACCCCTGATTATAGCAGATAAAACATATTTGAATAGGATCCAAGACAAAAAGACCTTGCTTTAATTTGTAGATGTTTACATGCCAACTGACGTTTGTCTACCACCTGTTCTGTATCTGTGTGCTCAGATTGGTCTCTGAATGCCATTTTTCACTTCTGTTGGTGCTTCCTGAGGAGATCTGTTGAGAAGGATAGAGAATCTGCTCCATGGTAAATGTTTTGAGAGCTAAAGGTGTCGGGACTTTAGAATTCTCTCGGGTCTCAGTTTACAAATGAGATACCAGAAATATTTTTTATTGTCACCTTTTGAGGAATTTTTGCAAAAAAATGTGTGTGTGTTCCATGACAGAAATATTTTCACTGTTCTCAGAGTGGGATGATGCTATTTTAATTCATATCTGACGCTTTCTCCCTGACGGCAACACTTGTGTAACTGTCGGTAATGACTACCAACATAACAGGGTTAAAGGTATGATTAATAATATTGTTTGTGCTTAAAGACCATACAACTGGCAATCTTGGTGATGAGGTTGAGGGGGGTGGGGGGTGACTAGGGGCTGGGTGGGGTGCACTCCCATGCCGTCCGTTGTCAGCAAATGGTAAAGAACTCCCAGTGTGTAGAATCAGCACAATGAAAAATGACTTTGCAAACTATTTATATTTCACAATCTTTGATTTTTCTGTATGAAGGATTAGAAGATCATCGAGTGATGACAGATTATATGAATATATAAATTTTGTAGAAATATAAGACATGTTTCCAGTTCATATTACAGAATTGGTCATCATCATGATTTACAGGGTTTTATTCGTATTCGTAATTCCTGTTGTACTCTGGGATAGTCTGCTCATTGAATAGGTGCCATTATATCCCAAACACCTGCCAGTTATCATTATTTTCTTCTTTAGTTGATCAGTGTAAGAGTAACTGTTTATTTATCTCAGGAAACTCAAAAGAATTAAACAAGAAATTTACACTTTTAGTTTAAAGGAATCTGTTAGTATGAACTTTGTTCTAAATTAACTTAACTGTGTTTAAAACTAATGCAATTAGTGTTTAAAACTAATGTCCTGCTACCTGGTTTGGTGGTAAATGAGCAGAACATGTAAGCACAACAGAGGATCCGTTGACAGGAGGGTTGTGCTCAGATTCATCGGTTTAAATTGTAACTCCAAACTTGTCTGGAAGCTAGTTCTTAATTGACCAAAATGAGGTATGTTTCAATTAAATTATGACACTAAAAATTATTGAGCATGCCCCAGTCTAGAAGCCCTAACCTTTTTTGTGTCGGGTTCAGGTTCTTCACTCAAAAAATATTTAGTGTGCCATCCACTGAAAAAAAAATCACTTTTTTAAATTAATAGCTGGGTAATTATTGCTGGATCCAAACATCTGTAAGTAAAAGGACAGTCTTAAAAAAAATTTCTCTTTCTTTTTTACCTTTCTCTTGTGTGAGCTTTCTGTTCTCATCTCTTAACGGGTCTGTTTTGACCAATGTATTGAATCAGCTATAAAATACATTAAAAACTATAAGCTATCATTCAATTTGTTTCTCATCTCTTGGCTACTTTTAAAAAAATTGTATCCCTTGCTTATACTTAAAAATATATACTTAAATATTTTTGGTGTGGACCTCTGGAGTCTATCCTTGTCATTTTACCCCTCTCAAATGGTAATTAAAATGAGTGATTTCATTTGGTGCCTGGACATAAATGTATTTGTTTGTTTTGTTTTTTGTGCAAGGTTACTGGAAGGTCACACAAAATGAGAAACACATTGTTACAAGAAAAGCGGGTGTTTAAGCTAACAGTGCCTTTATCGTTTAAGTTATTCAGTTTAGTTTCAGAGCATTTTATGATGTAGTGAAAATATTTTAGTTTCTTTTATTTTGTTGACATAGACGTTCATGACAAAGTAAAAAACTTTGATGCAATAAACAAATAAGGTTAACCATCTGAGCTCGGCTGACAATTGAACATCGAATCATATGGTCCCACCTAACCCTATAATTTCCAGCATATAAGAAACAACCAAAGAGCTAACATCAACATTGTGCAATCCACTCCTTCAACACTCACAATGCATGTTTCACCTTGTCTCCTTCGCATAACATACAGTAATAGTTGGAAATGTAAGGGGAAATTTAAGTTCAATCAAGATGTTATTGTTTTTGAGGTGACAAAATCCACAAAATAAACAAGCAACATTAATAGAAACTGCAAATTGTTAGCGAATAAATCTTTTTTTAGTTTTCTGCAGTAGCTTAAGATCCGTTATGCAATTCTTATCTTGCATCAAATCAATTGCTGGATTGGAGGGCTTATTCTCGTTCAACTAATTATCTGATGTTTGATGCATTAGCTAGAGAAGAATAAGTTTGGAGGATGCTGTGCTTCTAGATAAGGAACCGTGTTTGAGAAAGATAGTGGACTACAGACGACACCCAGAACTCATGTGGGTATTCTGTGTGTAGGTCTTTGAAAGAGTAAAGATAAATGTGTTGTGGGTATAGAGGGGAAAATTCCTGGATCGGTGCTGGAAACTGAAGCTATGAGATAACAGCTAAGTTCCTTTAAGCCACTTCCCCCTGGAGGATCAGTCCCTGTCCTTTGCTGTCATTCCACTGCTGCACGCTTTCAGCCAAGGCCTGTTTTTCTGGATCATTTCCCTAAAGTTTTATAAAACTTTGTCTTGGGGGAGTTGGGGGAAAGATTCGAAAAACAAAAAAGGAGGATGAGAAGGAGACCTGGAGGTTAATTTTGAAATAAACACAAATTGAGGAGAAAATGCAGCTATTGCTTAAAGTATGCCTGTTAACTCTGACTTAACTGAGAAGATCTAGTGCAAATGTCCAAAGAGCAAGTCTTGACAGTGACCATGAACAGTAATCTTCCAAATAAAAAAAAACTGTGATTAGCAGCTTATTACCAATGCATTCAATTTGTTTAGTGATTTGTTTTACTGCATTGATCCATATCTGTTTAAGAATCCCAAAAAATCTCTGAAGACTTTGCAAAACAAGTACTCTCAGATGTGTTAAAGTCACTTAACATTTGACAAACGAAACACAAGTTAGTAGAGACGCTTCCACACATATTGCCACACACAACATTTCTTTCCACTCATACTGCCCAAATTTAGCCAAAAGTTTTAGTAACTGCTTAAAATAAAATGTCAAACCTATTGTTAAACAAGCAGTTTGTCTCACCTTTGAAATGTCCTGTCAATATTCTTCTTTTATTCATTCCTTGCATATTATTTGCTCCATCATGGAAACACATATTTATGTACATCCTTATGACATCAGATGATTTAAACTTTTTTTTTATTATACACATCTTTCTTCATCACACTTTCTCTTTTTAACTATGATAGAAATATAGGGAAAAGTTATTTTGAAGATCTCTCAATGTTTTATTTGATCCATTTTATTTTTGTTTTATTCTGTTTTAAGTAGACTCACAAGTATGTTTTATGTCCTTTAAACAGTAAAACACATATTTTAGGAAATTTAGAGTTGGTAGCTTTGGCCCTTGCTGAGATTCCAATTAGAATTTGGCCTTTGAGTTCCATGACCTATGGTTTTGTGCATACTTGAGTTGATTGGCATCATTCCAGCGTGGTTTGGCTTTCTGGCTGTAACTCTTGCTTGACTGATATTTCATCTGCTGCCCTTTGTATCCTTGGTTGACCATTGCACCTATGGTCCGTAATGCTGCCTGCTTTGAGGTCTGTGTCCGAGCTAGGCAAGGCAAATTTCGTACACAGGGTAATTCAAAGGGATTTACATTGGAAATAAAGAGTAAAAAGAAAGTACATTTAATAAAATCAAGCATAAAAAAGTCATATAAAATAAAAGTGATTAAAAACAGAAAATGTAAAAACATTGATTAAAACAAAGATTAAGTTGTGAAGTGCAGAGGTAAAATAGTTGTTCGGACGTTGGTGCTCAGTCGACAAAAGCGCAACTAAACAGGTGAGTCTTTAGCCTGGATTTAAGCATGACTAAAGTGTTGGCACCCTTGATCTCCTCTGGAAGCTGGTTCCGTCTGTGGGCTGCATGGTAACTAAAAGAGTATTTACCCTGTTTGGAATTTACTTGGGGTAGATCTAATTTATTTTAACCGAGGGATCTCAGCTCTATGTTTGGTGTGTATTCACTGAGCATGTCTGTTAGGTATTTAGGTGCTAAGTTAGAGACTTAAGAACTGGAGAAATGTGTTCTGACTTTCTAGTTTTGGTTAGACATCGAGTCGCTGCATTCTGAACGAGCGGGAGCGGTTTAATGGTCTTTTTGGGAAGAGCAGTGAGAAGGCCGTTACAGTAGTGCATGGAGATGAAAGCATGAATCAGTCTCTCTAAATCTTGTCTGGAAACAAAGCATTTGATTCTTGCAATGTTTCTAAGCTAGACCTTATTGATGCAGTAGACCTACTTTGTGTCTTGTTGCTGTGCCCAAACAGTATTTCTCAACTTCTTTGTTTGGAGAATTTGGCAGTTCCTTGTCTAGTTTTAAACCCTACGAACAGCTGTTTCTGTTTAAGTTGAAGACCGAAGTTTCGTCATATGTGTGAAAGGGATGCTCTTTAGCGTCTGTTTGGTATAATTGGTTGATCAAACACCTGACTGTGCATGTGTACCTACAGGAAATGATGCTGGTTTGCTTACAAAAGGCTGTAACACCAAAACTGATTTGATTTAGAGGCTTCTTTTATTTACTCATGCTGCTGCATTTTGTACATTAACATAAATAAACAACAATTTTTTCAGCCTTTTTCATACCTGCCTAAACTTTTGCCAAAGTACCACATATATAAATTATGCTGTTGCAATTAAATTATAGTTAAATATAGCTCAGCATAACCCAAATACTGCCTGGGGTTCTAATGACTAATGACATTTCTGTCTGACTACCAACAGGACCTGGTTACATGTAAGCTCCACTCTCAAACAGAAAAGTAAGTCATCTGTGTTCATGGTGATACATGAGCTTGTCATGACAAGAAATCCTAGGCTACAAATCTGATGACATTTAAATGGCTTGGATGATGAATACTCTGTTTTGATTAGATAAAGTTTAAATGTTCAAGCTGGAATCATTGGTTCTTTAAAGGTATTGTAAGGTGGCAAACCATGAAGCTCAAATCACTCCTGGTCTTTATACAGGTCCTTCTGTATGCTACAGATGTAACCCAACAACAATTTTTATACAAGGACTCTCGATTACTTTCCCACTGCTACCCATTCAGTCTGGAGATTTCTCTGTAAACAAGGTAGATAAAACCTGGAGCTTTGCAAACCCATTAACCCTGAAGAAAGATTTTAATGCTTTCGACTGTATTAAAAATCATCAGCTGTTATCAACTTTGTTTTAAGACCAAGCAAAGAAAAGAGAAGAGTGATTAAAGTAGTGAAAGAAGGAAAGAATCCTAACTCCTCCGAAAGTGGACATCTGTTTTTCACCATCACAAATCTGTTACATAAAACTCCACATTTACTTTGTTCCGACTGCAGACATATTAATCAGATTATGATTACTACACTCCACAACTCTGTTTTTGTTTTAATAAATCACTTAATAGTTCTGTTCAGATGTCATGAAGAGGGCCAAGAATGAAACAAACCGTACTTAAATTATATTTAGAGTTCCCTTCATGAAGGCAATTTTAATGTAAAAAAATCCTCTTGTATTTTAGATGACTGCATTTAATGTCCTGTTTTTTTTACCTGAAGTTTACAGTCTTGAAAAGGGAAAACACTACAATACAATTTTATTTGTATTGCACATTTTCGCACACATTGGCAATCTAGAGTGATTTACAGAAGAATAAAACAGAGTATAGACAAAACAGACAATAAAAACAGATCAGAGAGGAAAGAGAGGGATAAGACATTACGTGCATTAAAAATCATAGAATAAAAGATTAAAAAAAACAAGTTTATTAGCCAGTAAACATCCATTTAAATAGATGGTCTAGATTTAATTGTGACTAAGGTTTTAGCTACTCTAATCTCTTCTGGAAGCTGGTTCCAGCTGTGGGCAGCATAGTAAACGAATGCAGACTCTCCCTGTTTGGAGCGGACCTGTGGTAGTTGCTTTCTATGCAGTATGCCTATCTGCTATGTATTTTGGTGGGGAGTTGTTTTGTGGCTTATAGATGAGTAGCAGCACTTCTGCTTCTGCATATTATGCACGTGAATGGAAATAAATATTATTTTTATTAAATAACAATTTTATTTATAACCAACAGTAATTGGTTGTATTCTTTGAAACAGATAAACTTGCGCTAGAAAACAAATTTATAAAGAAGAGAGAAATTGGTTTGGGAAAATGGGTACCATTGTGATAAATATGAGAATCATTTTATTGTGAAGAGTTTTTCTGGCCCATGCAGGAGAAAGCTGTTTGAAAAAACAGACAAAGCATGTCCTGTTAATACAGCCCACTTCCTGCGTTGAAGACAGGCCAAAATCATAGAAAGAGCATCAGAACACAGAAATAGCATTTGTGTGGTTGATCAACTGGAAAGCTTGAGGCTGAAATACTTGTTACGATTATGTAATTTTCCCTGCATAGAGAAAATATTTCACAAGTCATACAAATATTTTTCCTCCTTGCCGTCAATCATTATCAACGTTTTAGTTATTTTTCAGATCGTAAGGCTGTTTTAAGTTATCAATTGCTATCAATTGCACAAAAAAACTCCTTACAAAAAATATTGGGTTTTATGCATCCTTTGATTGAAAAGGTTGGTTAAATAAATTGTGTTAAAGACTCATTAAATTGTCTCCTGTAGCAATCTGCTCCATTAACAATGCTGGTTTTGTGAGGAAACTTGTACACTGAAATAATACATCTGTAAAAAAACTGGACAAATGTCAAGGCAAAATAAGGGTGAAACGAAATTATTCGCTTTCAAACCAGGAAGTCTAAAATTGTTAAGGAAAAGTAACCGGTTCGGGCAACAGACTTTACCAGACAAAGAGCTATGTGTAAATTTTAATATCTTAAAAATTGTTCTATAGATTTGAGAGGCTTTATGGAAAAGTTTTAAACCACTGAGGCAGTATGGCTTGATAATTGCAAAGGCTAAGCTTGACTGACATACAGTACAGACTTTAAAGTGATGTTTAACATTCAGCAGGGCTCTCCTCTAGAGACACTTTTTTTTGTTTTTATTAAACACAGATGGATTTAGCAGTCCATTAAAGATTAATGTATGCTTGAGCAATGGATTTTCCTGCTTCTAAGTAAATGCATTTCTTCATGTTTGGTCAATTAACTGTAGATCTAGCTAACACATTGAGGGTAACAGCATAGAGAAGCATGAGAGAACAGAAATCTATTACAGCTGATCAAACCTGAGCAACATTAATATTGAACGCATCATGGTTCTTATTATTCAATCTCATAATGAGAGGTAAAGTAGATGCTCAATTTGACAGTCACGTAAAAAAACCTGTCTCTGTCTTACAAACACACATTTTAAACAGTATAAGAGTGCAGGGAGGTCACTGATACAATATCATGGCATCTATTATCGTAATCCCTTTAAGATTTCTCTGGAATATCTCTTTCAAATGCATAGAAAGTATGAAAACCCTTTCCTAACTTTGTTTTTATTCAAGCCTTGGCAAATGCAACTTGATAGTTGGAGTGAGCATATTTCCGCACATGTGGGTTTCCTTTAGGCAGTCTAGTTTCGTTCTTCATTGTGAGAACATGCAAGTCTGGTCAAATGGTGATTCTAAAAATCCCACTGAAGTGAACGTGAATGTGAAAAGTAAATCATCAAAAGGTTGTCTACAATGCAACTTCTGATCTGACCCTATGTGAGAATAGGGTCATGTATTTGTATGTATTTGTATGCCAAATACATGCTAAAAGAAGAAATAAACGAAATTGCTCAAAATATGCAATTACTGAATCAATTTATTAACTTCAATGGGAGCTCAGGAAATCAAAACTTTGAGTTTCATTTTTTAAATAATAGGTTATAAAGCATTAACAGATTAGATACTAAACAGATAAAGAAAAAGAAACAAAACCATTGAATTATTCAGTCTCATGTGTAAATGCTTTACAAAGCATAAATAGTCGTCTCTTTAGATGAGCTCACAAAAGCAGTTAACTAGCGGCTGGTAAATGCTTTATAATGGAAATTATCATGAGTTACAGTAGGAATATGTGTTAACAAAGCATTTATTATTACACTGATTAACTTTTACTATATCTCCAAATATTACGATGTATGAATATGCTTTCATATAGTTTAATAATTATATTTGAGTATGTTCTAAATGATCTTTACAATTACAATTATCAATTAATCACTTACAAACTGTTTTTTTAATGGTAAAAGTTTAATGTATAAATAATTAACTGTTCCTTAATAAAACATAAACTGAAAGTTATTAAGTCTATTAGATGCTTATAAACCAAGAACAAAGTATTTAAACTTATATTTATAAACTGCTTACAAATGTGTAGTAACATAGAAACAATGCTTTATAAACTGTCTATTAAATAAAGACTCATAGGGTGTAGTTATTATAAAGTGATACCAAAAATATTTATATGGCAGAATAATCAAAATAAAAAAATGTAGTAAAAAAAATTCAAGTAAATGTTTGTGTATTTTGGTAAATTATTTTAGGTTGAAAGTGTTCTGTGGAAGGTCTGACTTTAAAAAGTATTAGCATTTAAGATTGTGATTTAAATCCATCTGACTAAAGTGGAATTCATCCTCTGGTTTGGTAAATATGTTTTGTTTTTAGGAAAATACACTAACACTGAACAAACAGTCCCTGCATGTATAGCGTATAGTTTACTGGTAAGATTGTGTTAGCATGTGTTTTAGATTAAAAGATTTAGAGAATTTATGAGCCATGTGCCCTGAAGCAGCATTCACTCTGTGAAAGTTTTTCAACCAATGTGTGGGAGATGTCATGGGTCACACATTATGCAATTAGCTTTGTGTGGTCCCTCAGTGTAACTGCGCTCTTTTTAAAGCCTCAAAGACGCTTAACATATTTCTTGGTTTAAAACTTTTGTACTAAGTAAGCAGGCTAGCATGCAATATTTGTAAGATTGGGGTTAACCTTCTTGAAAACCTACAAAAAATATGGAGTTTGTACATTTAGGGTTGAGCTGTATGGTTAAATTATAATTCCCAAGCTAAATAGATTCAAGCAAACAAATGGCACGACAAAACACACTGTTAATTTCATTGTGAAATTTTGTTATAAATGTTGAAAAAAAGGTAGAAAAAATATGTGCTGTTAAAAATTTAACACACCACTTTCAGTCTCTAACATTAAGTATCATCCATTGAACAAGCCAATGGCTGACAACATACCTTGGCATTATTGAGCCCACCCGTAACGTTCATGTTTATTAAATAGTGGTAATTACTAGCTGCAAAATATTAACTTGAATAACTGAAATGACTCTCCACTGTTGGTGGTGCACTCAATTTTAAACAACATTATTCAAAGTTCTTGTCAATGTTTTCTCAAGTATGTAAAATCATTCTAGCAACAATTTGCAGACCCTTGATCAGGATACATAAGTCTTAGAACTCATAAACAGGTTATAAACATTCAAGTACTCCGTTTATAGTTTCAAACAAGGAACTCAATTAAATTGTCCTGCCTTCATGTAGCACTGGGTTCATTTTCATTCGTCATATCTCTCTCTCAAAACACACACTGTGTTAACCTTCACTGCTTCTCTTATTTACCAATGATACTCAGCTTTCTGAGATTCCCTCTTCATCAGTCTTCCATCCAATCCTCTACATAACTGGTCCAAATTCCTGTAACCTCCTGTCCTTGACACTCACTACAGAACACATCAGTCCTACTATTCAGCAACTGCTCGTCATTGGCTTCTGGGTAAAATATAGAGTAGAGCTCAAGATCCTTTTGACTCCCTTAAAAACATGTCTTGTGTCAAAGTATCCCAATCACACTCTTCAGGTTTACACTCATTACACCACATTACACCTCCTTATCAATCTCTCTGGTGGTATTAATATTTAATTATTTAATTTGTGTTCTGAAAGCCTGAAATCTTGTTTTTGTCATTTATTATGTTAGCTTGAGAAATTTGTGAAGCTGTAGCTCAAACTGAGCATCTCGTTGAGACTTCAAACTTTCAACACTTCATTAACTTTTCAGTCTGAGCAATAAAATGCTCAGAAAGGTGCAAATAAAAAATGCTGAGAAACGTGCAAAAGTATTTGTCCCCTGGGTTCTAGAGGGGGTCAAATGTCACATTTAATTTAACATTACAACTGAAAATTAAGCAAGAGAAACATTGGGTTATGTTGGTTATGGTGGCAAGGTAGATTTTTAAAGATCTGTAGCACAGGCTCCCCACAGGGCTGTGTGCTGAGCCCTCTTCTGTACTGTCTCTACACCCATGATTGCAGACCGCACCACAACAGTAACCTCATTGTGAAGTTTGCTGATGACACCACTGTGGTCGGACTCATCTCAAAGGGTGATGAAACAGCCTACAGAGAGGAAATTCTGAAGCTGACCACCTGGTGTTCAGAGAATAATCTAGCTCTGAACACCAAGAAGACCAAGGAGATCATCGTTGACTTCAGGAGGCGCAGCACCGACCTAGCACCACTGCACATCAACGGTGAGTGTGTGGAGAGGCTCCACGCTTTCCGTTTTCTCAGCGTCGTCATCTCGAATAACATCTCATGGACGGAGAACAACACAGTGGTCACCAAGAAGGCCCAGCACAGACTACACTTCCTGCGAGTCTTCAGGAAGTTCAATTTGGACTCCAGCCTGTTGCTGACCTTCTACCGTGCGTCCATCGAGAGCCTGCTGACATACTGCATCACAGTATGGTATGGCAGCTGCACCATGGCAGACAGGAGGAGGCTCCAGAGGGTGGTCAGAGCAGCACAGAAGAACATCGGCTGCCGTCTCCCCTCCCTACTGGATATTTACACCTCCCGTTGCCTCAGCAGAGCCGTGAACATCATCAGGGACAGCTCTCACCCGGCTTCTGGACTGTTTGAACTGTTTCCCTCAGGAAGGCACTATAGGTGCATCAGAACGAGGACAAACAGACTCAAGAACAGCTTTTTCCCGGAAGCCATCACTACTCTCAACTATAACATGCGCACACAGGGACTGGCTTAATCTTACAACGGACAATAACCTTATAGGTGAAAAAACTATAATTGGTGTGCAATTGCAATTTTTACATTATACATTGTCTAGCTCTTAAACAGATCTGTCACCTCATCTACCCCCCCCCCCTATTTTTTGCAAATTTTTGTTGCACTATTATAAGTGAGACACTTTATAGTATTTTCTAGACACTTTATAGTATTTTCTTTACTAAATGTTGCACTGACTAGCGAGATGCTCTTAATCTCATTGTACATGCTTAAAATGCAAATTGTATATGTGTATAGTGACAATAAAGGCATTCTATTCTATTCTATTCTCTTCTATTCTATTCTATTCTCTTCTCTTCTATTCTATTCTTTTCTATTCTATTCTCTATTCTATCTCTGGCCCTGAAAAAAAAGCGAAGGCATGAATGTTGTTTTATGTGACGTATATACCCCTCCATAGCAATTTCTCAAAACTCTATCTCAGAAGACTGGCTTTCTCAAGCCAACATAAAGTTTGCTGTCCAAACTGTAACATCTACTTTTTAATTGTTGTTTCATTATTTGTATTCATAATTAACAAATTCACAATAAAACTGTAATTTTTTTAGTCCAACTTTTGTTTTATGCATCTGATTTTAATCAGATACATTGTAATATCAAGAGAATTTGGTTCAAAGCAATCTATTTGTTTTATTTGGCTTCTGTGAATGAACTGGGATTTTGAATGTTACAACTATACCGGAACAGTGTTTGAACAAAATGGCAACACTGATCACATTCCAAGGCTTTTGAGGAGGATCTGTCAAACATCATGACATCTGGGAATGTTGCTATGTCTACAAGAAGCACTTCATCAGCCTCTGACATTCGGCCCAAAGAAAGAGATAACAACTCACTGATGACCTGACCTTAGGCCTCTGTCAAATCAGTCATCAGGGAAACATGACCTTCTGAAGCCATCTAATGGGTTTTATTTCCTGGACTTAACTTGACTCAGAGAACCCGTGGGCTTAGCTGCTGTACATTTGGTGTGTCAAGGTACAATGTTTTTAAATAGTTTCTTTAATATTTACTGTTAACTGGGCAGTAGAGTTTCTAAATGGATTTCCAAATTTTATGTCAGTCAGTCTCATTTTAGACATAAAGCAGGCAAAAAATGAAAATGATTTTCTAACTTGTGCACTTAAAAGATGGCAAATAATTAGACTGTTTCATGCGGCTGGAAGGGCATTTGCCGCATAAAACATATGCCAGAAGAGTTGGCGGTTCATTCCGCTGTGGCGACCCCGAAAGGGAAGAAAGCCTACAAGTAATGGATGGATGGATAGACTATTTCAAAAGGGCTTTAAAACCTTTTTAGATAGATTGTTAGCTAGTACAAAAAAACTTTTCATGCAATGTAAACATTTTCTCAAGTTCCTTGAAAAAAATTCTGAATAACTGTAATGAATAAGCTGCATCTTTAAACAGTCCAGAATTGCTTTGTAAGCAATCAACGACCCATCTTTTCCACATCTGTAAACATGACAGACTTGTCTGAATACACAAACAGAATGTTACTTTAGCTGCTGTAGGATGTTATTATGAGAAATGTGAATACATTTTGGGATCATTCAATTTGATTATGAGCTTAATAAGATTAATGTCAGATTGGATGCTGCTGTGCTAAGTGGCTGTTTTAACTCCCTTCAAGTGCCAACACATATCCATTACAATATTTCTCATCGTTACACATCAAATTAATGAGCGTCTATGAGACTTCCTCTGAAAATCTCATTTAAACTATAGACAGTCACGACTCATTCATCTAAAGTTAACATTTTATTGTGTTTAGAAGCTGGAATACAATCAGATTGAAACAGAGCTGTCAGGCTAACACTGTAATGAGTGGCTTTGAGAAGGCAAGGAGGCAAATGAGAGAATTTGTGAGAGTTTCCCAAGATTTAGACAAAAAATTAAATAAAAATGGTTAGGGAAATGCTTCAGGGTTGATTAACGGGTTATTAACACAAAGAGAACACACATTTAGACTGTTGTTAGTGGAATTGAAACTGTCAGTTACAGCCGACTGTGTCATAATTTAAAGAATCATGAACTGAAGTTTCAGTACAAGTACCATATTTAAGTGATGTAGATCCAACTTCTGATTGATTAAAAATAACAATGTAAAGTACATTAATCTGTTGTTAAGTATTTAAAAAAGTTATATGTGCCAAAAGTTAATTGAGAAGGAAATTACAGAAACTATACAGCGAGACAGGGATTTATTGCGTTAAAATGTTTAGAAGTAAATTATGTTCAGTTGCAGTTGTTAGATTTAAGAAAAACATTAATTCAGTTGTGAGTTGTTGTGCTCTAATTTTGTGCTGCTGTAGATATATGATTTTTATGACTGGTTCAATAGGTTCTGCCTGCCAGTAGGTGGAGCAAGTAGACTCAAGTTGTATGATATGATATGAAACATATCATGCAATACACTGCAAAAGACACCTGAGAAATACTGACAGAAAATATTAACTGTTTCCCTCTATTTTTCAACAAAACGTTCTATTTTAACACAAGTTTCAAAATACATTACAAAACTAAAACAATCAATCATATAAGCAGACAGTTTCTACTAAATGAACAGGGCATTTGTCTTTTTTTCTCTTTTTTTGCAGTGTATCTTACCATTTTAAATAAAAGAAAAGTTGACCATTTGTAATATTGCAATATCTGCACTGTCTCAGGCAGCTTCAAACTTCTCAATTCTGACCATCAAGATATTTAGTCATTGGTTTAATAGCATCTTCAATTTTTTTTTGTTTCCACAAAGTGCTGCATCAGTGTGCTGCATTGTAGTAATACACTCACGTACAGCATACATCCAAAGACCACATGTACTGTACTAATGCCCTCAATATTTCCTGGAAGATCTTGAACTGCTTACAGCACCATTACTACTCCCAGAACATCCTGTAGCACTTTTGGTTGTTTGATGGATGTTTTACAAGGAAGAAAACATCTGATTGACTGAAATTCATAGTAACTGTAACTGCAGCAGGAGACAGAGACTTCTGTAAAAGTGTGAAACTTTGATATAATAGAATATTTAAGTTACTTATTGTGTAGATTTGACATACAATTAGAGGCTGCTTTCTCAAAGAGTGAGAAACCTGAAAAAAGTTTTCTCTCTAGTGTTCTTAGCCCTTAATATTAATAGTAATGTTTCAATTTATATAGCACTTTTCTGCATTTACAGATGATCAAAGACTCTCCAGAGCATTATTCATTCACTTTACATTCACTGGTGGTGATAAGCTACCTTGGTAGCCCCCAGCTGCCCTGGGGCAGTTTGAAAGCCTTTTCATACATCCATACAGGGCAATGTGGGTGAAGTGACTTGCCCAAGGCTACAACAGCAGAATGCACCGGGTGGGGATCGAACCGCCAGTTACAGAACGATCAACTCCACCACTGCACCACTTTTCCAACTTCCACATACAGACGTTAGAACAGTGAATGTGAAGTATTCTGTGCTTTTTTAAATACAGCCATGATTTCTATATTTCTATAGGTTCTTCAGAGAAGAAATGGTTAATAGGTTAACTTAAAAAAAATGTTTTCATTAGGAAATATAATTTTATCTGATAATTAACTTACTTATCTTTGAATTGACTGATTATTAGAACTTTCAAATTGGTAATACAATTTAGCCTACCAATAGGGACAGATATGACCTTTTATTGTCGCAATTGTTTTGGATGCTTTCCTGAGTTGCTTCCCCAACAGACAAAGTTGATTGATATTTTTTCTGGTCAACGTACGGACCATACAAAGTGTTAAACAGCCTCCTCATGTCAGTCATAGTTCATGAGACAGAGTTTCATGGTCTAACCCCTAAAAAACATCAAATATTTCCAAGGAATTATCTTTTTTTTCAGGCTTTTTCCTGAAATGGGTTGTACTTTCCTTCCTGCAGAGATTGATTGGTGCCTGATTTCATCACCATTAAAGTGTAGGTGTAAATGTGAAAAAATTCTCACTTCAACTTTGAGAGAAACGTGAGCTTATGGTAAATCTGGGCTGAGCTGTTGGGAGGAGTTTATTATCCCATCTAAGTTCATTAACCTGTGAGTCGGGTGGAGAGACGTTTGTGTGTACAATATTGTATTACTTTCTATTGACATTATAGGAGGAGAACACTTGTCACATCTTGTAAATGCAAGTTCTTGGTAGGTGCTCGACTATTTCAGGTTTTGTCAAGAAAACACTGTGAGTTTGAAGTAAGGGACACTAACCTGTCCAAACAATATAAACACGACTATTGTGAAAATAAAAATGACAGGTCAGACATAAACCAACGGATCAATAAATAATTTTCAAACTCAAACTCAAAATGAAAGCAGAGTATATTAAACATTTTATTGTCATTTTCTCTACATCTGCATTAAACTTTAGCAAGTTTAAAAAATAACCAGTAAAACAAACAAACAAGCAGTGTTTCTGAAGTTTGCACTTCTTTACTAAATACTATAAATGTTTTAGGTGTTGGTTTAACAGGTTTCAAGGTTTTGGTCATAGAAATTTGTTTGTTAAACTAACCAGCCAGGTAACAATGTTATGCTTGTCATGAAAGTGCCTTTCATTCATTAATAGTTGTGTGTATTTGTAGAGACTTCAGTTTGTCTCATCCCAAATGGACTAAAACATGTTTAAAAAATGAGGAATTCCATTAAAAATGCAATGTAAGAATTGATATTATGTACTTTGTATTCTTGTTATAATGCAGTAATAAGACAATTGTATGTTTTGTGTTATGGAGATGAACTTTACTGTTATAAGCTATAAATATTATTGATCCAACAGAGAAGAAGGTATCTGCTGCAGAGATTTACATAAATAAATATAAATAATACAATTAAATAAAAGCAAATAGTGGTGGAAAAAACATGATCAACTAATGATATTCCGTAAGCGTATTGTGGTTCACAACACAAGAGGGCACCACGACACTTCTCACATCATCTAAGGGCCTGTAAAATGCAGATTTAAAGGGCTCAAAGACAAATATGAACTCAAAGATATTACCCATGAACATAAATTAACAATTAATTGTAAACATGCATTTTGAAATACATGAAAATACATGTAGATGTTTTTTCAAAAATTTTTTCTATTCGTCTCAAATGTAGTCTTTCAAATTGTGGGGTATGGTAAAGCATACCATTAAAGTATCAACTATAATCATCATATATCAAAATAATAAAATGAACATAAAAGCTTATTTAAGCACACCATAAGTAACAACCTTCTTTTCTCTCATTTGACTTTTACTATTTTAGAGTGACTGTGACAGCATCTGTGTGCGTGCCAGCCTCAGACAGAGCCAGGCTCTTTGCAGGCTGATCAGCAGGGGTTCTCCTGACTCATCCAAACAAACATATATTCAGGCCAGAATCTGTCAGGCCGAAGTTCAGTTAGTGGCTCGATGTGTCCTGCAGAGATAGTGATACCCATCAAATCTACTGTTGTGACACTATTCCATGGTTTTCCTACTAATTACACTAATCGCTTTATCTTCTGTTCAGATACATACAGAACTTCATTTTATAAACTCTTCCACTAACGCGGAACATGTGCATTCGCTTTGATATCTTCCTTATTAAGATAGCTAAACTCTTATTAGTTCATGCTTGAAGAGTGGTGCCTTAATGAATAAACTTTGGCGATAAACCACTATTAAATAAGTTCGATTTTATTTACTTTCATTTCAAATGTAACATTTTTCAATTTAACAACTATTCTATTTGTGATCAATTAAGAGCATTGCGTAAAATTTTTTATTTATGCAAGATTTGCAATTGAAATGCATGCTTATTTTGTGGCAGGATACATAGTCCAAAAAAGGAAAACAAAAAGTATTCAACATTGAGAAAATTGTCTCATCTTTCACTGCTTTCCTCTACAGTTAAAAATCTTGGTGTTATTATAGATAGTGAAATGACATTTAAGAATCATATATTTTATGTTACTAAGACCGCCTTCTTTGATCTCAGGAACATTGCTAACGATTGCTGTCTATTGTAGATGCAGAAAAATTAGTTTGTGCTTTTATGACCTCCAGAATAGATTATTGTAACGCTCTGTTAGCCGGCTGCTCAGCCGCCACGGTACATATATTATAGTTAGTTCAGAACGCAGCAGCTAAAATTCTCACGAGAAAAAAAAATATAATCATATTACATCAGTTCTGTCCTCTCTTCATTGGCTTCCTGTAAAATATTGCATCGACTATCAGATATTGCTGCTAGCCTTGATGGCCCTGAATGGAGAATGAATGGAGACCTGAGCAGTCTCCTATCACAATATATTCCAGCTAGCTCTCTTCGATCAAAAGAAGCTACATTAATGACACTTCTAAAGATGAGTAAATCCACCAGAGGGGGAAAAGTATTCTCAAATAGAGCCTGGAACCATCCCGGATGGTGTCCAGAGCTCAGCTACACTCACAGAGTTCAAAACTAAATTAAAAACATATCTCTTTAATCTAGCATTCGAATAACTGGCTCTTGGTTTGTCTCCAAACAGATACGGTGTCTGAGCGCTATAAACATGCAAATTGTTGAAAAGTCCTTGTGGTTCAATGTACTTATCTAAACTATCTCAACCATTTATCACACATACTGTTGCTGATCACCTGTTTGTTGTCTGTGTTACATTGTTGTAACATCTGCTTGTTTGTTTCTGTTTTGTTTCTGTTTATTGTTTTTTAAGGTGCTGTCCGGCAAGTTGTTTGTCGATCGATCTTCAAATAGTTTTTATGCTGGGGAGGTGACTAGCACCTGCCTCAGTCAGCGAGGCTCCCAGGGGCCTCACGGAGGGAACTCCTATTTACCCTACCTGACCCACACTGGAACTTTGTGAAGCTTAAAAAGCGCTTTATAAAAGCATATTGATTGATTGATTGATTGATTGATTGATTAATTGACTGCTGCACAAAAAAAGCAACATTTGGCTGATGGGGCAGCAAAGCAAACTTTGATACACTGAAAAGCATCAACTAACTTCAAAATTTCATTTTCCATTCTATCTTTATTCTGATTCAGCTCCAGAATAACAAAATTGGTGAAACTCAATATATTCAAGTTGCAATTACCAATCGGACTGAAGGACAGTTACTGTATCTATCATTATTTCATTGACATTAATGAAAATCACCTCTGACAGTCTAGCATGTGAATTAATAATATGGTTATAACAGACTTCTAATGTTCCAGATGTGATACACTGAATATTTGATGAGCTGAGTCATGTCCTACTTTCACTGGGCTCGTGCTAAGAGGGACTGACACTGATTTCCACTCCCAAATGTAACACAATACCAGTTTCCTTTTATAATTTTCATTTTATGAAATTTTTTTTGGCTTAAAACCATTCATATACTAGAAGTATGTATTACAAATATAACTACATTCATTTAGGACTGTTTTGTAAATTATAACAGATAATTTTAATCTTTATTTTAAATAAAAGGTTTCACATAATGTTTCAACCTGTAAGTAGAATTTTGTAGTAGTATTTCTGCCACTTTCTCCATCAAAGGCTTAGTCTGCATGGAGTCATCATGTTCTCATCATGGTTGTGAGGGTTACCTCCATGTGCTTGAACATAAACATAAACATTCAATAATCATTCCTCCTATAAAAGACATTTGTTTCTTCTGTATGTTTACAGGGTGATTTAAAAAGGTACCGACAATAGTGGCAATTTCTCTTGATCGTGATCTTAAAGAAAAACGATATGTATATTTATTTATATACGCACAGAGAAGTAAAAATTTACAAACTTCAATAACCAATACAGTATCGCAATACTGTAATATTTACTTTCATATATAATACTTTATAGCATCATTTTCTGAATTTAAAGAATGGCCAACAAAGGTTTGCATTCACCATATCTTATTATTAGTTTAGTAACATAATTATGCTAATTAAGCACTATTAATAAAAATTTTAGCATGGTACAACACAATCAATGTATGGACAATAAAAGAGCTATCCTTTATTCTGTATCCATCTAAAATGGGTTACAAAGTTTCAATAAAGCCCAGGAGTTTAACACTAACCATTTACATAGCACAGAGGATAAAAAAGCTTTCCAATTTGGGTGATTTCACATGATTTTTGTGCAAATGCTAGCTTCAAAAACTATGCATTGGAAGTAGATTATACAAACCAGACGTTTGTAGTGTCAAACCTACAATTTGGCTTTTGCGAAGGTTCGCAAACATCCATTTGTCACCAAAAACATCTACAGTTGCACCGATCAATACCTATAAGAGGTTGTTAACCACATAATTATACAACTAAAATGTTCACAGTGCACGAATTCAACAGAACTTTGTCAAACTAGATATACCAAAATTACTCTTTATAACTTAATTATTTAAACTTAATTATATATCTCAACACCACGAAGGAATGGATCAACTCTGGACCTTATGTAAGACTTTTCAAGGTTGCTATTGGTTCTGTGCGGTTTTGTGATTTGCCTCATGACATCAGCTGAATCAGAGGGAAAGAGTGGGGTGGGGGGCAGCGGTGCGGTTCCTCATCATCACTGTGACACTCACGCAGACTGTCTGAACCGCGTATAAAAGCCGGGCCACTCCTTCAGCGCCTGCCGCGCGGCTCTTCACCACATCCGGGCAGACAGTCAGCGTGTGGGACCCTCGGAGAGAGAAAGAGGGAGAGGGCGTGTGTATGTGTGAGTGAGTGAAAGAGAGAGAGTGAGTGTCTGCGAGAATGGCGACGCTGGTTGAATCTGCAGAAACTCCTGCTCCTTTCAGCAGCATCAGGACCACGGCGTCACCTACGGCCTCCACTCATCACTTCGACGAGGGCAAATATTACCTGCTGGTGGTCATTGGTGAGCTGGTCACTGACCAGCACCTCAAGTGTGCCATTGCGGACATCGAGAAAGGTACAGGCCAATGATGCACTTGTGTCTCTTAAAAACTGTGCATGGAAAACCCTCTGCATCCGCATCCGAAGGAAACTCCAGAATAGTATGTTAGTGAATTTATAGCAACAGATTTCTGCTGCACCAAACTTTCTATCACATGTCAGTGAATTTCTTTGTTGTGTGAAGATGCAGTGAGGTTGAAACGGAAGGCAGCCCCTCCCTGCTATCAGAGAACGCATTTCAATGATATCTGATCAGAGGAATCGGGTGGCGCCCTCCTGATTCTCAGCCTCCTCTCCAAACTTCACTGTTGTCAGCGTTGGATCAGAGGATACGGATGTGTGGTTTTGGCTGAGTGTCAGGGGTGTCTTTTTTGTAATGGCTGGAATGATTCAGCATGCATATTTATAGCGCGTAGATCGATGAGGCTTGTTTAGCCGGGTGAAGGCGCATTGATCCGCTCTGCATCACCTGCTGCGTCTTCTTTCCGATGGGGAGGCACGGGCAAAGCTTCGTTTCTCTCTTGTTTAACTTAGAGATATTCTATTTTTGTGTGGCTGCTGTGATCGTTCACCTAATTTATTGAGGAAATACTAAAACGCTTTGTAAATGTGTAACCGTTTTGCTCCACACAACGAAACCCAGAGTACTCGTTGGTACCCTTCCTGATTTATGTTCATCCCGGTGCATCCCTCTCCTCCGGTCTGACACCGGCATGTAGGCGTGGCGCTGTGCGCACTGCAGTTGCTACGGAGAGTCATAAGGGTCTCATGTTCCTGAGAAGAAAAGGGCGTTTCAGTTTGTGAAGGGACACTCCATAAATGTATTTAGCTTTCTATAGGGCTTGAAAAACTTAGAAACATAGCTTGCAGAATGGAAAATGATTGCACTATGAACTAATACATCAAACAAAAAATGAATAAATAAATAAATTAGTAAACATATTTAAATAATTAAAACAAAGTAAATATTATTATATTATATAATTAAAATAAAACAATAATATATATATATATATATATATATATATATATATATATATATATATATATATATATATATATATATATATATATATATGTATGTGTACTTGGTTGTATTTCTACATATATTTATTTATGTATTTCTACGTCCATATGCTAACTATGTCATCGACTGTCATAAATTCAGTTTGAAATTATTAGTTTCTGCCTGACTGCTTTCATTGACCAAACCAGGCTTAGGGTGAAGTTAGGACCACCCACATAGTTAGTATCAGAACAGAAATATATATAAAAAAACCTAATAATAAATAAATATTGGTAAATCATCAATTAAATAACACAGATGTGGTAAAACAATTTTTTTAGAAATCTATTTATTTTTATGAAAAAATATGAAATCCAACCTATTATACGGACACAGCATTGTTCAAAGAACAGTGTCATATAGCATTTCAGTGATGTTGTGAATTTATTGAGATATTATTATTGTTCTGTTATTCAAAACATTCAAAACACCCCAAATTGTGTTTTTTGTAATCTGATTTTGACAACAATCAAGTTCAGCAAATGTTTCATTTGTATATCTATTAGTGGTGAGAACAATTTATTCTTGACAGCCAATATTGCAATCTTTCATAGATATTTCCAAGCATTGATTGACTGAACAACATATCTATAAATGATGACTCACATGAAACTGAGTGATAATGGTCTTCATGTCAATGCAGCATCAATTTAACACATCCCCTTTTGACCATTCCCCTTAAATTGCCAATAGGTTCCTGTTATCTTTCAGGATTTAACATTGAATACTCCAGAGTAAACAAATAATATATTAAAAACTTAGCGAAAAACTAAAATTCAATTTATACATTTTCCTCTGATTTACAGGTATCAGGACATGGGACACAAGTCTTATTGATTGTAACTTGGACCAGGAGCTGAAGCTTTTTGTTTCACGACACTCTGCCAGGTTTTCAGCAGATGTGAGAGGTAAGCTGAACATGATCTGTTTGCATGTGATGCCTTAGTCAGCAGAAAATTCTCTTAGACCAGGTAATAATTACAACTCTAAATCATTTACTAAAAGCACATAGATATGAACCAAACATTACCACAAACATTGTTTAGAAATTAAGGTGAATTTAGTTTCAGCACCTAAACCAACCAGTCAGCAAAAAACATTATTTAAAATTTTCTTTTATCAATGACAGGAGGCCCAATGAAAAATAAGGGAATGCTGACTGATTGAGTTAAAGAAACTATTAAGACAAAAGATCATAGATGACATTTACAGACACGTATACAGACATGTGAAATATTGACAAGACATGGTTTCTATGAACTTGAAGAGTTTTAACATCTTTTGTAGACAATTGAAAATCAGCTCAGAATACTTTAAGTTTAAACAAAAGCAACGGCTTATTCACACACAATTGATTGATTTTTTTTTACTAAATCTAACTTGGAATGATAAACAGAAACCTCCAGTTGGTTATCAACATAATAAACATATGATCTGTTGATCAAAAGTACTCTTGATTGTTTCATAGTAGACATTTTATTGATACTGACTCTTGTAATAAATAACCAATATTAAATCAGAGCGAGTTTGCTATCTTAGCAGCTTGTGAAGCAAAATTCATTTTGTATCATTTTAAGGTTTTTCCCATCCAATATGTCTCTGTGACTCCTATTGACACTTTGACTATAGCTATATTTTGCTCACTATTTTGCAATACAGGCATGTGCCTTTCATTTCATAGTTTGTTACATTTACATTTGCAGCCACGTTATAAGGAAGAAATATATTAGATCAGCTTCTGCTTTCCCTGCAAATAAAAAAAAACACAAACTTATTTCTGTATGCTTTACAGGAAAGTTTTGGGAACTTAGTTTGTTGTCCTCCGTTTGTCCTGTTGTGATGGAGAGAAAAAAAGATGGGTTTAGCAAGTCTGCCTGGAGCTCAGTCTGGTTCAAACCCTGTCCTCAATTCCCCCCTTCATTCTTCCGTCACCCTGTCAACCTGCCTCTGGGTCTTTCTGTTCTGAACTTTCTTTTTCCCTCTTTCATGTTGATTTGCTGCCAGGGATAAAAGGCTAAAAAGTGACTTCATTTAAAGCAACAGAAAGCATAGAGAGTAACGAATATCTCTAACCAGAAAGCCACGCAGACTGCTATCGCAAGGAAATGATGAGTTAGCCATGACCTTCAGTGATTGAAACGTAATCTGTGAGAGGTAGAACACACACACTCTCACGTGTACGCATTACTATAGCTTTACAACAACAAGTTAGTCCTCATGACTGGCTCCCGGTCAATAAGCATTTACCCAAATGAGCTTGTGTTCTGTCTTTACCGAAAGGAACCATTGTTTATTACTCTTTTGGGATAAAGTCTGCATGGTGTTCTTTACTCATGTGACTGCCTGTCAGCGGAGAATAAAATATCATCACTGGCTCATAATTAACCCTTTAGGATAAACACTACATATACCCCTGTTGGTTCATTTCCATAATCAGATTTAGTGCAAGATATATGCTACGTTTTTCAGGAAATTTTAACCTTTAATATTCAGCACAGTGCAACTGTATGCTGAATTCTACAATGGATCTGTATGAGGCTTTTGCACAGATGGGACAGGAGTATAGTCAGTTATCACTGCATTTAAGTATTTTATTTTAGCGTGACAAGTCAACAAAAAAAGTAATAAGCTCTTGTTTACTTAAAGACTCAAGATATGAATATTTTACATTAGAAATACTTAAAGAAATGCTGAAAGCAAAAGAAGGGTCTGGTTAACGAAGTATTCTACAAATGAGGTTTATTCAGCATGCAGTTTTCAAATAAACTGGCAGCATTTCGGTTCATCAGAGTAGACTGAACCCTAAACTTTTTTACACACAAGATTTAAATAGGATCTTCACTTTGCCTTCCAGGGCTTTACCAGCAATCAGTTTTGAAAAACGTATCTTTTTATTTCCGTGAGAGTTTTGTTACATGTGCATCTCATTGGTTTATCAATTTGGTTTGTGATCACTAGCTGGTGTTTCACTTGTTATACAATAGGTGGCGTCGTAGCCTATGAGTCATCCCTGCCTATAATTCAAATTCATTATCTTACAGGCATCTAGACTTCAATCTATGTTGTTTTGAAAACTGAGTATTTTTTTTGAACAGAGCAATGTTTCAGTATAAGTAGATGTTTTTGAAAATGCTGGCTAATTTGAAGTTTTTTCTTTTAAATGCCGGGTACATGTCATGTAGACATTTTTGTTATTTATTGGGTTATGGTCAGATTTTGTTATTGCTCACAAAGCCCCAAGGCTAATGATAGACAGAGCGAGGGTTTGTGCTGCAGTTCAATGTGTTAAAGCATATAGTCTGAAAAGTACAGGATTAAACACACACTTAACACTATACATTAAATAACGATTTTTTTTCACAGAACAGTCACCCCAAAATACATCAATATGCAGCTCAATGTTGCTGATGCGCTTTTTTTCTTTGCTCATTCAACACAAATGCAAACAGAACCAATTTTCCAAGACACTGAAGGAAACAACCTGTCGAGTCAAACAAAACTAGTTTGTAAGATTCTGATTGGCTGATATTACTTCAGGTTGTGAAATTAGGTTCCTTCTCTTGAATTTGCTCACTCTTTACAGTGTTTAGGAGCGTTTCAGCATTTTTGTCTGAGTTCAATATCATGCCCATGCTCAAGTGGACCCCTGTAAACCAAAACTGATGAATGATAAGCTAATATGTGACTATCAATCAATATTCAGCAGTGGGGAAAATACATTGGGATGCAATAATACGATCAAGTGAAAATAACTTGAGATTTGACCCAATTTAGCTTTTTACAAGTATTGCAGAAAAGACTAAGTGAAATAAAATATCTCTAATATAGTTTTGTACACGGCATTAATGCACACATGTATGTCCTAACACTTTCCAAAAGTTGTGTTTCTATAATATTGGCTCTTTAAATATTTAGAAACTCTGTGTCACTGGATTACAGTAACATAATGGCAATCAAATGTCGTTCGTGATGAATGAGTAAACAGTGAATCTAATTTGAGATTTTTGATTCACGTGCATGCAGAAAAATGTATTTGACGTTTGAAGTGGTTGAGGGTTAATCGAAACTTAAATTTACCCGAGAGTACTTGAATGAATCCTTGAAGAAGAATAAGATGGAATTGTGTGTCCTTAAAGCTGAGGAGAGGAAATGAATGAGGAGGGGTTTTTTTTCTTCTTCTGCGAGCTGCTTCAAAGCCTTTAGAAGATGAGCATATGGGGCAGGGCTCTTTCTTTGCTTTGAGTTGAAGATGAGGTTTTAATGTGTGCCTAGAGGTTTAAAATCAGATCAGCTATCGTGCTTCAGCACATTTGCACAACACCCACCATGCAGTGCAGCAGATGTAATCAATATGAATGAATCAGCTACTGTAATGAGATCAATACACACTCAACAAATGATTGCACTTTTCAAAGTGATGGATCAAGAAAAAAAAGAATTAAATTATATTAATTTCTTGTGATATGTAGTCATTCAACAGTTTGAACTCACTATTAGGATGCAATATTAAAATGTAAACTACTGTAAAAAGGAGGCAATTCCCACTGATCTTAGAACTCTATCTACTATCTTTGGAACTCTATCTACTATCTTTAGATACCACTCTCTTTAGAACTCTGACACTATGAACAGTACACCTTGAGAGGCTATTCTTACTTTAACCAGACAAATGGAAACATTTTGCTTGCTTGTGAGGTACAAGGCATGCAATATTATATACTCGAATCATGGGATTTAAAAGAAAATTGGTCACCGTCTAGTCTATATACTAAAGTAAAGCAAATTACATATTATGAGAAAAAATATTAGTTTATTTTCCTCTCTATATGTCATTTGCTTTACTTTAATATATAGACTAGACGGTGATCAATTTACTATAAAGTGCTGTTTAAAGGATTTTATCTGGTCATTTTAAATTGTCTGTCATAACAATACGTTTAAAGTTATCCCCATAAAACCCTTTTAAGCACCCTTTTTAGCATTGATAGCACATGAGAGCTCAGGAAATAAATAAAGCAAGCCAGAAAGCTGCGATCACCTTCATGGCATTGTATTTGCCTGGAAGTTTGCTTTGTTTGTGTGCTGTGGTGAAAGGCTCATCTGTGTGCCTAAAGGGAGTTCGACTTGAGTTAGTCTCACAGAGAGGGTTGAGATCAGGACAAAATGGGTAAGGAAGATTTTTGGGGTTGTGTGGCAGTGCTAAAAATACTCTAAAGTTCTAAGCATTGTGACTTGGTATAAAAATTTCAGATTTGAATCACAAAACATTCAAAATCCGTAGAACTCTTGTAAAATTCTTTTAAAACTTAAAAAAAAATCAACCAAAAATCAAGCTAATTAGCTTACAACCAATATAATATACAACCAATATTTCATAATGAGTAATTTCTTAATAAGTTCCAATGCCATTTTGGCTGACTTTATACATTTAATTATTCATATTTCTATGATGACTTTTGGGAAGCCATATATTGTGTAAATAATATTGGTATAAATATTTCAGATTTAAATCACAAAACATCCAAAAATCTTCTGTAGTAGACCATAGAACTCAAAATCACTATGAAAATTCTAAAACAAATAACTTTCTTTAAAAGGGAACAACAGGACAGTCAACTAAGTAAATCAGCTTGCAACCACAACTGAGACAAATGTATAAGAAATGTATAAATGGGATGTATTCAGTGATCCATTTTGGTGTTTGAGGAGGCAGTGGCTAGATAGTTGTTCGAGCTACATTCTTCACATGTCTTTGATGCTTCCAACAGCAGCTGTTTTGTAGCATAAAAGGGTTTCCACACGATGTGAAAATAGCTCTGTAATGAGCTGCTTGTGATAGTGTGTGTGCGGGAAGAACATTGCCAACATAATCATTAAAGTTGCACAAGCAAAGTTCTCACAAACAGAAACAGGAGAGAAAAAAATATAATTTGAGTTGAAACACATTTCCTTGCTCTGATAGCTTGCTCTGGAGCCAAACTAGAGCAGAGAATACTGCAGTGGGATGACTGCAATACATAACAGCACCACTGGAGAAAAAGAAGAAAAAGAGGGTGTTTGCAGCAGATGCTGATGTCAGAAATCTGTTCAGTTTTTGCCATTCAATCTCCCAATAGCATCTTTTTTCCTCTTTTATGAAGTTGATTCCCAAAGGAAAACTTGACTCTCTAAGTCAAGAATAAAAAACAACAGATAAAAGGTATCCCTATTGATAAAGGGTTGTTGTGGTTTTGCAACAGTTTGTGAATGTAAAATAAGTGATTGTGCAATGCTATTAAAATTTTAAAATTAGTTTGGGAAGAGTGCAAAAGCAACTAATGCCGGGAAAATAATTCAGGGAGATAGGGAGGTTACAAGATGAGAGATGGAGAGAAATAAATTCAGAGCATCAATGATGACTCAGCAGGTGGGACATTTAGAAATCATGAAAATCTCAAATCCTGTTGATGTGCACACTAACAAAGTACCCTGAATGAGACTTACAAAAAACTTACATTCTGAGATTTACAAAAAGCCAACAAAAATATAGAATGTGGTTCACAAAAGTAGGTTGCTTTATATTAAAGAGTGTATGCCTGTGGTTTTAACAAGTTTAAGTAAAATGTCATGTTTTATTCACAAAAATTACAGTACACCGATTAATTTACACCAAAATGTTACCATCTATGATGTTGCGCATCTTTTAATACATAGTGAAAAAATTGGATGCTGTTTTCTAATAAAATTCTTGCTTATAAATGATAACATTTTACTGCATTCTACTTTTTCCTTTTTGTTTATTTTCTAATAATTTTTTATTTTGTTTAAACAATTTTTTATTTCACTTTTTTTCTCTAATGTATTTCTCTAGCATTATATATGATGTTAACATTTGTCATCTGGATGCTTCTACCTTAATTCTAAGGAGTCATTTCCTTAAGTTGATCAGGTGGACTGTTCCTGCAGTTGTGCAGCACCTTTTCTATTGAGCAATGCAAGATAGAATTGAATTTACTGCACAGGAAACAGAAACATAAAGTTATTATTATTGTAGCAGCATTAGATATTATGTATATACATTACATATATAGAAATGTGCATGTATTTATATATGCACATATTGATTGGTTTATATATTTAAATATATAAATATATTTTCAGATATGTGTTATCTGAAATATGTGTCTGTTGCTTTGTGGCTAGATACACTCCTGAATAAAACGTTTGATGATAAATAGTTTTCTCATCACCTTTTTTTTCATATAACCGTCAACATGCTTATTGACACATTATACTCCCTGACTACTTACAGCATATGAGTGTATTAAGATTTGTGCTTTCACAGCATATTATGAGTCAAAAAAAAAATCACTGTGCATAAAATGTTAACAGATTGAGACATGCTTGTTGATTGAAAACATGTGATTGGGACACATATTTACACAAATGTAAATAAATGTGCAAATCAAGAGGCAAGCAGTATGTTGAGACATATTAAATTACAAGTAGACAAACAAACTCAGTACACAAAAAGATTGCTAATAAAAAAGGTGAACGAACAGGAAAAGCTACAATTTTGAACAACTAGAATTACTATTTTATATTAGTGATTTGCAAAAAATGATGCCGGAAGACAGATTGATAAGATATCTAAGGCAAAGTTGAACAGACATATTGAACAAGTTGATGTTATTACATTAAAATGATATAAGGTAAAAGTAAATTTGAAGACTGTACTTTAACGGATAAAAAGACCAAAACTTAATTAATGTAGGTCCATGTAGAAAGAAATTTCACCTCCTAATTAAACCCACTTAAAAACTGAAAAATCTGAAAAGAAACCTCAAACAATTCTGTTATTTCTTACAGGGCAAAAGATTCTACATCACAAAAGTAATGTCTTGGAAACCGTAGTGCTCATCAACCCTTCAGATGAAGCTGTTAGTACTGAGGTAACTTCACTTTGTTGAGGAATATACTTTGCTTAATAAATTTTACGTTCTTTTCAATGCCTTTATCTTAAAACAAATGATGCCAATTATTTTGATTGAAGTTATTTACTCTAAACTGTATATTTAGGTACGTCTGATGGTCTCAGACTCCTCCCACCATAAGCTGCTAGTCCTGGCAGGACAGTGTTTTGAAAATACAGGCGAGCTGATTCTCCAATCAGGCTCATTTTCTCTCTCCGGTTTCATTGACATTTTTACAGATCAAGAGGTGAGAGTTTTACTTTGGTTTATAATCAACGTTTTGAGTTTGATATTCCATTCCAAATGTATTAGGTGATATCTTCTTATTTGACTTACAGATTGGAGAGCTTCTAAGCTCCGTAAATCCAGCGAACAAGGCCAGCTTAACTCTTTTCTGTCCAGAACATGGTGACTGGAAAAATTCTAACTTAGACAAACACAATCTTCAGGAATTTATCTACATGAAGCTAAATGCGGCAACCATCCTCCCGGAAATGGAAGGCCTTTCTGAATTTACTGAATACCTGTCAGAATCAGTGGAAATCCCATCACCGTTTGACATGCTTGAACCTCCGACCTCAGGAGGATTCCTCAAATTATCCAAACCTTGTTGCTATATTTTCCCTGGTGGACGGGGAGATTCAGCATTATTTGCAGTAAATGGTTTCAACATGCTGATCAATGGTGGATCTGATAGAAGGTCATGTTTTTGGAAGCTGGTAAGGCATTTAGATAGAGTGGATTCTGTTCTCCTGACACACATTGGAGATGATAACCTTCCTGGAATCAATAGCATGCTACTGCGCAAAATATCTGAACTTGAGGAGGAGCAGTCCCAGGGATCCACGGCAAACAGTGACTGGACAAAGAACATGATCTCACCAGACATTGGTATTGTTTTTGCCAACATGCCCCAAAACATGGAAAACCTTGAGCCCAACTACAGAATAAGGAGAAATGCTGAGGAAGCATCTGTCACACTGCAGTACTTAGGCAAACTTTCTCTAAAACCTGAACCTCTGCATAGGAACGTAGGGAATACTCTTGAACCAATTATACTTTTCCAGAAAATGGGAGTGGGAAAGCTGGAAATGTATGTTCTTAACCCATCTAAGAACAGCAAAGAGTTGCAGTATTTCCTGAAAGAATGGACGGGTAGTGATAAAGATAAAGATGAATCAGAGCTTCCAGTTTCTTATTTGTCTTCGATCTCATCACTGATTGTGTGGCATCCCGCAAACCCTTCTGAAAAAATTCTCCGTGTCCTGTTTCCAGGTAATGCAACTCAGAAAAATATTCTTGAGGGTCTAGACAAACTTAAACACTTAGACTTCTTGAAACATCCCGTTATAACAGAAAGGGAGCTTAATGCAAACTTAGCCCCTGCCTTGAAACAAGCAAATCTGAAACATAAAACAGACAGTAAAGAGAGTCTTAAGTCCACATCAAAGACAATTCCAAGCAAAAATGTCCATAGGGAGTCCAAAGAGGAACCTGCTGAAAAACTAAAAGTGCTCAGTAAACTTGAAATAGTAGATACAAAACAAGAGGCAAGTCCAAGAATTGAGAAAAAAGAAAAAACCCTTGTGAAAAAAGTGAAAACAGCTGACATCAAAAGCAAAATTGAGCAATCGCCTAAACCTGACACGCCAGAGAAAAAGAAAACTGACATTAAACCAAAAGCAATAAAAAAAGAAACAAAAAAGTCTGTGGATGATAAAAAGGCTGAAAAACCCAGTCTCAAGAAAGAAGACAAGCCCAAAATAGAAGAGAAAGTGAAGAAAGAAGGTACCAGAAGGGAATCTAGGAAAGATTCAATATTGAAGGACAGTAGAAAGGACGAAAAGAAAGAAATTCAGAAAGATGCAAAAGAATCTGTGAAAGATATGAGGAGAACTGGTAGCTTGAAAAGAAATACCCCTAACTTACCAGAGGTGAAAAGAACAGCACCTAAACCAAAGATTGCAGCACGAGGAAAGAGTCCAGGAAGTCCAGCCAAAACAAAACTGAAGTCTAAGCCAAAGTCTGTCAAAAAAGATTCTACAGAAGCAGTGAAAGTACTTCCTGTCTCAGGAGCTACTGCTGAAGAACTCATTGTTGAACCTAGTGCAACAGATACACTGGATGCAGAGAGATCATTGATGTCTTCTCCAGAGGACCTCACCAAAGACTTTGAGGTTCTGAAAGCAGAGGAGATTGCAAATGGCAATGAAATCCTAGCACAGACCCAAACTGACAATTATCAGGGAGAAGAGATTAAGAATGAAGAAGTAACCCATTGCAAAGAATCTCCTGAAGCCCCAGAGTCTCTTGATGAAGGAATAGCAACCACAGAAGCTGAGGAGGAATGTGGAGGTACACCAGGGGATAATGAACCCAATCAGAAAAGCAATGGTGCAAGTGAGAAATTTGAAGATGAAGGAACAGGGTTGGAAGAGTCATCTGAACTAGGAGACTATGAAGAAAAAGGGGACACAGAGGAAGTGGACGAGCAAGACAGAGAGATATCCAGATTTAAAAATGACAGCGAGCCAAAAAGCCCAGAAACCAGGGAAGTGTCTGATTATGTTACTCATGGACCCTCATTTAATCAAGAAATAAAGGTGCAAAGTTTTGATGAAATGTCTCCAAAAAAGCTATCTGCGCCTGTTTCTATTCAGAATCAAACCATACCCACAGAAATGGAAAGAGAAGTTCCCTCAGATGATGAAAACCAAGATGACGTTCCAGAGGAATACACAATCTCTGGTCACACACTGTCTACAATTGAGATCTCGAGTGTTCCGACTCCTATGGATGACATGTCAACTCCCAGAGATCTAATGAGTGATGAAGCAACCAACGATGAAAGTGATTCTCCTTCCCAAGATTTTGTGAGGTACGGTATGATGACGGAATATGAAAGAAAGAAACTCTCACCTCTCCAAGATCTTCCTGAAATAGATCACTCCAAGAGTGATGCCACAGAGGGGCATGATTATCATGCATCAGCTTCAACCATTTCACCAACCACTTCACTGGAGGAAGACAAATCTGCCAAGGAGGATTTTGCCGAAGCACAGTTCCCTTTTGGTTCAAAAACACCAATTGCTTCAACAACTTTACCCTTTGTCCGGTCCCCTTCTTGTGACCAAAATGTGACAATTGACCATGTTCATGTAGGGGTTTCTTCACCCATTGAACTGGGCACAACACTTGCAGGAATGTCAGGCCTATCACACAGCCAAAATGAGAAAACTTTAGAAGGCTCATCGTCTCCCCAGTCTTCAGGTCACACACCATACTTCCAGTCTCCAGTTGAGGAGAAAGAAAACATTCTGTCATCCGACAAAAAATCTGAGCATCTTGGTCCCATCATTGTGGACATCACAAGTGACAAGGAATACTCCCCCAGGGAAGCAAGTCCAATTGATGAGGCAGTGCCAATGCAATACAGGCAATTTACAGGTTCATCATCTAACTTTGTGATTGAACAAAAGACCTCAGGCCAAGCTGACAGTGATGAAAGGCAGGTAACAACTGATGGGGATTCCTCTACAATGTCAATGATTCCATCTAAAGTTGAAAGTCTGACTGATACAAAACCTTCCATAACAGTTAAAGAGGACAACAAAATGTCCATATCTGAGGGTACCACATCTGATAAGTCTGGCATTCCCGTTGATGAGATTGTAGCAGATGACACATTTTCACATATTGCCTCAGCTTCAACAGCTTCACTCGCAACAAGTTCTTTACCTGAACCCACAACAGATGATGTCTCCCCTCCTCTACATGCTGAAGTGGGCTCTCCCCATTCAACAGAAGTGGATGATTCTCTCTCTGTCTCTGTTGTTCAAACTCCAACTACAATCTATGAAGTGGATGTGTCCCCTTCTAAGGAGGACAGTCCTCTCCCCATGTCAATCTCTCCAGAGATTTCTCCAAAAACAGCCAAATTAACAATGTCCCAACAGGAAACAAAATCTCCAGAACAGTCATTGTCTGCGGTTTCTGAACAAGAGTCACCAGAACACTCATTTGCATTAGATTTTTGCAAACAGTCACCAGATCATCCATCTGGTGGAAGAATGCAGTATGCAGCTGCTGAAAATGGTCCAACAGAAGTAGATTATAGTCCATCTGATGGATCTGGCCTCACAAGAGATCACACTGACAGCACCACCAGAGAGGACACTGGAGAGTGCTTCAAAGATCTCGATGTCTCCCAAGTTGGTTTTGCTTTTTCTTCAGATGTCTCTCTGTCTAACCAAACAGTTTTAAATTACAGTGACAACTTGAGAAATCTCCATGAACATTCACCCAGCAAGTCCCCTTCATCTCTTGAACCTTCTCTTGATATACAAAATCAACCTATCTCACATGAAGAAACAGAAAAAACTAGTCAAACCTCTCCAAAGGAAGAAAGTCATCTTAATAAAACAATGAACACCCCAAAATGTGAAGAGAAACCAGAAAAATGTTTGTCAACTTCCTCAATGACTCAAAAGACAGCGGATTTTAAACTTGGTTTAGAGACATCAACTTTCATAAACTCAAAATCCTCCAACAGCCCAAAAATTTCCTCCCCAGACCAAATATCCTCATCCTCCAATCAAATAGGCAAACAAGACAGTTTTGCCTGTAGCTCAACCTCGTATTCCTACAGTTGTGAATACAAAGAGCTTGGTCAGTTTTCCGATGAAGGGTTCAAAAGTCCAGACACCTCTAAGATAACCCATTCTCAGTCACAATCGGATGTGGACTTGTGTTTGGTAACATCCTGTGAATATAGACACCCAAAAACTGAGCTCTCTCCATCCTTTATCAACCCTAGTCCTCTAGAGTACTTCATAAACGAAGAACAATCTCTGGAAGAGGAAAAGCATCTTACTAAGTCTGGAGGAGAACCACCACCTTCTGGAGGGAAACAACAAGGCAAGCAGTGTGAGGAAACTCCACCAACCTCTGTGAGTGACTCTGCACCCTCTCAGACAGACTCTGATGTTCCTCCTGGAACTGAGGAGTGCCCATCTATAACTGCAGATGCAAACATTGACTCTGATGATGATTCCGAAACACTTCCGACTGACAGGACAATCACTTATCGTCATCCAGATCCTCCTCCAATCATGCCAAGAGACCCTGCACCTGCTCCTGCTAATCCTGATACTTGCATGGTGGACCCCGAAGCCCTGAAAGCTTCTGAGGCAACTGGAAAACAAAAAAAACCCACCAGTATCAAGGCAAAGTCCTCAGCATCAAAGAGCTTGTCAAAAACAAGTGCCCATAAAGACTTAATTGTGTCCTCACCAAAAAGGTCTACAGAAAATAAAGATGCCAAAAATGCTACTAACACTTCTGCATCGAGGGGAGTAAAACACAGCAGTTCAGGTAACTCAAAAAATGTGTTTGTAATATGATTAGTTTTAAAAGGTTTATATAAGTTTGTGAAGCTGTTCCTGATGTCCTTTTGTTGTGAAGGAGGTACCAAACCCAGCAGTGGACCTTCAGTGCATAACTGCCCTCCAATGTACATGGACCTCGTTTACATACCGAATCACTGCAATGCAAAGAATGTGGATGCTGAGTTCTTTAAACGGATCCGATCCTCCTACTATGTAGTGAGTGGTAATGATCCCATGGCACAGGAGCCAAGCAAAGCAGTTCTGGATGCTTTGTTAGAAGGAAAAAGTCAATGGGGAAACAATATGCAGGTACTTTCTTACAGTTCCCCAGTCCATATACTAGTAAAAATTCATTTCATTCAATTCATGTGATAATGATTGAAAATGTGTACCTTTCTAGGTCACTCTAATTCCAACCCATGATACAGAGGTTATGAGGGAGTGGTACCAGGAAACCCACGAGAAGCAGCAAGACTTAAACATCATGGTTTTGGCAAGCAGCAGCACAGTAGTAATGCAAGATGAGTCTTTTCCTGCATGCAAGATTGAACTGTGATGACCAAAATTTAATACAAACAGGAAAATAGTATGTGAGTCAATGACAGGAAAACTTGTTTTGAGCACTTTAAATGGAGGAAACAGCAAAAAATCTCAATAGGTTTGCCTTCTATCACAAGGCCTGAGCTTGAGAAATTGATTGGTTAGTTGTTGCCGACAGCAGGAAAACCAGAGTTTTGGTGTGTACAGTATCTGACTTCAAAATACCCAGCTGAGGTTATTTTGAACAACCTAAGCTATCAATTGAATACATTCTGTTGTGTACCTACCAAAAACAAATAATTATTTGGTATGATGGGTCACTAGAAATAGCTCCTAACACCAAAAGTTGAGAGGTTGTTTTGATGCCTTAGAGAGGTGAACTGAATGTACAACAAACATGATGCACTTGATAGAGGTCAATGAACTAGTTCATAATGTTGACATTAAGGTAGATATCAAACAGTAAATCTTATTCCAGTCCCACTGAGTTATATTAATATGAATGTGAAGCTTGCTACCATCATGAATTAATATGAGATTTAATTAACATGTTAGAGAAAGCATAAATACTACAATATAACTCCTCGTAACGCTCTCCCTGCATGGACTTGCCCAGAAATGAATAAAAGTGTTTCAACATTATAAGAAATGTGCATTTTTGCTCAGCTTAAATTTTCATGAAATTCACACCAGCCTTTTGTTAATAGGGTAAATATGAAAATTATATGTATCAGTATTTATTCTATTTTTTTTATATCAACAAATCGCACTGTTTTATTTATTTGCCTTAATTATTGCTACTTTGATTTTTGTATTTGTTTATTTTACTACAACTTTAAGACAAATTCTTTATGTTCTTCATTCAAATCCACAGATTGTCAGCATTTTTGTTTATCTTCCCAATATTCCTCCACTTTTATCGGAAGCCCTGAAACGGAAAGCTTTCCTTTTCTTTGGAGTATTTTTAAATATTGCACTGTACAATTATATGAAGCTTTCTTATTGTGTGAGCGGCCGAATGATGCGCATGAGCAATGGTTTTCTCTCTGCTTTCTGTCACCAAGAGGAGAACTTTATCATTTAGTGCCAGTAATTCACCACATGGATATGACTGAAAAGATGTGAATGAAAACTAAGCAGTAACTGAGAAGTCATAGTAATATTACTCAGCTATCCTGCTGAGAAGACTAATTTTGAAAAACTAGTTTTATGATGATGCTAAAAGAATATTGACCATTAACAACTGAGACATAATGCATGGATTTTACAGCTTACACCAGCATATATTGTCAAATGGCAAGACACTTATAAGTTGACACAGTTTTGAACTGTGAAACAATCAATTACGTTAGAACTTTTGACAGCCGATGCTGACAGTTCACTTGATATGACATTTCAATTCTTAGAACTGACCACTGTTAAAATCAATACTACAGCTACAGTCAACAGATACCTTTAGCTACAGGCTGAGTGCATAGTTATAAATCTGCATCCAGAACCTTCCTCTCCTCTTCTTCTAACCCACTTTAACACCGCTCTCATCTCTCTAAACTTCACACTTCCTCTGGTTCTCTGTTGCTCGTCTTCGGGCGCTATTATAAAAACTGTCTAAAGTTGTGAATGAGTGCATATAAATACTTAACTTGTGAACTTGCATCTTCCCGCATAACGGTCCTACTCTCATATCTAGGTAGTCTTACAATAAAGAATTATCCTCTGCTTATTCTGTTTGTGTGTGATATTCCCACCCCTGCTATGGGGTGTTTGATGTAAAACAACAAATAAACTAAAGCAAATAATGTCATGTGTCTGACTCTTGTGTATTATGCTATAGGGATAACAGTGTAATAATAAGTGTAAGGCCAATAATTTGTTATTGAATAATGTAATACATAGTTTTTTCTCTCAACGGTAGATACAAAGAAAAGCATTCAGGTGTGTTTTGAGTAAACAGTAAAAAATTAATAAAAGGTTGATAGCAAATACAGTAGATAATGCAGTTCTAAACTGCCTTTTACATTTCCATCTGACCAGGGGAGAAGAGACTGATTAGATTTATGACAGTTGACCATGACGTCACTGCCCCTGTGCCATGGAGGACATTAACTAATGATGACTTGGCACTGCGGGTGCTTTTCACCCCAGACAGACTCATAGCGTTAAATCAAAACGGAAATGTCTTGCGGCAAAGTACCAGAAATAGCGTTGGCTAAAGTTCAATGTGAGATGTCTGGGTCAAAGTACAGTATGCTTTCATTTTTATGTCTGAACATGATGTCAGCAGATCAATGCATGTCAACTGGTTCATGGCACCTAATGCCATCAGCTCTTCGTCAGCGCTGGACACTAACTTCATTATGTGTGAAATGCATTACATAATAATGTTGTCCTAATTAACTGATGTTACACTGAAGGAAACTCATGATTATAAAGCGTTTGTTTATTTATCTCAATAGGCTAGGTATATGTTCATTCGCTTTTACATTTAAGGTTAAGCTACATTTAAAAATAAAAATTTTGTGGAGAGCATAAAAAATACTGTATAAAGGTAAACTGAATACTGTTTAAAGGTAAACACTAAAACATTATTATTTAGCAATAATAAATATTATATAGTTATTATATTTTGTAGTTTATAAAAGTATGCCTATGTTAATACTTTGCGTTTTGTAAATTAGATACACTTTTATCTCAAATTAATAAATTTAATCTTAATTTGTAATATTCTGTAGTTATTGTATTTGTGTATATAAAGTTTGACACAAACATGGAAACATCTAGTGAGAATTCATCTAATAAAATGTATTTAATAAAGTTGCTATTGCCAAGAAAGCACAAGAAACAAACCTGCACTTAATCAAAACAAACATAATATAATTATTAAAAACTAAGAACAAAATCTTTCCATTTGTTTGTTGCAACTGATTCACAAATGAATGAATTACCTTTATTAATCATTCATTTTCTGCTGTTCTTAGCAACATTTGAGCCCCTCCCTATTGAATGTCATCAATAGTCCACCACTCTTGAGGGTCGGAATCCAATAGGGTAAATACAATAATGAATTGGACGAGGAGCTGTTGCTAAGGAAACCCTTTCCAGAATCCCTTAAGGACCACACAAGGAAACAAAAGTATTGCACTTGCTCGTCTACAGCTTGATTTTAACTTCACATGCTAATAAATATTCATGCCGTCATATTATAGGAAACTATTTATGAGCACAACAAAATATTAAATGTGTTGGGATGTCGCAATACAGAATTCAGCACTGTTATGTACTGTACTTCCTTTTAAATGATATGTGCAGATGGTAGTTGCAGCCAGGTGGTATGATGTATTAGGGGCTGTTTTTGCACTTTCACTTCCTCAATTGCGATCTTTGAATCAGATGTACATTTAATAGGCTTGAATAATCACCTGCTTTATATGGTTTGTCAAATCATTGGGTTGACCTCATAAACAACAATTCCCCCCACACTTGCCTTTAGGGGAGTAAGGTTATATTTGGACACCAGACATAAACGATAAAGTACATGTATGCTTTTATCCAAAGCAACTAACAAGAGAGGGAGAGACAAAATGCAATCTGTTACAATTTAAGAATTAAGGACACAACAGTATATTAACAGAGGAGATGTCCTTGGCAACAGTTACAAATTAATATTCAATACTGTTAAGCCATCACCTCTGTTGTATGAATTAATTAGAGATTTTGCAGTTCTAATTCACCAAACATGTTTAGTGCCCTCAAAAACATTAAGGTTTTAATGGTTTGTCAGACATTTGCATCCAGTAAATAATTGTGTGTTTTTGCGCTCAATGCCATCGACGTGATCTCTCTGACTGCCATTAATAATGACCTTTCTTTGCAGGAAAAGAAACCGGGCAATTATCCAGCTGACAATTGATTACCTCCAGCTGTGTGGTTAGAACAATCCAGCAAAGGAAGTGAAGGGATAGTTTAGATATGTCACTTTCAGACGCTGGTATTCTATTTAATTCAATATTAACTTAATATTACTGAAAATAATCTGCTATTGAGCAAAAAAGACCCCTCTCCAAGATGGGGAGCAAATTCAGTTAATAGCAGTCAGTTAACTGTCCTCAAGTATGGGTGAAATTTCTAAAAGGTACATCTAGAGGTATTGTTATTATGAGTTTTCTTGGTTTCTCAGTTTCCCCCACCAAAAAGTAATCTTAAGCTGATAAGGGTTTGCTAAATAATTTGCATAGGGTAAATGTATGGGTTGAGGTTGCTTTAAGCTAAGCTATCAAGCATATATATTCTCCTTCACATCTCTGCGATCCAAATCAACATAGTATTATTACAGATTTGAAGTACGTAAAATGAAATCTAGAGCAAATCAAATGTAAAACTAAATGTTAATGATTCATATATTATGTGAGTTAACTGAAATTGATAGACCTACTTAAATGCTCGTTTTGCTGGTGAACCTCACTGTATACACACAATCTGGACCCCCACATTCAATCCATTTTGTTGTTTTAAGAGTAATTTATCGTTTTATGAACTATACGCTCTTGTCATGCCCATAATTTAAAAAACAAATTGCATTTAGAAAATCAAATGATAATTCATTGATGACTGATCACTGAATTCTGCCTCTTTTAGAACTTTGCTCTTTTAACGAACTTACCTAAGAATTTCATCAGTTTTAATTACATGTATTGTTCCGCAAAACCTTGATTGGTAAATCATTGACGAGCTCGTAAAACACGAAATGGAAAAAAACTGTAAAGTAAATACGTCGTTAACTAACTCGTGTTTAGTGATCTGCAGCGCCACCTCCCGCTAAAGATGAGATCGTTGACCTCGTGGCTGAAAAAGGGTTTAGAGTGGACCATAAAATTAACCGTAAACAAGCGTCTAACTAAAAATAAACTCTTTTGTGGTACGTATATCGAAATTTATTTAAAAATAGGTTGATTTAACAATAAATAGTCTATTTGACAGTAAACCTCGTATTGTAAATAAAGCGCTTCATTGGATACAGGAGGAAGCCATATTGGAAAGTTCCATTTCTTTTCATTGATAGGGGTGTCGTGTAGAGCGTGTAAATTGTAGATTAAATTCAACTTAAAAATGTACATGAACAATTTTTTTGAACCACGAATATTTCCCAGGAAGAGTATTAATTGCTGAATAGTTATATTCATAACGCTAACAGCAGACAGCAGATTGAATTCAGTCTATTTACTGTATGGTTCCGACCCTCAAACCGGGCTCGGACGGTCATGGCGTCTCGGACGTTGAGCTTTTGGGCTCGGCTAGTTCTGAGCGACTCGTCCCGGGCAGCGGTGCTTCGACGAGCCGGGCCACCGGCCGACTGTTTGAAAAGTCGAAATGGAGGTAAAACCCTTAACATGCACAAGTGTCTGACTTGCTGAGAAAGATGCTCAAATATCAAAATATTGATCACAGTTTAGTTAATTTGATAATAACAGTTACAGCTAAACTAAATGTATGTTTGAATATGAAAAGTAATTGTATAATGTAGAAAATTACGCTTTTATGTGATTGTGTTTCTAAACAATATTTCAGTCGGCGCATCTGAAATGAATTAGTTTACGTTTAACTTAATGCAGTACGATTTTGAGTTAAACGTATAGGGGAGAACGGGGTTGGTAGTCACACTTTTTGTTTTCATACACATCTCTTGAAGAGTGTATGTTTAACATATTCATTTTCATTGTGTAATGAAAGGCTAATGTGTCAGCTAAGAATGGATTGACTTTATTTTACTAAAGCTTATTCTCTTTAAAAGATATTCACTTTTAAACATACCTTGTGCACTTGTGACAACCATCCCCATCGTGGGGTTGGTTGTCACACACTATGGGGTTGGTTGTCCCTATGTCATTTAATGGGAAAAAATGTAAAAAATGACCATTTTTAAAATTAAACTTTCACATTTTAATTTCATTTAATGCAAGAACCTAACATCATATATTAAAGTACAGAGAAAAAAAACTCTATTTTCTAAAACGTTAGAAAAAACAGAACAGAACAATTAGGCTATATTTCATGTAGCCATACATGTCAGTCACTGCCGCTCCCAGACTCACAGTTCTGACAGATGTAGTAAACTGACAGTCCTGGTGTGCAGTCCTTATGTGCCCACTGCTTGCACATGACGCACTGCAACCATTTCTCTTTTGGTCGGCTGTTTGAGAAGGGCTCCACACACACCAAGCAGAAACATTCATCTTCATCCGAAGAAGTATTCTCTTGTTTACTTTTTTTGTTCGTCTTAGTTGAAGCCTTGGCCTTTGTATTTTTATGTTTAGAGAAGAGCGTCTTTTTCTGCTTTCGAGGTAATGACTTTTGTGCTTCAATCCTCTCTTTCACTGGGGTATCAGTGAGAATGGAACTCGTCATCTTTCTTCTTTTCTGGGTCCTCTTCCTGGGTCCAGCTTTTGGAAATGGCCTCAGCTCCTCTGGAGTTACTGCTTTGTGTTCAGAGGTAGTAGAAGTGCCTGGGAAATGAAAGACAGCAGTAGAGTTCTGTGTGTCATTTAGCACAAGTTGATCTGCAGGTGGTGGGGTATTCAGATCATGAGCTGGGCTGGTGTCAGTATCTTGACGGTCAGTCACAAAGGCAGGAGCAAATGCTGACTGAGGGAACACCTCCCTATTGAGGGGATATATTCCACTTGCACGGAAGCCTGCCTGAATGTTGGTCATGTTTACACCAAGAGGGAAGGCTGCAGCTACAATCTTGGGTATGTCATGGATGGTCATTGTTTTTCCTGGATTATTGAACATCCAGCCAGATGAGACCGTGTTAATGTGTCTCTTCAATGGGCCATAAACAGCTACATCCAGGGGCTGCAGGCGGTGAGAGCAATGAGGGGGGAATGACAGCATCACAATCCCATTTTCTTTAGCGTAGTTCAGCCCATCAACTGACAAGTGGGAGCTGTGGTTGTCCAGGAGCAGAAGACATGGTCTTTCTTTGCTGCATTTAGTGTGTACCACAAAGTGTTTAAGAAAATCTACAAAATTCTCTTCCTTCATCCACCCACTTGGATTTGCCCCTCCTGCACTTCCCGGTGGAGCAGAAATTAAAAAATGGTCAAAAAAGTTCACTCGAGGGAAAATGAAAAAGGGAGGGATACTGTTCCCAGTGGGAGAAACAGCACAGGACAGAGTGACCAGGGTTCCTCGCTCAGCAGATGTCAGAGATCCCACCTGCTTGAAGCCTCTTCTAGCTACAATTTTATTTGGCTTATGAACGGTGGTAACACCAGTTTCATCCATATTATTTTCTTGCAGTATCTGGCCAGTGTTCGATAATTGATGCTAAATTCTTTGGTCATTTTTCTGATGGATTGGCTGTGGAGCTTCACCTCTCTGACTGCCCTGAGCATTACATCTGGAGGGGTCTGTCCTTTGCTAGTCTTCCTGACAAATGTCCTGCCCATCTTTCTATCTAAAATGAGAAAAGGAATGACTAGGAATGTCACAAATACAAATTAATTTGTACTAATTAATTTGTATGCCAATGGAGGGGTTGGTTGTCACATGTGACAACCAACCCCGAAGGAAATGTGACAAGCATCCCCAACTGAACTTTTTTGCTAACATCAAACCTAGCGGCTACATGCTATAGCATAGCATAGAAAATACCCACCTAAAACATAGCTAACACTTTATACTTATAGCTGGTAATAATGGTTTTATTATAAAAACATTGTCATAAAAGCTAGATCAACCTTTTCTAAATGCTAAAAATTTATATTTTGCAATGAAAAATAATAAAACGCCTCTCACCTCAGTGTATAGTGCTTAGCTTCTGAAATGTCATAGTATGTGACCTCTGACCCCAATTCTGAACAATTCGGTACTAAAATTTTTCAACAGCGCCCCCTAGGGGCTGAGATATAATGAATGTGACAACCAACCCGTGTGACTACCAACCCCGTTCTCCCCTACTAGTGTTATGAATAAACAAGTGAATATATAAATTAGTAATGCTTTGAAGAATAATGATCTGTTTTGATCTGCTGGACTTTTTAAATATCACTCTCGACAACATTCTATCCTACAGGTTAGTTTCATGAAAGGATGTGAATCAAATGTCACTTTAACATTACAGTTTTAAACAACAGTTAATTCCTTTTCAGCCAAACGCTTTCTCTTGTCTGAAGATGTGATCAGGATGCAGGAATTTCAGCAAAGGAAACATGACCATGAAATTTCTAAATCTAAAGGCAGGTAACATTTCTTGACTTAATTGTCAAATAAATAAAGCCAGTACGTGTACAGTAGGTTATTCTAACACTAGACTCAATCATAACATGAAAAAAGCCTGTCTTAATATAAATAAACATTGCAATAAGCATTGGTGAGACACCGTGCGTATATTACATATCAGACAAGTCATTTTGCAAACGTTGCTTTGACAGAATGAGTTATTGATTACGCCACAACTGTTGTCTTTGAAGGTTGATTGTAGTTTTACTAAAAAATACAATAAAAAGTTTATGTTCATGATTGCAAATGAGTGAATTTTAAAATCCCTGACATAAATATATGACCTTTTACTTTGTCACAAATTTTATTTCTATTTGACAGATTATTTGTTTCATCTGGTTAATCAGAAAATGGTGAAAAATGAGATAATTTTAAAAGCTGAGCTGAAAGGTCTCCTCCATCTCTGCCAGTCTGCTGAGGATGTTCTCATTGCCTGCAATGTCATGAAAAGGTCATTATAATTTTTATTGTGTACAGCCACATATTACAAATAATAAACACAGCTCGTGAAAACGTTTAAGGGCTTGTAACTTTTATGGTAAATGTTAGTTGAATGAATTAAATGTATTGGGAAGGGATTTCATCTTTAATGCTCTAACGTTCCAGATTGCTATTAACACTTTTCTCTTGGTTATTTCTATGCATTCCAGATATCATGAAAAGAATTGCATGACGTCTTTTGTAGAATTCCGGTTCGGCCCTGTTTTCATGAGGTTATGCTATGAACTGGGTTTAGAGGAGCTGGCAGCTACTATGCTGAAAGATCCTGTATGTGAAACTAAACACAGTCTCAACATAGCTACATACTGAATGATTCAAGTGGGCATGATAAATAGTGAAATCGGATGTGTTCTCACACAGGCCCTCAAAGGATTCTTTTCAGACACTACATCCTTTAACATCGCTATAGACATGCTGTTCAACAAAGAGCTTTATGAAAGTAAGTGTGTTTGTGGAATAGCTTTACAATAAACTGGAAAACTAGTGCTTATGTTACTTTTCTAATGGAAATTATTGACATTCCTTAATAAATAGAAAACAGACGTCTGTTATGTAGTTAAGGCCAAAGCTTATCTGGCAGATGTTTATGATTATACTGTACATACCATCTTTCTTCACGCTGCCTTACATCTTAAATAAAAATGCATGAAGATCTGTTGTTGCCATGGTTTCAGTTCCTGTGATGTGGGTCACTGACTGTTTTTCCCTTAGGTGGTCTGGAGATGGTGGCAGAAATGAAAAAACAAGGAGTGCCATTCAACAGAGACACCTTCCTGCTAGCCTGTGCTTCCTGTTATAAACTGGTAAAACTGTTTTTTTTGTATGTGCATGTGACCAATAAATCTCAGAAAATCGCAAGTGATAGTTTTCACCACACAGAACAATATAAATAAGAATTCCGCCGCTGTTTGAGAAACAAAAAACATGAGTCCCAACAAATGCTTGTAATTTACAATACCATGTTTCAATTGTATTGATATAAATGCAATACATTTTAAAACACAATGCTTATCCTTTGTTTTCTTTATATTTCAGCGGGTAACAAATGAGATGATATGAGAGAAAGGGGTTTTGTAAAAAAAAAGATTAAACACTAAGGTTAAACACCATGGGTGTAACTATTTAATTTGATAACGATACAACACTTAAGGTGAACATTATTGTGCACGGACTTCTCTGCAGAGGGCTGTAACACAAGATTAACATCTCTATTGATGCAGTGATGCCGCTTCCCCTTTGGTGGCGCTAAACATTAAAAGAAAAACATAGAAACTATCCCCAATTCCATTGTAATGCCTTGCCATATTTCCTTTGTGTTGCATGTTTTTATAACTTTGTGCCCCCTAGAGTGTGTATCCAGAGCCATCCAGCTGCTTTTTATGTCTTGAAAGGACTCTGAACATGCTATAATAAGAGAGAGATTTTTTTATTGGTCAACTATGAGATCACACACTGCAACAAACCAGGACTACATGGTGTTTGGCTCCAGCCAGATGTGTGTTTGGCTCCACACCGATGAAGTACACATGAATAAATTCACATCGATAATATGTATAGGTGTGTGGTGGCCTTCTGTCCAGGATGCTAAAATTCACTCACTAACATTTCTAAGGTCAGTTCATTTAACATTACAGAGGAAAAAACAATATTCAGAGAGGGAGAGAGCCAATTTTTCATGGTCTTTAAATGTCTCACTTGAAATGGCCTTAAAATATTGAAGATAAGCTCATTTTAAAAGATCATCATTATCAATATTTCCCTACCACCAAACAGCTTTCATCTTCGTGTTCCCTTACTTCCATCCTCCATGTTCCATGTTCCTGCTGTCTCCATCCCTGTCTTTCTGCTCCAGATTTTTGTAAAGAGGTGTTTACTTTGAATGTCCCCTGCTGGGTAATATTGTTTAAGCACATAATATACACATTTTCTGCATTTTGTGGTTGGCAGAACAGCTCTAGGTCATATCACGAGTGTGTGACGCTGTTAGAAGAAGGTCAGACAAATGGCCACTTCATCCCTTCACGTGCCTATAGCTTTGTAGCAGCTCTCGCAATCAAACAGGTGAGCTGAGTGAAAGAAGGATACAACACATATGTGTGCTATATTATTTAATTCTGTAAATTTGGATGCAACTTTATTCATATATTCTATTAGCACAATGTGTTATTAATTGTTATTTATATGTTTATTTTGTAGAATGATCTACAAAGAGCACAGATCTTCTGCTCTCACATCATGAACACAGAAAATCGCCTTTGCCTGAATCTCAAGGTAAGTGAGTGTACTATTAAAATCAGTTTTGAAAGGTGTTCTTTTTTTACATGCAAGTTCTCTATTTCTAGGTACTCATATTGGCTATGCAAGGGTCAATAAAAGAGGCTGTTTCTGTCCTCGGTTCAGCTAGAAACTCAAAGTCCCCAACACTGGTGAAGAAACTACAGTTCTCACAGGAAATGGTAGGAAAAGAACACATGCTCCTAAGAGACGTTCGAAATGCTTTCACTTCTTGATAATGTTAGTCAGTCAAAAAATAACAGAAGATGGGAGATACTAGACCAAAATAACAATACTACATGAGCCCGTCCCCATCTGTCGGTTGGTGGAATGGAGAACATTTGCAGATGTAATGTAAATGTAAAGGCTGAGACATTTTGAAATTCGATGTTCTTGTTCATATGTCTCCACATTGTTTTTAGGAGGAACGGAAACAAACACGATACTTGCTACTACCAGTAATCCGGATAAGTTTATCCAAGCAAAACACGACTTCAGGATTCTTTAAATGAATTTAAAACTTTAAAACTTTCCATACCAAACTCGTCAGACGTTTTGCTAGCGTTCTGCTGGTGTGGCGTCTGAAGGTAAGATTAACCTTGTACCTGGCCACTCCCTTCCGCAAGCTTTATAGAGCATGAAACGCTGCTACCTGGTGTTCAACACTACCACCACCACCACTACTACAACTTTGGCTCCCACACATATAGCCTTGGAATTCCATTTTTATTTTAATTATTTATCACTTTTTTAAGGATAAAACAAAAATATTTCTTGGCGTGGTTTATGGATGTTGGTTGGCAATGTGTTTAAAAAAGTTTTTAAAAAATTCAACTATTTAAATTTCTACATTATAAAGTAAGACGTGACACTGGAGTACAGTCACGGTCAGAATGCAAAATACATCTATAACTTAAAGTTTTATAAGGTTGCAGCTACAGAAGTCAAACCGCTCTGTCTGTTTTCTCTGTCTCAGGTGAATGTCTTGAGGAAGAAGAGTGCTGGAGGTCTATGGGAGCAGAAGGTGGACGAGGTGTTGATGCAATTAAGAAACTCAGGGCAAATCACGGAGCAGACACTGGATGATTTCCTCTGCTACACATCCTCTAGGAAGAGAAGACCTTTGGAGATGTCAGAACGGGAGAGAAAGATCAGCAGAAGGACCTGGAAGTCTTTGCAGTCCAAACTCTTATTAGAATGAACCTTGAGTGTATTAAGATTAGATGAGAATCATCTTTGACGTGAACTACCTCCAGCAGGTTGAAGCCAGTTTCTGATTCTTTCAGTAAGCTGCAGGATAATCACTTGAATTAAGAGGATGTTTGAGTACATTTTTGAGAATGTGTATTAAATATGTCACAATAAATAATTTGCCAATATTTGTCAACTCTCCTACAGGTGGGCAAGATAATTGTTTGTCCCTTAAGAATAGATAAAAAAGGGTCATGGCTAGATTTGTGTCTGGAGTCATGCACCAGTAACAAAGTGCCATTGTGATGTGGGCAATCTAAGCACAGAGACCACACTTTGAGACCGCTTTTGAGGTGCAACCCTAAAAAGGTAATTTCCGATGTCAATGCTTTTCACAATGTACTGCTTATGGTAAATAATAAACAATGGTGTTATAATCTTTATGTTAAACTGTCTATTTTTGTTTTATTAAATATGTAGTCCAACACATGTGATACGTTGACATTAAGATTAGGAAAATTTAGTACTGAATTAAAAATTATTTATGACAACTTGGTAGTTGTCTGCAAATAATGAAAAATTAACAAGTTGAAATCACTTCGAAGAGAAATAGGACAGATGAGAGAAAGTGAATAGTATTCACAAATCGCACTGGAAGCTGGGTGGGCATAAACAGACAGTTTCTCTTCCAGCTGGAGATTGTGCCAAATGTAGTCTTACCTAAATCTTATTGCCTCTGAGCACTAGATGAAAGTGTGTTTATTAGAAATTGAGGAATAGTGTTGATGACTTTGGCTACGTTTGACAACAGATCTCGCAATTTTTTTCCATAAATATTTCGCCCAACGTGGGGCTCGAACCCACGACCCTGAGATTAAGAGTCTCATGCTCTACCGACTGAGCTAGCCGGGCTGTCCTCAGAAGTGAAAAAGATCCCTTCTAGTGACCTCTTGAGGCTAGTACCAGAACCGAGCCGTGTGTTAATATGTAGTTTTTACCAAAACGTCATGTTTATATAACTTTGCAACTATGTGTTGCAATACATTCTGTTCCCAATGTTATTGTTATAAATTAGGAATATTTCAGTAATCGTTTAACAATCCACCAAATTCGAGAGTTAAATTAATATTAAGTTAAAACTATTTGTAACGGAAAAGACTGGAAATGGAAGTAAATGCTAGCGCCGAGTCTCTTCTTTTTCTCATTTTTAGAATCTATGTTTTGATGGGTAATGGTCTCTTTATACCTATCCAAAATTAGATTTGCATGAACGTTCAAATGGCTTCTCTGCAGAGTGTATTTCACAAGCTACTGTTTAATGTTGATGCAGTGACGCTCCTTGCCCTTGGATGGCGCTCATGTGTAGTGATGTGCCGTTCGTGAAAAGAACGAACCTGACAGTAATAACTCTTTGGGTAGTGAATAGTGTGCGACATCTCAGCACCTGAGAGAGCACTCACACACTCTTGTGTCCGAGGGAAGGATTTGTGAATTTTTAGGGCAGGGACTTCAAGAATCCTGTAGTCATTATCTGATTGGTTGAATTTATCTAGATTTCCCGGGAGAAGCTATTGTCACATTTGTTTTTGTTCCGTGACGTTTCGTATAAAGGGTAAAAGAGGCTCAGAATGGGCCTAGCCAGTCATCACCACCATGCAAGTACGTCAATTCCCAGTAACCAAAAATGGGTCCAAAGAAGTGAGACGCGGGCGTAGCAAAGACTTTTGAAGGTTCAATCTGAATCAAAAACATTCTGCAGCACCAGGGGTGTAAACATATTTCTTTCAGCTCGAAGTTTTAACATGGGAGTGAATGAGAACCAGCTTACTTCTGACGCTGCAACCCCTGCGTCCGGTCGAGGTACTACAAATAAGTCACTTTCTATTGTTCATTGGTAAGGAGAGCAGGTCGCATCCTAACATTGAGTAGTAAAGCCAAAGTACCCTGAGCATTACATTAAAAATGTGTTAATAAAAAAAAAAATAAAAAAACATGAATAAAAATGTTTGAATAGATATTCTAAAGATGACACTAATACTCTGTAAGTTTGCTTATTTTAACTTCATCTTTTTCTTTACGCTACTCTCGCAATAAATTTACTGATACCAATAATGATTATAACGATGTTATTCGTCAATAGACAAAAATCCGCGCGCTTTATTTGCGTTCTGTAAACTCAAGGGTCTTGAACGAGACAGTCTTTAGGACCCTGCAGTAACGTACTGAGGGTTAACGCTGCCGATGCGCTGGTCCAGAGCAGAGCGAGTCCACGAGCCGCTGCCGAGTGACTGAACTAGCTTAGCCATAGCATCAGCAGCTACCATCATCGCCCGTGGAGCACGCTGTCTTTTATACAAGGGCCTTTCTGCCGAAAACTCCCGCAGTACCGCCCTCTTCCTTTACCGCGCGATACACCGTGTCCTCGCCGCTGAAGGTCACAGTGAAAGACGTATATTTGATGTGAAGGTTGCAAGTGCTCTACAGAGCGAGGGAGCTCCAGCAACACAAGATGGAGTGCCAGTGGAAGCCCGACGAGCAGGGTCTCCAGCAGATCTTACAGCTGCTCAAGGAATCACAGTCCCCGGACACAACCACGCAGCGGTCCGTCCAACAAGTATCCTTTCTTTAAGACCCTTACCATTGTCTGTACCTCTCTCGTTTATGTGAAGGACAGTGGACAGGCGCATGGCGTGGCCTGTGATTAGCCTGACTGGTAGAGATTTGGTTGTAAAAACGTAGACATAGAACTTAATGTTGGGGCTATTGTAGTGTTTAGCACGTGTTTAAGGCTGTATGGTGCCTGTCGTTGTCTGTCATCCAGCTTACGGTGCAGTTAAATGAATAACTCGGCCAGACATTTAACCTGCCATCTGTCACTCGCTACACCTCGTTTTTGAGATTGCCTATACGCTGAACCCAACTGTCCTCAAACCCAGATAGCGAATAACATATTCGATATGTGTTTCTAATAATCATTTAACAACCTAAAGCGTTATATTGCACAGTGTGCAGTGTTGAATGAGATAGAAGTCCGTACAAGATAACACTTTTCTAATGACTAAGTAAACTAACCCACTTTTCTGAAGATAAGATGGGTCGTCTGGTGTGTCAGCAGCTTAAGACAAAGAGCCAGATTCTTAATGAGCATCACATGATCTAATAATAAATTTAAGCTGTAATTATTGGGCACATCTGAGTATTGTTTCTTCAGAAAGTGTGGTTTTGCAGAGATGCAGGGTGCTGTCACAAGTCACATAATCTGATGTTGGTCAGTGAAAAACATCTTGAAACTAATTAGAATGCTTTTAGTGTTTGTTCCACATTAGGAGTGTTAATAGAATTGTACGTACTATGACATTGGTCAACGACATTTTATAAACTTTTGGATGTACAAAGAAATACATTTTAGATGAGTCCCCACATATCTATATTTTCTTAAGTAGTGGACATGTCTTCCGGCGATCTGTGGTGTAATTAGTGAGAAATATACACTGTATGACTGTGGGAAGCCCTTTAGGGTGAAATACACGGAAACACCTGGAGAACACTAAAATGCTTAAAACACACAATCTTTTGTGCATTAGGTTTCTACACACCCATGCAAGTTTATTTTCATGTGAATGGTCGGATAGCTTCTCTGCAGGGTGCATTTTGCAATCTTCAAACCTTTGCTGTTTAATATTGATGTGGTAGTGATGTTGTTTGTGAAAAGAATAAATCTTCAAAATAACTCGAGTCGTTAGTGAATCGAAAATTACTCATTAGTTATACAATAACTCTTTTTGGGAGTTAATCGTTTTCTTTTGTGAGTGCAGATTACACTGCTGATAATCAGAAGACATAAGTGAGGGAGATTATTTACTCATATTTGTGTATTTTTGTCAACGCAAGTAGATCAGATTCACTACCTGACTGCTCTTTTATGTCCCACTCACATCATCAAAAGATGCCGCTTTCATTGATCATTCTCCTTGTGAAAAACGTACACTAATAAACTTTTTTTCGCCCATCATTTAGCCAGATGTGCTTTGCTGTTGTTTACGTTTGGTAGCAGCGAGTGTGTGAATCGACGCTTGCTATTAGAAGACAACAACCATACAATGAAACTTCAGAAGTGTTTGTTCTGCCTTTCCTTTGCTGTGATTGATGATTGAATGTTAATGCCTGATGAACTGTTGTCTCTCATGTGAAATAATGGTAGGGACCACGTAATTGTGTTTTTTGGGAAAGAAAAAAATTGCAATATTTCCCCCCCTCAAATTTACTTGCATTATAATTTACCACATAAAGACAGCCATTGCTGATTCTCAACAAATGTTGAAAAATTGAACAACCCATTGGCCTTCCTCTACTAGTTCCTAGTGTTTTTGCTTTTAGTTGCTAATCATGATTTTTACATAGTAATCGCGGAGCTGAGCAATCCGTTGAGAGAAGTCTCTCTTTTGGGATGTTAGTTACAAGAACTTTCCCTGCGTTAGGCTCTTATTTCTTGTCAGTGGACAAACCTACACTGGTAACTTCCACTGTTGGTACTATTTAAAGCAAATGCATTAAATTTGTGTGTCTTTGGTTTTTGATTTGCAGTGCTTTACAGGAGCAATATGTAAAGTTTGTTGTCAAATTTGGTTTTGCAATCACATAAAAATTGGCTTAATCATTGATGGTGACCTACTTCAAATGTCTGTGCAGGTGATGTCATGACAGCAGCGTACGTTTACGTAGGCTTTTCCCTTTTAATGGTTTTATCATAGGTTATATTTAAAATCAGATTCATATTTCACCGATTAGAAGCAGTGTTTGCACTGAATTTTTTACAGGTTGCCAATGAAATCATTTAGTCTTTATATAATGCCTCATCACAACTGTGTCTCAATTCACACCATATTTAACCGAGCGCTGTGATCGTGTCGAGGTGTACACCATGAAAAACCTTAATTTCACCGAATGTTGATGGGTTTCTTTCCTGCTGCTGTTTACATTTTTCTTTGTCACTTTAGTCTGCTTGTGTTTCTTAACCTGCACCACAGAAACTTGAGCAGCTTAATCAATATCCGGACTTCAACAACTACTTGATATTTGTGCTCACAAAGCTGAAGACAGAAGGTAATTATTCTCTGTTTCCAGATTAATTGGATGTTAAAGTTTGAAAGTCTTTGAAATTTAGTTTGTTTTTGATCTTGCATTTAGTATATTTTGTGTCACAAACAGTTATTGATTATGAAGGATAAAGGAACAATGTATGCAAGTGCTAGATGTACAGTACAGTAAGATCTTAAAAGAGTGGCATCAAGTTAATTGCTGAGTGGAGCTCAGGTCTATCTGATTGTATCAGTGCTGGCTTGTGATGTGACTTCAGGTCAGATGTAATCTGTCGAGTGCACCGTGAGATTAGCTACTGCGACCTTTTGAATCTGGATCCACAGACAAGACACGGGTCCCAGAACATCTTATGAATGTCACTGTAGTTCATCTGCCAAAGTATTCAAATTAGAGATGCAGCTATCGATCATTTTGAGAATCGATTAATTAATCATAGTAATTGTTTTTTTTAATAAACTTTTTTTTTTAATTAAATCTCCTGATATTTTACTTTCCAGACAAATAAAAAGGTATATAATTAATCTATTACAGATCTATTACATGTTACAGCACTATATGCTAACCTTAAAGACTGGCACAAACTTTTTGAATTTGGCAGAAATTAGAGTCTAATTGTATAAACATGCTTAACTATACACAGTAAACATTTCACAAAATTGTGCTTAACGCATCAACAAACTAGAGATAAAGATTTAAGGAGTGTTTTAATTTTTTATTGTAAAAAATTATATGAACATTAAAGCATCAAATAAAGTGACGCTTATGCACACTATATAATGATATATTTCATTTCTTGTCAAAGGGAGCCTCCATCTCCCATATTTCACTAAAAATAGCCAGGTTCAAAAGTGCATTAGTTGTGTTTTTTAATAGATCATAACTTTACCACGATCTCTACAGCACAATAGTGTTCACAATAAAAACATATGCTCATCAAAAATGCTAAAGAATTTCTAACATTAAAGTTAAAGTAGACCGTAAAGTTAGAGTTTAGCGTGAACATGCTACAGATATATGAAGAAAAAAGATATATGAAGGAAAGTTACCCACCTGAATTTACTGAGCTTTACACTCTGATGAGCATATTGAGCAAATGCAAGCTCTTTTGTGTATGTGCTGAACCATACTAAAGCTTGAAATGATTCCGCATAACTTCAGTTACTTTTTCTGAGAGCTTTCACAGGCTTGCTTTTTCATCTTCCCTCTGCCTGTGCTGCGTTTTCAAACATTTTAATCATGTTTTAATCATTATAATCATAAGTTACAATTATTCATAATCGAAATGAAATGACGAAAAAAGTATTATTATATTGTACACTGATAATACCTCTGTCTCTGCTGTGAGGTTCCTGGTGGGAGATTAGGCTGTTTGTCTGAGATTTCAAAATGAGATCAGTTGTTGAACATGAAGTGTCCAGCCTAAAGGTTAATATAACTGCAGTATCTTTTTAAACATAAGCTTAAAAATCAAAGATCTGATGCCTGTATTTGTCATGTTTTTTTATACTGTTCTGCTGTTAATAGCGTTACATTTGTATCCTTGTTGTTATTTATTTTATTATGTTTTTTTTTTGTGATGACTAGCTGTTTTTACTAATTTTCAAAGTAATTCTTACGTCTATATTTCTTACAGATGAGCCCACTCGGTCTCTCAGTGGCCTCATTTTGAAGAACAATGTTAAGGCCCATTACCAGAACTTTCCCAACGGTGTGTCTGACTTCATCAAAAATGAGTGTCTACAGAGCGTTGGTGACTCTTCTCCACTCATCAGAGCCACAGTGGGTGAGTATTTGTTCACAAGTAGCTTCCTGGATGATCCAGAGCTGTTAATTAGAACAATGTTATTATTCTAGTTCCCATTTGCAGCTGGGGTTTATATTGTTAACTGACTTGATCTCAGAATCGGCATCTACATATAAAAATATGAGGAAGAGGTCATGAAAACAAGATGTTAGTGGAGATGTTTTCAAGATTTTTTTTTGGATGAGAAATCTATAAAACGGTTTATGCTTGCAACATGCAAAAGAAGGTATAACAAATAAAACAAATGCCACATTTTTTAGTCTCTGTGACGTGTTATGTGAATATTTTGGGTAAATGAAGCCCAATAGAAATGTTGTAAATTTCCATTAGTCACATACATCACTTGGTTTTGTATCTCAGACTGGGTTAAAATAATGATTGTTTTGTTTCTCAGATTGGAAGATGCCTGAAATTAAGAGATATTTTAATATTATTTGACCTCTTAGGCTATAGATAATCTCTGCATGTAATAAGGCAATTCACATTAAGTCTACATTAAGTTTTCTTCTTGGTTCATGTTTTGTTTTGAATGCAAAAAAATCCTGTATTTCTCGTCCCTCGTCTTCTAATACATTGTTTGTGTTAATTGGGGCTTGTGATTCAATTTTAGAGATATGCTTTTCATTGTTTATGTTAAAATGTTATGCTGAGTATAAAGTGTTTTAAATTTTTTTATTAGTAAATATTTTTTTCTTCTAACAATGAATGTTTCCAGTCATAACTACCAAATGTTGGGTTCAAGTAGGGAGTTTTTGTTTAGCAGCCTTTTAGTTTGTAAATGCTGTATGAAGTGACGTTTGATGTGGATTTCTTTGTTTGTCAGGGATTCTGATTACAACCATAGCTTCTAAAGGAGAGCTGCAGAACTGGCCAGAGCTTCTACCCAAACTCTGCTTGCTCCTGGACTCGGAGGATTACAACACTTGTGAAGTAAATTATGCACCCAAACACATGAGCCCCATATCTAATAGAAGAGAGTCTCTAGTCTACAGGCGGTTCTCCTCTCAGCTTTTCTCCTCAGACTTGGGATTGTCTTGAAAGATGATAGTTGTGATTCTGACATGTCATGTTTATTGATGTGCACCTTCATTGGGAGATGCCTTTGCTTGTGGCTTCATGGTGCGAGTATGATGTTCTCAAACTAATTTATTTAAAAATCGCTCTAATGGTTTAAGTTCTTTTAATAAAAGCAGTTGAAGTATTTGGTTTGTTTTTGGACATCTAAATTTACGGATAGCATTTTACATGGACATTTAACATTCATTTTGAAAGTTATGAAAAGTGTTGATAAATGCTGTAGCAATCCTACTACTGATCAACGACAGTTAACTAGTTTAAATATCTAAAATGCGTAAGTTAGAATGTGTGTGATGTTTTGAAGCAAACCTTATGAGTTGAATTAACGGCTGGCAGTGAATAACTACTGCACTATAAAACTTGAATAACAAAAATAGTTGTAAAAGATTTTAATTCAAAACAATGGTATTTCCTTTTTTTTTTAAACAACCAAATTCATTAAAAAGACATCAGTTTTGGCTGATGTATTTTTCTGCCGCTGTTCATAAGGGAAAGGAGTGAGTAAATATCTTATAGCTGGAGATAGGTTTAGTGTTGTTGAGACCCGAGGCTTAAGCTTTGTTTTGAAATGCATTTAGCATTAAAATGGGTCACTATCTTCCTTTATGAGGCAACACTATTCACTATGCAATCATGCGTCATGCTCATGCGACTTGAACAACAAATGGCTTGCATTCAGTCTAGTAATATGTAAAAGGCAACATGTTCTTAAAGTAGATATTTTGTTGTATAGTGCTCTACAATCCCTCAAGGCTATGTTCATTTGTACTTGTGTTTAAAATATATTTCAATAACAGACAAGCTTTAAACCAGGTAAAGTACATTCAAATTGCCAGGTTTTAGCTGAATAAAAGCCAGTAAGTATAAAGTATATTTTGAATCGTGTTTTTAAAAGGATATTGAGGTCTTGTCAAATCTGCATTGGCAGCTTTCAGTTCAGTTAAAAAATAGAAGTCTTTTAAAAGCTGATCAAAAGATGTAATGTTGTGTTCACACTCAAAACTGGTAGTACAGTGCTGAAGTAGATGCAAAATATCAATTAAAAAAATCTACCTGGACTGTGTACCAAAACAGGCTTCAGACCCTGTTCTCCTCTTCAGTTAAGTCTCGCTCAGTATTTTCAATTTCTTGACACACTTTCACTGCATAAACACAGGACTCATCAGCACTACAATAGCATCTGAATTAAGTAGAAAAGGTAAAACTAAAAATTCTATGACCTCTTAGCTGACCCTGTAACCTGTGTCTTGTTGCTGTTGTTAAGACCTCCTTCCAGAAAACACGTTACTAGTTTATAGAAAGCTGATTGGTTGAGGAAGCGCATTTCAGCCAAAAAGTTAAGATTTTTTTTTACTTTTTGAACTCTCTGCTTTTCCCATGACCGGAACATTGCTCTATTTGCTTTCTAAGGTACTGCTATAAAGTGTGCGTCACAATGCAGGAATTCAGTATCTGTTGTGCTACTCTGGTAATTTAAGGTCTTTATTGACACAAGATGTAAAACATTCTACTTTTCTCCTTTAGTGTATACACACCTTATGAAAGACAATTCAGACCAGAGCGTAATCTAAAGCAGAGGTTTAGGAATAAAACGTGATTTGTTTTATGGGCAGTTGCTGCATAATTTCTGTCCGTCATTTATGCAATGAGGTTACGCATTGCTGTTTGTTGTTTAAAACCTGTTTTGACATTGCTTAGCTTTAGCATGTTGTAAGTTTGCATGACAAGCTTCTATGTTGAGAATGTACTCCAGCACTCCCCTGGTGGGTTGTTGCTGAGGAACTGACAGACATTGCCATGACCCTGGGTGAACATACACTCGTCACTCTGACTTTAATGTTGCTCTGTGCAGTAAATGAGTGAATTCTGTTGCACCCACCTATACAAAACGCAGTAACCAAGAGCAGCGGGTTCAATGCTCTGCTCGTTGTGACCAAGGCTCTTGCTGAGCAGGCTGCTTGCACAGATTGAGGTCAGTTATTTTCTACTGGGGAGATCAGATGTGATCACAACCCACCACACAATCCCGAATGCTGGAGAATGCGCACACATTTAATCAATCCCCCAAAGTATTTGTAAAAATTAATCTATAGACATCTATCTGTTTGGGACATTGCTGTTAACAGTTCATCTCAACATCAAATGCACAAATGAGAAGAAATTAAATTTGAGTGAAGTCGAAACATTGAATAAGTTGTCTACTCAAGGGTTACTGTAAACCCATTGAAGTACAATTGATCAATGTCACTTGGCATGGTCGTTTTTAGTATTTATTGTTTTAATATTTGTTTTTGTAATAATATCCATTTATCTTGCTTAGTAGATGATGAGTAGAAATGTGGTTTAGTGCAAGCTTCCTAATGGAATACACACTGAGATCATGCAGTTCTATGGCTATAGTCTTTGCCTGAAGCTAGAGTAGGATATACAGTGTTTTATGGGGCTGTAGGTTATTCACCAAAACATTTCAGCCTGCTAGTCGTAAACCTTGACTGTAAAAAAAAAGCATTGATTTAGTGTCTGACGTAACCTATAGTTTTAGTATGAAGTAGAGGCTCCAAATGGGCTTAGCTAGCTATAGTCAACATCAAAACATGTTACTACCAATCTGGTGGTCCAAATACTTCAGTGGCTGAAGGCTTAAACCTTATTTTTTCTTAAGCAATTGATTTAAAAAAAATACCCCCTCAAGAGTTATTCTTACTAGTTGTCAGAGTTGTGAACATTACTGATGTGAAAAACAAAAACATTTGAAGCACCAGCGTTTAAAGGTGTTGTTCAATTCGGCTTTATAGCTTTATTATTAAAGTTTGGTACAGTTCAAACACTTCCTATTACTTATTAGCAGGAAAAGCCTGTCGTTTTGGTTGCAAAGTCGAAAAATAATTAGTTAGTTTAAAGCAGAATTTGTCAATTGTGTAATATTTTTCAGCTGTATTTGCTTAGTTTTAATTAAATGAGAAACGCAACAGTTGTATACACGTTCTGAACCTACTTTCAGTTGCTTCGACTGAAGTTAACAGTGCATGTGGAGTTAGGGAAGAAAATTATATATTGGGCCGATGGTGGCGTTGACCAATACGCAAGATTCTGATAAAAAAACGACATCTTGTTTGTGATTGACTCAAATTGTTTAAATTGAATATGGCAAAATCTATAAAGCATTGTAAATTTGATGTATGATGTATTTTGGAGTTGCAACTTTTAAAGTTTGGCACTGATTCATATAAATAAACAGCTGATTATATTCCTGAAAAGTAATACAGTTTAATATCTACATTTGCACACCCCAAACCAGTTACTTCAGAAAGCATTGTATACATTGATTGATCAATCATTATTGCAGGTAGAAAGTCTATCTTTACATATTATACATATGTTTTATTTGGCATTGATGATAAACAATGCTTGATGATGCTCAGTGATTATATTCGCATTGAAAGGATTTAAGGATCTCCAGTCCTTCTTTTAACATATTAATTTATAACTCCATACGTTTGTGTTAAATGTCATAAACACAAATTCCTGAATTGAATGACAGCTCTCATATCATGAGCTCTGACTATGTTAAACATGCATCTATTATTAGTAGTGGGTGTGTGCTTGAATGCATTCAGATCAAGGTTACTTTTAACCCACCCACTTTTTCTTCATGTACATTACCAACTGACGGAATCATATGCCAAACCATCCAAGGCATGCCTTAACTGCCATTCTAACTCTTCTTGATGGTGCATAACAGCTCCTTCACCTCCTTGTTCGAGTGTGACATGCTTTTGTTATCAGTTACCAGTTTAATACATTAACAAATTAAGTGCTTTAAAACCTATGTATGCACTTAAAGTTGAGCAATAAATAATTGATGTACCGTGTTGGCTGAACGTTTTGAATTGGGTGAATAACCCTTCACTGAATTAGCTTCAATTGTTCTAAGATGAAGCAGTTCGACTTACCTTTGAAGTGAAAAGGTGAATTCCCAGCTTTAACTGTAACAATCGAGGCTTTTGTTGAATTATAAAGTTCAAAGCATTTGAGACATTTTCCAGAATGTCAAAATGTCTACGTTCTGTCTGAAAATACTCTCTGAAATAAGTTTAAGGCAGACTGGTAAAAGACTGTCTCGTTGCCATCGGAAAGAACTAGCTGGTTTTTGTAATCAAGGTGAACTGGTTTTAAGAAAGCCGGCCTTCCTTAGTGTGACACTGTAATGCTAATCTTATTAGAATTTGATCATAGATTTAGCTGTATGCCTACATGGTTTTAGGTGTTTCATATTTGTTTTGTGGATGATGTTCTTGTTCGCAAACACATGTATGTTCTGCAATTGTCTGATTAATTCTAAGGGTCTTTCTTATTTAAACATATCCCCTTTGTGAAACTAATCTGCTCTAATTGACCAGATGACTCTTTCAATATTTATTTTACCGCAAAAGTTGAAAACCATCAAAGGCTTTTTCATTCACCTTTATATTAGGTGTATAAGATAGACAATTATGAGACAAAACCTACCATTGAATGTACTTACAGCCTCAGCAGGGTTACCTTCTTGCCTCTGTGTTAAAAGTCCCAGGGAAAAGGGGCATGGTCAACAGTGAGTTGATGGCAGCCAGCAGGGCTTTTCATTAAAATAGAAGTTGCAATGCTTAAACACTGCTTAATTGCTCACATTCCCTGTGTCATTGAGGGTGACTTCCAAGAAGGAGAGTGACTTAAAGAATGAATTATGGGAAGCCCTTAAGGGCAAGCTGAAACACTTGAAGCATGCTCACTTTTTGGATACCATACCTCACAGTTTTTAGTCGTGTAATTGAACGGAAACCTTGTGCTGTTACCCTATTCTGAAACAATGGAACAAGAAAAAGAACATGGCTACTTAGATTTATTCAGTATTTTCTTTCAATCCAGGAAGTGTAGAAGCGATCTAAAAAACATGAAAAAATATTAACATAAACAAAAAAAAAATATTTTCCTATTAGAAAGAAGTTAAATAGTTCAGGTTAATATTTCAAAAAGTGCTTTAGGGTTTAGAGTTAGAACATAAATGTGTATCCAAAACCTAATCTGCCTCAAAATTTAAATGGGTAAATGGGGTGCAAGTCACAAACTGTTTTCAACTAATTCACATTATTGCTCAAGATTGTGATTTTCCAACTTTTGAATATTTATTTACCGTTGCGCTTCAGCTTACCATTCATTAGTTTCCTGTTTATAGGGATGTCGTGTTTGTTATTATCAGTTTGCGTAAGTTGAATGAGAAGTAGAAGCATTGTCCCCAAAGACCCAACACTCTTGCTCCATTTCAGAATGCACATCTCTGCACCAAAGTCTTCATCATTTTGTCACAAATGAACAGCAGAGGTTCCAGGTTCCTACATATATGACTAATTTGTGTTGAGTCTCCTCATTATTTCTTATTATATCAATGACAGTGCAGTGTCTTCTTTATCCTGCCTTGTTCTAGAGGTAGAGATGTGCCATCACAACGAATTATCATATTCAGCAACTTGCCCCTAAAACAGCATGAATCATTGACTCCCCAAATTGTGAGTTTGTAACTCATAAATGTAAGAACAATTTAAACGAGCCTTTAGCTTGGTGTGTTAAAAGGAACTAGAAGGTCAATACAGTGCTCTTACAATGTAGAAGGAGCCCATTAAAATTTCTTTCAACATTTCTTCCAGTGCCTGCTGATATAGGACATGGAATCTTTCAGTTTTGTTTTGGACAATTTTTAATAAATATAACAGCTGAAAAGGGAGGATGAAATGGATCATGAGTTCTACATGGCTGATTTTATTTTCCTTTTTTTAAAACGTGCACCTGAAACTACAAATATAAAGAACACCAAAAGAGTGATAAAATAACGATAATAGCATCATTTTGTTGTCATAATAAAATCAACAATAAAGATATGGTTCTGTTCACATCTTCTTTAAATCCATACTAATCAATGTAAATGTTGTAGTGTTAGTTGTGCGACCTTGAGAGCAGTAGGCTTCTTCTGTGTGGTATTCTCTTAGCTTTCTAGCTTCAAATGTGCCATTCCCAACCAAGTGTAAGCTGACGGTGGAGACAGTTGCCATAGCAACAGACGTTCCAGACAGCTTGTTGCCAGGGTGCTGTCGGTGCTGGTGACCTGATTAGATTCCTTACAGGTGGAATATCTGAGAGATGAGAAGGAAGTTGATGTTCTGGAAGCCTCCCAGTGCAGGAAGCTCTGTTCCGCAACTTCCCTAGCAGGTGCATTGTTTTATGTAAAGCAGTAGATTATGGGTCTTTCATTTATAGCAGTGTAATGGAAATAGAGCTTTCTTATTTTCAAAGGAATACTAAAGCCTTTGAAACCAATGCTGTCAAAAACAACATGTTAGTGCATGGATGGTGTAATGAAGAGGTTAACTGTAGCTGTTTTATATACAATATTTAGATTTTTCAATCGTATAAAAATTACAGAAGGAACATCCTGTTTTCAAACAAATAAATAAATATCACTTTCTACCTCAGCACCCTGATAAAAATAGTAACATATGTATATGAACGTTCTGTCACTGTTAAACACTTGCTATTGAAGTGTGATTACATGTAAAGGAACTACAGGGTGTTTGTTAGAGAGAGGGGGAGTTTTATTTGTTCTTCATCCCGGCTATGTTTATTTTTTAGGGGGCGTTTGGTGCTTTGCAGAAGATCTGTGAAGATTCTGCTGAGATTTTGGATAGTGATGTTTTGGATCGTCCACTTAACGTCATGATTCCCAAGTTCTTGCAGTTCTTCAAACATAACAGCCCAAAGATAAGGCAAGTTCTAACCCTATTCAAACGTGTGGGGAGTTTCTACATTAGTTAATATCTAAACTTCTCATGGGTTTTTCTACACAGTTATTGCAAATTTCCTTTTTTTTAACCAATTTTTAATTGAAGATATGCAGAGCCATTTAGATAATATAACTGGGATCGTTGTGCTTGGAGATAAACTTGACATAGGAGAGGAATCAAATCTGTTGTTTTATTTTGCAGGTCTCATGCCATTGCTTGTGTGAACCAGTTCATCATCAGCAGAACACAGGCTCTCATGCTGCACATAGACCCTTTCATTGAGGTAGGCTTGATAAAACAGCAAATTTATTTTTCCTTATGTGATATTGATGTGTAGGACTCAAGGCTCTTCGACATGTTCCTCAGCATGCAAGACCTGATGATTACAGGTTTTCAGTGAATTTGAATCATGACTCTCAGGTTTTCAGGGTATAGTTATATATTTTATAATACATAATGCAATTTTTACATGATCAGCCAATGAGAATAACCCTCTTTTGTGGAAGTGCCTGGAGCTCCTAAAGTTAAAGCTCAGTGCAAACTCTCACTACTTCCTCAAAATAACAGGACAAAAAAAAGATCTTAACAGTTTGTGGTTACCAGAGCTGTACATTTTGAATTGTTGTTATTCATACATAATTATGTTTAATCTAAAGCTCCTTTATGAGCTCTGCTTTCTTCGTTAATGAATACAGCAGAAGAAATATTTCCTTCTACGGTAACGTTTATTAGGCATTTTCAAAACTGAATTATGATGCACCATTTCATTTAGTGGTGGCCCTTTACATGGGTTTTTTTTTTTAAATAAGTGTACTTTTTGTTTAGAGGTGTTTCTTTTGTGCTTCAAACATCATCTGATGCCTGGAAGTTTCTCATGCGTTACTCAGGCCCTTATTGTCTGAATGTTTTTAGTGATTGAAAACCATGCTTTAAATATTCATCATTCTTGAAGAAACTATGACTAGTTTTGATTATTAAGAAAATAATGTATGGTTATAAAAGGTTGTCTTTGTGTTGCAGAACCTGTTTGCTCTTGCTACTGATGAGGAGCCCGAAGTGAGGAAGAACGTATGCAGAGCTTTAGTCATGCTTCTGGAAGTTCGACTAGATCGCCTCCTTCCTCACATGCACAACATCATTGAGGTTATATCTATCATATTTAAAATAACTGATAACCGCGTCATAATTCATCTGAGAGCAGATAAAAGAGCATTGAGCCATACAGTAATATACAGCTTTCTTAGTAAATGATTTACAGTGATCGTTAGAAATGGACACAAAACAAAACTGATGCAATAGTGTCCTCTTGTGGACAAGTTTTGTAAACCAACATAAAACGGTACATAAACTCCTTAAAAACACCTTCCACATGATCACTGACTGAACTAAAACCAAGTCTGCACAAAAATGCTGTCAAGTATGCTAATCTAATAGTAATAAGTAATCGCGACCAATCAGAAGTTTCCAAACTAGTTTCTGTTCTGCTACTTGCCATTTTTTCTCAGTGTGAGGTTAAAGATATGTGGTTTACAAAAATTTCACCTTGATTGTCTTTTAAAAGTGTGATGAACAGTATAACCGCACTAAAAGAATATTGTTTTCTTAATGACTTCCTATATATGGATGTGTTTGTCTTTCATCAAAATTATTTTATTGTTACTCATTCTCTTTGTGGTTCTCCAGTATATGTTGCAAAGAACACAGGATCAGGATGAAAATGTCTCTCTGGAAGCCTGCGAGTTCTGGCTCACTCTTGCCGAGCAGCCTGTGTGTAAGGAAGTGCTTTCTGGCCATCTGCCCAAGTGAGATTGCGCAAATATTTGCTCCCATTTTTAAATAGTTATGAACTCTGTTTTTAGATCCGCTAGATGAATGTATTGCTGTTAATATCAAATCGTGGGTATCATTAAAAGTTATTGTTTTTGTTGCAGACTGACACCAGTTCTTGTAAACGGAATGAAATACTCTGAGATTGATATAATATTGTTGAAGGTCAGTCTCTCATTTCCTTAGTCTTTCTCTCTCCCTGACTTCAGAAATATGGATATAAACAGTTTTTTATTTACATTTGGAAAATAGAATATTTTAACCCCTTTTGTAAGTTGCTTTGGACAAAAGCATCTGCCAAATGCATAAATGTAAATGTAAAAAAGGTGCAGATAAAAGATGAGATAAGCTAATTGTGTTAATCTTTATTGATGTGCTTTTTTGCTTAGTATGCTTAACCAAAATAATAACCAAGTACGTTGTATTCAGGGGGATATAGAAGAAGACGAAGCCATCCCCGATGATGAGCAGGACATTCGCCCCAGGTTCCATCGCTCTCGCACGGTTGCTCAGCAACATGAAGGGGGCGACTCCATTGAGGAAGAGGAGGATGATGACGATGATCTAGATGATGATGAAACCATCTCTGATTGGAACCTGAGTGAGATGCTAGTTCAGAAAAAAAAACTCTGAATTGAAGATATTTGTGCTGTGTTCATCACTGCTGGTGTGTGCGTGTGTGTGTGTAGGAAAGTGTTCTGCAGCTGCTCTGGACGTTCTGGCCAATGTTTTCAGAGATGACCTGCTGTTGCATATTCTTCCACTGCTGAAAGAACTACTGTTCCACCCAGAGTGGCTTATTAAAGAGTCTGGGATTCTTGTTCTGGGAGCCATTGCAGAAGGTATATATATATATATATATATATATATATACACACATACATATAAAATGGTTACCCTTGTGCTGTAAATGGTTGGTTGGGACTGTACCTGGCACAGTGAGCATTTTTTTAAAAACATTTACAGCAGTTTAGAATAAATTTAGTTATTTCTCAATCCTTAGCAAACCTCAACTTATGTTTTCATAAGTATGCCAATGTAGATTTTTCAAAAAGCGTTTTTTTTTGCGGACTGCTTGATTTCTAATATAATAAAATAAAGATTCCTGAAACCCCAATGTTACAATGAACTGTAAAGCAATAATAATAAACATAATAAAATGAATTATATGCTAATAAACCAAGAAAGGTTACAATTTTTCACTGTGACTAAATTAAACCAACTCTTGTAGAAGTTGAGTGTTAACATTTGAGTGTTAAATGGTTGTAAGAGTATAGAATGCATGTAGTCATGAGACATCGTTGATGTTAATAAAACTACTCTAATCGCAAACTTAAATTTTTGATGAGAGCAATTTTAGCAATTTTATAGACTTTTCTGGTGAAAATGGTTACATTTAAATCTGTTATTGTATGAAAATAAAAAGAGAATAATCCCTATCGTAAGTTGGAGCAGGTGTGGGCAAAGTCTTTCGTAGAAGACCTAAGTCCCTGCAAATATTTGTTCCAACTCTGTTTGAAGAGAGCTCAAATAATGATTTTAATTAGATTTTGCTTAAATTTTAATCATATTGATATACATTTATTTTTTTATCACAGCTGTTTGTAGTTCAATACAACTAGTGTTATCTGTTGTATATATGTTAGCTAAAAATAAAATACATGTACTAGAAGAAACTTTGGATTTGAGAATGAAAAATCTAACTAGCCACAAAACAAGAGGTCAATAGACTGAAGTCAGCGGTTCTTGTTCTTGTTTGCTCTAGGCTGCATGCAGGGCATGATCCCCTACTTGCCCGAGTTGATCCCTCATCTGGTGCAGTGTCTGTCTGAAAAGAAGGCTCTGGTTCGCTCCATCACCTGCTGGACTCTGAGCCGCTATGCGCACTGGGTAGTCAGCCAGCCTCCTGACACCTACCTCAAACCACTCATGACTGAACTGCTCAAGAGAATACTCGACAGCAACAAGCGCGTCCAGGAGGCTGCCTGCAGGTTATTGTGCTGCTCAATTTGACTTTATCTATGATTTTCTTTTGATCTTCAGTTAATTTTCCCTTCTGCTTTTACCACTGCAGTGCCTTTGCTACTCTTGAAGAGGAGGCTTGCACTGAGCTGGTGCCGTACCTTGCTTATATTCTGGACACCTTAGTCTTCGCTTTTAGTAAATACCAGCACAAGAATCTGCTCATCCTCTATGATGCCATCGGGACTCTGGCTGACTCTGTGGGCCACCATCTCAACAAACCAGTAATTGCTTACAAATGCACACCAAAAAAACTGAAATAATTGAAGTGGGTTTCCAAGAATGCTTGTGCATTGTAGTGAAAAAGCACAATAAGCATCAGATAGGCTTCATAATGACAAATGCATTAGTGCTTGTCTTATCATCAAGTTTGCAAAATCTTCTCAAACAGTTCAGTAAAAGTAGGCTACAAAACAGGCTGTTGTTGGTCTAAATTATACATTTAAGTTTAATGCCTAAAATTGTGATTGCAAACATTGTACGACTGTGTTTTTTATTTTCAACTGCAACAAAAAGGGGAATGCATTAGTTTGATTTCAAAGTTTCCTTCTCTAATTTTTCAAAAGAGAGTCTTTTGTTAGTGTAGTCTTATTGTAGGGTGTTGGTTAAAAAGTCCTTTGTTGTTTTGTAACAATCATTGTTTGCATGATGATGTTATGTGTTCTGATGTTATGTGTTCTGATGTTATGTATGATGTTATGTGCTCTGTGTGTAGGAATATATCCAGATGCTGATGCCTCCACTCATTCAAAAATGGAACCAGCTGAAAGATGAAGATAAAGACCTCTTTCCTTTACTGGAGGTAGAAATCCAGTAGTCTAAAATTTAAAAACTAAATTTTTAGACCTTTAAAAGTCTTAAATTCCCTGCTGTGAGTCTTAAATTATTTTTCACAGGTCTTATTATTGTAATGTCCATTTAAAGCTCATTTGATATGTGTTATTTCTTGGGGTTGCCAGATAATGATAAAATGTCGAATTCCTAAATGCTAAAAAAAAATCTATGTATAAATGATGGTTAAGGTTGTTAATTGTCAGAGAAAATGTGCATAAATGCTCAAAAACACTCAAAAAGTTGTGAGAATTTGCAAAAACATTCGCAAATCCTCAAAACCATATAAGTGATGTTTAGTGGTGCAATAGTTTAAGAAAAGCCTCATAACACTCAATATTGTAAAAGTGATGGTTAGGGTTTTTAAACAATGTATTTGAAGCATAGTGTTTATTATGCAAAAAAAGTTTTGTATGTGGTTTTGATGTTATGATATAGGTCTTTAATTTGATTCATACAGTTCTTAAAAAGTCATAAACTGGAGCTTATTAAACCATGAATTAACTAGTGTTCATTGTTTTCAGGTTTAAGGGTTTAACAGGATTTTTTGTGGTTCTTATAAATCTTTACAGTCATGTCTGATTATCTTTTTTTCAGTGTCTCTCATCTGTAGCCACTGCACTTCAGAGTGGTTTCCTGCCATACTGTGAACCTGTTTACCAGCGCTGTGTCAACCTGGTCCAGAAAACACTGGCTCAGGCTGTGGTGAGGGTCCATTCACAAGCACTCTTTGAAAAAGGTGTAGAGAACGTATTTGTCAACTGATGTTTTCTGTCTTGCACAGCTTCACCAGACTCAACCCGATTATTATGAAGCTCCTGATAAAGATTTCATGATTGTGGCTTTGGACCTGCTCAGTGGATTAGCTGAGGGGCTAGGAGGGAACATTGAACAGCTGGTGGCCCGCAGCAACATTCTCACTCTCATGTACCAGTGTATGCAGGTAACATTGGACATGGTTTAGTTCCAAACAGTATTTAGAGACTCAGAAAAGAATTAAATCTGGATATGTGTTGTTGTTTTTCAAATATCTCAGTTAACATTTAAAAAAATGTAGTTTTCTTAACTTATCTCTGGACATTTCCATAGCATATGCCCTAGAAAGACTTTTTAGAGCAATTGTAACAATAAAATCTTTCAGTACTTAAATAACAAAAAAAAAATGTTTAATGCCTGCTAAACAACTAGAAAGTTAATAGCTATAATACAGAATCTTCTGATAAAGATGGACCAATCTGGTAAAAATTATCAATTAATGTATAATCAGAACCAAATCTTTAATTGGGCTGTAACTGATGTGTTCATTCTTAAGGCTTATGTGGATGTTTAAGGAGATCATAATAATACACATTTTAATTAAATTTATGCAGCAAGTAATGATGAATTACCTATTGTAAACTGTTTCCAAAATAATAATAACCCTAATTTGATTAGAAGAGTGCCCTCACAGATTGTAATGATTGAGAATTTTTTTTTTATATTATTTATTTCAAGAAATTCATGAAGGGGGGGATATGTTTATGATTTGTTTGAGTTAGTCATAAACATGGGTTTAGTTTTATGAACTTGACCCCAGTCAGACTTTGAAATGGATTGGAAAAAAAATATACTCCACGCTGCTTCAGTTTTACCACGTTACAAATCTTTTTCTGCTTTTATTCTACCAGGATAAAATGCCAGAAGTACGACAGAGCTCCTTTGCTCTGTTGGGAGATCTAACCAAAGCTTGCTTCCAGCACGTCAAACCTTGCGTTGGTATGCTGTTACATACTTGCATAATAGCTTCAGTTTGACCAACCTCTTTTTGACCAGAGACCCTAAAATGTACGTTTAATTCACTAGCTAACTTCATGCCTGTCTTGGGCACGAACCTCAATCCAGAACTAATCTCTGTTTGCAACAATGCAACATGGGCCATTGGAGAAATCGCTATTCAAATGGGTGAGAGTTACTATTATCATTCTAAAGTCAACAATTGCATCACTTTATTCAAGATTGATATGCCTGGTTTCTTTCTGCACAGGTTCTGAGATGCAACCATATGTCCCGATGGTTTTACAACAGCTTGTGGAGATAATTAACAGACCCAACACCCCAAAGACTCTTCTGGAGAACACAGGTACCATCTGTGGGGTGCTAGAGCAGGCTGAGCCCTCACCAGAGATTGTTCACTCTCTTTCCCAACTTCCCCTCAGTCCCCATCCCACAGGTTCTATTAATCTCAGTAAAGACTGCAGGAACTGGATCTTACAAGGTTTGATTGAAGTAAATTAACACGGATGTTGTAAATCTTGGATAGGATTCTGGGAAACTGGTTAATGGTAATGGTTTTGGAGCAGGTTTCTACCATTGTTGTTTACTGAGTGAGCTTCCTCATCATGACACATGACAAACCTTGTAACAGTCCATCCTTGAATGAGATTGAAGTGGATTACTAAAATATTGTGTTCTGAGTCAGAGAGGACGGGAAGTTATTGTGTCTTTATAAAATGGCCAGCATCAATCAGTCCCAGATAACAAATGGGTTATCTTCCAGCTAGCCTTTAGAGAAGCAGGAAGTTGATGTATTTAATGTGAATTAGTTTAATGAAATTAACATTAAATAGCCTGTTTCCGTTAAATTAAAGATTTAAACCTAAGTAAAAGAACTAAATCTGTTTAGATTTAGATAGTGTGTGTATATAGCACCTGTACCCAAGTATATATGTATATAAACCCAGTTTCACTCTGATTGGACAGATCAAATTGATGTCATAGAGCCCGTTTATACTGGATGGTGAAGTATATTATTCCTAACAGAATTAAGGGTACTTGTAGCTGTTTTCCTGTTTGTCAAATTATTTCTGTTTTATTTCCTTTTCTTTTTCAATGTGAATGCATATCTGCCAATAGATGTTGAATGTTGTTTAGTTAAGGACGCCTATGGTTTGATGCAGGATTGCTGATCTGTTGATAGATTTGTTTTAAAAAATACACCTTTTTTTTCAATACAAATTTAGCTGTAGGTCAGATAAGATTACCTCTTAAAAAGTTTGGAGTTATTTTTATTGTAATAATATTCAAAACAAATGAAAAAGAAATACCGTTCATGTGATCTTTTTATTTGAATAACGCCATATTAAAAATAGTCCCACAAAATCTATATAATATCCGAGAATGGCAAACAATGTGTCTGTCGAGTCATGTTACTTGAATTTAACAATTCAAGAATATTTAAATATCTACTGACATAAAATCTCAATTTACAATATTATTATACTGTTAGTATTAAATGGAATGTATACAAATAGGATTTATAGTCAGCCTCAGATAACAAACGGGTTAATGTCCAGCTAGCCTTCAGAGATAAAGGGAAGTTGAAGTTCTTGATGTGAAGTATTTTAATGAAATTAATATTAAATAATATGTTTTTATCTAATTAAAAATTTTAAACACAAGTAAAAGAACCAAACCTATATATTGGTGTTCAGATTAATAGATAGCACCCAAGTCTCTACTCCCTGATTGGACAGATCAAATGGTCTTAGAGTCCTTTAATAATTGATGGTCAAGTATAACATTCTTAACAAAATTAAGGGGACTGTTTATCGATTTATTTCCTTATGCTTTTAATAATATATTATTATACTATTAAATGTAACGTTTAAAAATATGATCTGTAACAGAAAAAAGAAAACACTTTTTAAGGCTTTTTAAGGTTCATCTGAAACGTTTTTTTGAGGTGAGTTGAATTCTATGAACTCGTCAATGTGTGTTAACAGGTCTCAGTGAAAACATGTTGATCTAAGAAAGCAGCTTTATTCTCAATATCCTATAAGTATTTACAATGTTAAATAAGTCTTTAAAGAGGGAGTATGCAATTTCTGGGAGCCGATAATGTCATTTGAAATAATAGATAAATCTTGTTTTAGACTAATGGGGTTAAAACGTCCTACCGTTACAGTAACCAAATGTTTCTGGTTCTGAAAGATTTGTTGATAACTTGCAGATGTTTTACAACACTAGCTCCCTTAAAAATGTATAAGTCTAAAGTGCATCAAATATGTTCTGCATTTGCAAATACACAGCATACAGCATATACTTTTTTCTTTACTATTAACTAAGATTTAGATGTCAACAGTGAAAAGAACAAATCATCTACTATAGAGCATTGAGAATTGTGCGTGGCGTTTTTCAGCGTATACCCTAACGTACACTGCCTACTCTGTAGCCAAGGCAATAATTCTGGCTCACTGCTGGTTGGCTACTAATTTGTTCTGGTGGTTGGACCAATCCTGATCTCTAAATTCTTTCCAGATAAATTGCATAACCCTCTCTTTAGGGCAACTTTCTGACCTGAAAAGACTTTGATCTAGAAATCTACCTCAACCTACAACACTTTAACTCTTTTTACAACACTTGTTTTTGGTGAATGGCTATGTTTCATTAGGCATTTCAGACAAATAATTATTTATTTGTACTATTTAATAGCATAAAGGTGAACTTCTGACTTTTTAAAAATCAGCCCATCCTGCACTGAACTGCGTTCTCTAATGAGCCAATCATCTGCTTTTTGCATGTCTCATTGGACTGTTCATAAATGCCTGTCTTTTAATGAGAATGTTGCATAGTTTTTGTGTCTCTTAAACTTAGGTCTCCCTCCTCTGTGCCTCTTAAGATCCTGGTGGAATCTTGTCCTCTCCATGTAGTTGGCTTTGGCGTAATATGCATTTCTTAAAGAAACAAAAGAAACAGAAAAAAAAGACAAGACTTTTCTGTTCTACTGAAGTAAATTTGTGAGTTTAAGTGAGAAAGTCTTCAAAAACACATTGTTGTCTGTTGTCTCATTCTTTTAAAAATACATCTGGGGGAAAACGTAAATATGTATAAAAATATGTAGGCAATCATGTAAAATTTGTAAGAGAATGTGAGTCAAAGAGAAACCATGTTTTCGAAGACTCCTCCCTTAAACGAGATCTATGTTTATTTGTGTCACATTTTACATTGGACCCTGTAGTCTGGGGCTGTGAAGAGCACTAGTGAAATCTTGTGTTTATTCTCATACACAGATTCTGTTGAGTTCTGTTTCTGAGTTGTCTGTTTGTTTGTTTGTTTCTTTCTTTTTGTTTTCTCCTCCCCCTCATTCGCTCATGTCTTGGTTGGCGTTTGGTGCTGTATAACCGTGATTGCGTTACCTTAGCAATAACAATTGGTCGTCTTGGTTACGTTTGTCCTCAAGAGGTGGCACCCATGCTACAGCAGTTTATAAGACCCTGGTGTGTATTATTCAATCTTTTATTTCATTCATTTCTTCTTTCTGACTATCTTCTGGCTTTTCTCTGTCTTTCACTTGCACAACTTTTCCCCAGTGTTCTTGAAAAGGCTTCTGATTTTCCTCAGCACAAAAACCAACACATATATATATATATATATAATATTTTGGTAATTCATCAGGGAGGGCATGCAGAAAGCCTGTTCAAGACATTTGTGAGAAGAAGTCTCTCACTCTCTATCTCTCTCTCTCTCTCTCTCTCACTCTCTCTCTCTCTTTCTAGCCTTTGCTCTGTTCTGTCTGATTCAGTCTAAATCATTGGCAACCATGTGACTAACCCTGTCCCTCTAGGTCTTGTCGTTTAATTTGCCTCAGTAGCACCTTCATGTATTATCAATTGATTTATTTCAGTTTTACTTATGTTTTTGTCTTTTATTGTCGCTATCTAACAACTAATTGAGTGCATGGGGTAGCATCAAATGCTTGCTGGTTTCAGTTAAATGTTAAGAGTTAAAAATATTAAGACAAAAAATTTATTTCCTTCACATTTAATGACTAGTATCTCTGTGCATCAATCATAGACAACCTGCCCCAAAAATGCACGAATGTAATACATTTGTAGCTAAGCATAGACATGGTGCTCTTATGACAGATTTAGGCTGTTTAAACATATTGATGAACTATTTCTTGCAGTTAATTATTCATAATTGTTAAAGAAGGTAGCCAGATTTGACTGAAAATACTGTTAACTGGAAAAAAAACATCAAATCGATGTCTTCAGAGGAACCCAAACAACCTTTTCAAGGCCTGTTTGCACCTGGTTGAGATGTTTATGTTGGAGAAATTTTAACTGAAACTTAGTTACTCCTTTTTTGTTCACCATTCTATCAAGTTAATCCTAATTAAATGTTTCGCTATTGAATTTGTATTTAGAAGTAATCAAGAATGGGAAGTAAATGACATTGAGAGCTGAAAGTTTTCTTTCTACTCTAATACAAAGCAAAGTGCAAATACTGCTCTTTTTAACCTTAGGAATTTAAATGAAATGATAAATACTGGGCGTAAAACCTAAATACTGCATGGAAAGCTGTTTTTTGTGCATCCTATTAAATTCGAAAGAAGAATATAACAACAACATGTTTTGGAAACCTGAAAAAGCCCCAAAAATGTAAAACAAAAGGTAATATATATTTTCTTTTCTTGTGATGGGGCCAAAAATAAGCCAGTGGGTAAACAAGGCCTATGTTTGAACTAGATAATACATACTTTCATTATGATTTTGATTCTTAATCAAGTAATGTTACAAATAAAAAAAATTTAAAAACGATTTGGCCATCCCAAGGTGCTCTGAGGTGATTATGTTTTCGATAATGTGTAAGCTCATTTACAAAATAACAGACAGACTTGTTGTATGAAAACTGGTTCTTCCCTTCACTAGGTGTACCTCTCTTCGTAATATAAGAGACAACGAAGAAAAGGATTCTGCATTTCGAGGAATCTGCACCATGATCACAGTCAACCCTGGTGGTGTGGTGCAGGTATGATTTAACTTTTTGAAATGTCTCACTCGTGTCCCTTTTAATAAAACAAGTAATTGCATTGTTTTGTTTCAGGACTTTATATTTTTCTGTGATGCTGTGGCATCATGGATGAGCCCAAAAGATGATCTCAGAGAAATGTTCTATAAGGTATGAACGTTTGAGTGTTGGTCTGTTGGGAACCATGAAGATATTGCTCTGTACTCATGCAAGTGTATGTTCCCGGTTAGATCTTGCACGGGTTTAAAAACCAAGTTGGAGATGAAAATTGGAGACGCTTTTCGGACCAGTTTCCTGTTCCACTGAAAGAGAGACTAGCAGCCTTCTACGGGGTGTAGTTGTTTCACGATTAAAAAGGTTTGATTTCTTTTTTTGTTGTCTTAATGAAACATATCGAATAACTGTATATCTGACTATAATATATCTGGACACTCGGACACCAACATAAGCTGTTCACTATCCATTCTCTACTTCATTCAAACCTTTGCTGCTCTATTGCTGCTTGTCGTGAGTTGACAAGAATGTGTATTTAATACCCCCTCAGTGGCTCTTTTTTCACATTGAAAGTACTCTGAACATGTGATCAAAAGCACTGTGACAAACCAGGATGACATGGCAGAGCATAACTTTGTTTCAGTCACACTGGTCCAACAGTCAGATGTGTGAGCTTCTGTCCTCGCCCATTATTTTGGGCTCGAGGTGCACACGTCATTTCGCACTTATTATAGATAGGCATAGTTGTGTGGTGGCCTTTAAAGTTAGATTTGTGTCCAAATAGTGAGTGAGATGTGGCCCAGTTCTGTCTTGAGTGTGCCCTCGACTGTTGTCAAATGTGTGCTGGAGAAAGATTGAATAAGATCCTTGTTAGTTAAACTAGGTTTGGTAGGAGCTGTAGAATAGGATTGAATGAATTGTTGTTTTCACATCATGTGGTGTCTTTCTATTTTTCTTGAGATACAAAATCACTGTACAGTTGGAACCGATGCTGCTTTTTGACTAGGTTTTTATAAATGACCATCACTTGAGCCACCATGGTTCATCTTTGTATTCTCATCATCTTCCAGTGTCCGTTCTGAATGGACTTACTTTAGATGCTTTACTTTGCTGTCTTTGTCTAATTTTTGAGAGTCTGTGACCGAAGCACAAAAAAGATGATTGCTCACAACACAAAACAGTAGAGGCCGTCGTACGAGGGTTTTTTTTTAAGCTGTGAATTAGCAGCTCAAACTAAAAACTTGATGATACCAGAAAGATGAACACAGCAGAAAAGCACAATTGAATACATTGCATTTGTAGCCTACCTGAGAGCTCAGCAATTGACAAACCAGTAGTCAATAGGATGTTCGTCACACTTTTCTTTCCAATCAGAGAACAGTATCACTTTTGCTTTCCTCTAGAACTTGGTCCAAATGGTTGTAAAGAATTTTTGTGGGGTCCACAAACGCAAGACACACAAGTTTCCAATCTACACAATTTGCATGCAATTTGCTAGAAGTCTTTGGGAACACAAAAATTTGTTGGACTGGGTCTTAAGTGTAGCAATCCCTGAGTTTTGCTTTTACTTTAATTCATTCTGAATCTTTTCTATCTGCTAATATCTGCTCGTTCTCTTGTTTTGCAGCTTATACAGATGGGAGGACAGGAACCTCTGATACCCAGGGCATAAGTTGCCCGTTACCTGGGGGGAAGGGTGGTCTAGCAGGGGTGGTTAGTGGTTCGGCTCACCGGACCCCAATAGACAGGGTGGGAGGGAAGTGTTAGCCGAGGCGCTTGTCGATAGCACCTCGCCAAACCAAAATAGGCAGGAAAGCTTTTTCTTCACGTCATTACAATCAGCCACGAGGGGGAAATCCAAACCCAATTTAAGCGTTCAGTGACAAGGCACTTAATGTAGCAGGGATTTCCAGAGGTTAAAAGAATGACACTGAGATTTTCTCGTGTTACACGCCTGACAAATGAAAATCTGGGAGTCAAGCTTAACAGCTTTACATCATTACAGATTTTGTTTATTTTTTAGACTTTACAGTTTCAACGGGTAGCTTTGAGGTAAATGTCAGCTGAACAGCAAGCATTTGTCCCTTGCATGGGGGATATAGGGTTTATCTCATCTGCATGAGAGCCTGCAGCCCCTGATTTGAGGACTAGATAAGTGCAGAAGAAAATGGTTAACATTTTAGGAAGATAAAAGGCTAAAATTTTACAGTGTCATACATGGGTGCTTCAAGGTAACAAGTAACAATACACAGCTTTCTCTTGTGTTTTCTGTTTTGCTGCTTTGGCTCAGAAATGATAAAGAACTTTATTAGGCTGCAACTTTTATTTCTCTTAAATGTGTCTAGCATGCATGAATGAACGGGGTAACGCCATTTTCAGACAATGAATCCAAACATTTGTCTTTCAAGGCTATGATGTTCGAGTCTCTCTTCTTCTTTCCAGCAAAAAAAAGCAAATTAATGAAAGCTGAACAGATTTATTTTGAGGGAGAGATTAGTGATTTTTCCATGTTTAGTTTGCTTAGAGCATGATTTTGAAGATGTTTGTAATATCTTTTTCGATTGATGGGGTTAATCTGGATGTTAAGTTGTTTGATTTGTGCATGTTGGTGGCCCAGTGAGCAATCTTGTTTTTCTAGTCCCCTCACAGACTAATATGGTTTTCCACACATATGCAATAGGTGACCGTGCTATCCATCCACATATTGTTTTTGATGTATTTGATCACGTATTTGATTTAGTTTTGCTGCCTCCTGCATGAGGTTAAGAAATTTCCACCATGTTGTGTTGTGTATGATCCTGTGCTGTTCAGTGCTCGAAGGAAATGTTTGTGTCCCTCGTGTGAATAGTGCTGTAGCAAGCCTTAATGCCTAAGTATCCCAGAGTGAGAAGGTTAAAGAAGAAACGCTGCTTTGATCTCCGATGGATATGACAGATGCTTACACTCTTCTTCAAGGCTCTGACGTTGCCATCAAAAGGATTTCAAGTCCAGACCAGCTGAGAGTTAAAACTTTTAAAGATGAGCTGGAAACAGATAAGTGTTTTATCATTTTAGATCGGAGTACAATGGGATGCTGTCTAGTGTAATTCGGCAGTGTTTTTATTTCCTTTTGTTTGTCTGTTACATTCCAGCTGTTTTACCTTTGTAACCTTTGTATCCTCTGGCTGACAAACTATGAAAAGGACAAAGAAGGAAATGGTGTTGGCTGAAATAATGAATGTTTTGTGCTGTCTTACACTTATGAAAGCTGCTATGTGTTGTAATTGTTTACTTGAATATTTTATGTTGTAGATACCTCGAGAGGTATGTTTACGCTTTTATTTTGATGTCAAATTTTTTTAAAGTAAGCCTTTCCCTGCTGTTCAGTCTCCCATTTTTCATGGTGGTAATAAATCGGCATTTCACTGTAATTCATTCTGCTGCTGGTATTTTTTCTAATGGGCATATTTTTTTGTAATTCTGTCTCCCTGTAAAGGAATGTAAACATTTTTAGTTAATTTCAGGTGAGGAATTTGATATAATAAATCTGCTTTTTGGGGGGATTAATTTGAAAATAACTGAATTGTTTGTATGTGAACATATCTTTATGAAGTATAAATGCAGTAAATACTGTAAAGCCTTGAACGTGAGTGTTTTGGGAGATTGGGTGAATATGCAGCTATGAGACTTGGAGATTGCACAGTAACACATCAAAGGCTTTTGGGTTTTCCTTTTTGTTTGTACTTTTTTTGTGAACTATTATATGTAATGTTCAGAATGTTGTGTCCCCACCTCGGTCCACACCAACTGCTGTATAATTTATATGTGTGGAAATTTGCATAAAATAATAATGAAGGAATGCTCCCTTTTTGATCAGAGTTTAATTTGGCCATTTTCGTTTTGAAATCAAATTTTGAATGCTGATCAAAATATAGACAGGAACTGTTTTAGGGGCCACCAAATATTTTGGATCATGCAAAGAATATATATTGTACTGTAGAAATTTTGTAATAATATTTGTATGACATTGTTATGGACGTTTGTTTCACTGCTTGGATCTGTACATTGAGGAATAAACCCTTTTCAAAAATGTTTGGCTTGTAAATATTTGTGATTTAATATGAGCTCTTTATAAGAAAGTGCTGTATAGAAGTATGTGTTAAGCACAATACACATGAAGTAATGAAATCAATCATGGTTATGATTTGTAATCCTAAAATTTATAAAGCTGTATATCTTTTATGAATTTTAATTAGTCTAATGCTTTTCCGCAATGCCAGCATTTATAAATAACCTAATTGGTTAATGCTGGAAAAATAAGCATATTTAGAATAACCAGTGTTCTGTAGAAGTATGCTTACTCCTCGGTGATCTTGAAAGGTGCTCCCATTGTAGGAGTGATTTGTAGAAAACAAATCCCACATAATTTGGTAATAAGAGCACATTTCTTGTTGGTGTTTAATATATGGCAGCATGGTGCACACAAATTTATGTAATTAAAATCAAATAAGAAAGACACTTAGTTCTTAAAAATTTCATGAAAATATACATACATACATAAAAAAAATTAATGCAGGAATAAATCAAACCCATAAATGATCCTATTATTGTTATAAAAATTAATTGATTTGCTATCTATGGGGGATGCCATATAACTTTAAACTAATACATCAGAGGCAGGTGTTTGACCATGACATTTTCCTAAGATGTTGCTAATAATCTTCCATTGCAATGAGTTGTTGATAAACCTTTCTGTGGTAGTGTGAAACAGTTAATTTTAGATTAAACTATAAATGTAACCATATTGGTTACCAGTACTTGCATAGCTCTTGTTCCCTGTATAGGATCCAGAGAATAATGACTGGGCCTAATTGAACTCCAAGCACCTTGGAAGCCCCAAGTAAAATGCAAGTAATCTTTCTTTTTATGACACAGGAGTAGTAATACTTGACCAGATTAACACTACCACTCTGTCAACCTTTTTTTTTTTTTTTTTTTTTTGAGCTAATACAATAAGTTCCTTTGTTTAATCTGATCTGCTGGTATGGAAATGATCTGCTCGATAAATAGCATTTTTTTTTCCCTTCCAAGGTACTTGGAACACAAAGTATACAGCCACAAAGAAAGTTATAGGATAATCTTTCTACTTTCCCTGGTTCTGCCTTTTCCTCATCGATCAATGAAAGCTGCCAAATGAGGAGTTTGCCAAAGAGGAATTTGAACACAACACAAAGGCCAGTGAAAATTGTGAGAAGTCATTTGACTGTTTCATCCTCTTACTGGTTGTGGCAGTACAAAGACAGACAGCAAGATCCCCTTTACTGGATGGAAGTGAAATGACACATAATATCAGGGGATGGAAGTGAAATGACTGGTGTCCTTGTAATGCAAATGTGAAATGGTTCTATTGGGAAATGTTCTTCTAATCTACGGCTGCCACTCAAGTACTCATACCATAAATAGTCACAATTTAACTCTTAATACAGCTTAAACAAACGAGAAATAGAAAATCCCTAAAATAAATATAAATTACTTTCTTGGGGTGCTGTAAATTGATTTCCATTTTTTCTATTCTAGTGTCTACAGTAGTAGTACCTATACACTTAATGTCGCTACAGAATTGTGGAATTAATAACACATTTCCATAAAAGAAGGAAACTAGAAATAAGTATTTGTATTTAATTATTTCATTGTTTATTAAAAATTATTGTCATGTCTGCTCACGTGGAAAGCTTTTTGCAGAGTCGAATTTAAATACCGCCATTGCATCATGGGAAAGGTGTTGATTCCTCAAACCACCACCAGTGTCACTGTTTCATTGTAACCCTATTATAACTGTGAATGAAATGCTTAACAAGTGGAGGGGGTGGAGTCGTATCCAGAGGGAGGAAAACCTACCAGAAGAGCTGGGAGAAAAAAGAGAAAAAGCAGCAGACACAACAATATCGGGGGGAGGACGGTGGATTTACTGTGCCAAGTTAGGTGATTCCGATCAAGAAAAGCGTTGCGGTGAAGAAGGGAGGACAGCAAGATGATAACGCCCTATTTCCTGGAAAATTTCTGGGTAGGTTGTTTATGCTATGCTCTTGTTTGGCATTGCGACTGAAAGACAACTCTAATGCTTAACTCCCCTGTCACCGTTTACTTTAGTGTGGCGCTCGTTTTCAGTGGTTGCGTCTATGTTTTGATTCACGTCGGCTTTTGGTGTTATATTTACCGGTGAAACATGGTCGAAGAAGACGCAGCAGGTCAGCCTACCACCCTTTCAACCCCCTCTCTTTTCTCGGAGTACACAGTCCAGTTAGACCGGGGATTGGGCCTCAATACATCTGTCTGACACGGACAGCCAACTACGTTCAACCTTTGTTTAATCTGATTGGCTGTCAGTTTAGGTCTTGGAATTTTAATGAGCCTTATATGAAATCCCATTGGTAGTCGGGCCTGTCACTCAAATTGCCTGTTCTTCCGTAATGAAGTCATAGGCCAGATTCAGCGTTTAAGAAAGTTTATCTTTTTTTATATCTTATTTAAATCAAATAATTTAATCGGCCCTCCTATATTTCTGTCCCGTTGTTATATGTGCGATTGAGGGCTAATGTGGGTCTCGAAAGGTACATTTTATGTCGTCGTTATTAACTAACGTTTATTAAATATTGCAACCTACTAAATGTAGAACGTTACTGATTTGAGAGCAAAAAATGTGTTTGCTGATGCTCATGATGATTCACACCTGTATGCTGCAGCGGTTGCTCATTTTTAAAACTAGCTGGTTAGCTGGTTGTGATTTTTTTTTTTTCAGTTTGTAGCTAATCTGAAATGTCTCCCTAGAATTCATTAGTGTTTCTGACTTGTTGAGTTTTGAAGACGAGATTTCCAAGAGGGGCAGTTTACTGATAAAATAAGATTTTAGTTATTTGTATCGAAAGGAGATGACGTTTGGCAAATGTTTCACTACAGATGTTTGACGTTTATCGTGTGCAGAACTCAAGTCAGCCATGATTGCGACCTGTGTGCTGTTAGAGCTCATAATCACATATAGTGTTATTCACCTCATGTCACAGACTACATTCTTTAAAGGACCACTATCACGAAAAATCAACTTTTGAAGGTGTTTGGACACAGTAAATGCATGAAAGGTGTTACCAATAATTTTTGTTAAATGGCATCAAAATTCTGAGCTGTTGTCTGACCTCTGAACACAAAAAAATGGATCTTGTTATTGACGTGATTTTCATTCATGAGTTCATAAGTAAGTTTTACACTCTGTTTTTAAAACTGATTGCTTTGAGTTGGAATTCATTTTTAAAACTTTGTGCCAAGTAATTATACTATTTCTGTAAATATTTAAATTATATTTTACAGATCTCTAAATTACTTTTATTACTAGTACAATTTGACTAGTAAACATGTCTAAATGTCTAGGACTAGCTAATAAGATTATTATGATCATTATTATCACAATTATCCTGTCATTAAATATTTTTATGGTTAGTCAGGTCGGAGGTTTAAGTGAGAAACGATGGCTTAGCAAACAGGGAGGGTATTTTTCACTTGTTTTGGCTCTGCCTTCATCTGCAATTGTATACTACATTGCAAAAAACGTGCAGTTTGTTAATGTTTCAAAATGTTTTTATTGATAAAATACCTGTAATGTTTGGAATGAAACTTCACTTAACATGTTCAGGAGAGCCATAACATTAAACTCACATAGTCAAAAAGACATACTTTTTATTTCTGTGTGTTAACTTTTTTATCTAATTTCCAGTATAGCTTTAGCTTTATAATGAGTGTCCAGGCAATACATCTACTTTCACTCAGCACAAGCCAAATCTGCGTTATGTCTTAACTATTAATTAACATCTCAGTACTGGTGTGCTGAGTTGTAAAAGTGAGTGATTAGAAGCTGTGATCATTAAAGGCATTCAATGTCCCCTAGAAGAGAGATGAGCGATTTCTAAGCTGCAGACTCAAAGTTCTCAATCAGGTCTTTGTGTTGTAGACTCAGTGAAACAGTAGTGCCAATGATCAGCTGTGTGCTTGAAATGCAAGGCACACACATGCACATATATCTCAAAAAGACACTAAAGGATGCAGTCCTTAACGGCTGTGAAGACACCTGTCTAGGTATATTGATGCATTATTTGAATATGTGTATTTGCTATGACAAAAAAATCTTCTCATACCACAAGGGTTACCCAAAGTGCCCACATCAAAGCTTGACTGATGCTTCATTTCCCATGTATAGCAACACTTGTGACCGCAGAGCTTCTCTCATGCAGAAGAGCATTGTGCAGTCACTGATGGTGCATTGTGGAGTCACTAATCATGGTAGCAGATTTTTCAGATTCCCTTCGGTTGACTTGAGGATAGTCAAATGTGTTTCTTTCAGAGATATGTACTTCTTGAACTATTCATTGTGTTTTCTGACTTGGCGAAGTGAAAGAAAAAGAACCTGGAAGGCCGAGCAAAACTCAACCAAAATGCATGCAAAAGAGGGATGTTTTACTCCGGCGTGTGTCTTTGTGTGGTCTTTTTGGGGGATTGAACAGAAGTTAGTTTTGTTCAAGTAAATTTGTCTACACGGTTGGGTTTTTATTGGGTTTTGAAGGGTGATCAATGCCTCACCGGCAGTTGTGGTCCAGTGGATAAGGAGATCGACTTGTGATCTGAAGGTCCTGGGTTCGATCCCCAGATCCAACGAGTTGAAGGTGGTGTGAGCAATGAAATACTTGCTCTTCCATCTTCAACAACCACAGCTGTGGTGCCCTTGAGCAAGGCACCCCAACTGCTCCCCGGGCGCCGCAGCCATGGCTGCCCACTGCTCCGGGTGTGTTTGTTCACTGCTCTGTGTGTACACTGGATGGGTTAAATTCCAGGTATGGGTCACTCCATTTGTGGCCGACTGGTCACTTTCACTTTCAAAATGTGTAAAAATAGTCTATCTAATTTTTAAATATGGAAATTTGGAGACCGGAGCTGAGTTTAAATTTTTGAGTTTTAAATTGCTTGTTTATCCAATTACAATACATGGCTTTTTTTAGTTGCAGGTGCTGAATTCTGATACAAAATAAGACTACATCCTAGACTTGTCTTTGGTCAGCATTAAGTAAATGAGATGCCAGGAACCATAAATTGCATAAAAAGTGACTCTGCTCCTTTGGTTAAATGTGTCATTTACTGCAGAAGTGCGAAATATTAAACAAACTACCTGTTACCTGTAATGAAGGGCATGTAAGAACCAATTTCACTTCCATAGTGAACCAAAAAAAATCCAAAAACATTTATGAAATTTTTTTTTTGAGGCATATCTCTTAATTAGAACTAATTTCACACAGGAGAGATCATTAACTGACTTGAGGTAAAGGTAGACTTCAGTTTTGTGCAGATTTATGAAGTTTTAACTCACAAAACCATTGACTGATTGGACAGCTCAGTTTTTAGTCTACCAAACTTCAGTGACTTCAGCTTGTATCAAAAGAAGGACGAGAATGTCGTAAAGTAGATTCAATGGAGTTTTCAGGAAACTTCAATCTGAAACTTCAATCTTGTTGAAAGTCATTAGTTCAGGTTATTGTCTTCAGCAGACAAAGACCAAAATATCTATGTTAAAAGTGTGATTTTTAGAAATGCTTGGGTTGGCCGACACCATAACAAACAAACAGCCAATCCTCAGGCACTTTCAAAATGTCATGCTTAACAACACAAAGTGCCATTGGCCCGTTGGCATGTTTGTTTAACAGTGAGAAAACGTGTTCTTTCTAGTATTAAAATCATTATTTTAAAGTTATATTGCTGTAAGATTTTAGGCTTGAGACTGGGCTGTTTAAAGGATAAATAGCAAAGAGTGATCAGCATGAACAGAGTAACATGTTCTTTTGGAATGCAAGGAGAAGACGCCCAAAGCATTTTCCTGAGTTTATTGTCATTTTTCTATTGTACTTTCTAATATCACTGCATTCCTTGGTCAGTGTTCCTCTTTGTTGGTTTTCAACAAACTCAGTTTCACACAGATCTCACTTGTCTTTACATGTGTTCCTGAGTGACTCTGTTTATGTTAAACAGCTATGTTTATGTGGTATGTTAAGCATAAGTTAATATTATAAAAAAAACTGATGAAATGAAAATCTACTCTAGGGCTTCAATTCTAAAATCTAGCTTTTTTTCATTACAAAAAGTGGTCTGCAATACTCCAAACATAGCATTTTACCCTATTCAACCAAACTAAGCTCTTATTCATACATACAAATACATCCACAAGGTAAATAAAAATCATCTTGGTCAGTACTTAAGTGTACACTGTAAATATTCATTTGTGTATGACCTGAGTGATGATCTGAAAAATAAAGAAAGAAAATTGCAATGTGTGGAAATGTTAATTAATCTTTTGAAACTGTTTTAAGGTTGTTGTTTTTTCAGTAATGAAAACAAATAGTGGAAATGTCACCAGTGTTGTTTTCATCAACGATGACGATAACGAAATTATTTCATTGACAAACTTTTTTACTCGTGAAGATAACAAGATGTTGATGAGCTAAAAATTTGACGAGATGCACGGGAAAACGAGAGTGAACAAAAATGTTAATGAGTGGCCTGTCACACATTCAAAATGTGTGACATTTCTGCTTTCCATGATTCGTAGTTGTAATCTGTCAATCAAAATATCAAGTGTCCACTTCTGCTTGATGTCCTGGTCTGGTCATGCCCTTCACCTGACACACTGAGCACACTTTAAACAGAGGACGAGTATTCCACATTTTTTTCTTTATGCTTTTACATATGTACATGTTCTTACTCCATCGCTCCTATTTTGGGGATCTGTTTAAAAAAATTAAGTTAATGTGTTTTTAAGTATTTATAAAGACCTGTATTTGCTTGATAATGACAACTTGTTTTGCCGTGTTGATAGCCTTTGTTGCTGACGTGGCAGTAAGACACAAACAAACAAACAATATGTAACATTATCATTAATTGGTTCAAGAAATTATATTGAAAGAATTAAATTAACTTATTAAAAGATACTTTTTAATCAAATAAATATGAATCTACATTGACTAAAATTTGACTAAAACTATTTTTGACCAAAAAATCTTTTTTGGACACTAAAATGTGACTAAAACTAAAATCATTTTCGTCAAACAGACTAAGACTAAAACTTTGATGGCTGCCAAAAACAACACTGGTTGTCAATTACCATTTATTTTTATTTTGGCTGTATCATTAGTCTTTATGGGTGATTTTAATTACTTTGTAACTATTTAAAGGGGTGAGGGGGAGTAAATGGGTAAAAACATGAACACGATATTACATGGTAGGAGTTGTGTTCAGAGGTTTACAATTGTAGATGGCACACAAATATTTTTGATTAAAAAAAATAACTAAAATTAATTTAAGTATTAATTAATTCATAGTGCTCTATGTATTTATATATGAGCGAATCTCTTGTAAAGTTCACCTCTGTGACCTGTAATATGGGCACCATTATGTAGCTTTGTAATGTTTCTGGCAGAATTAGCAGGAGGATCAGGCTTCGGTTCAGATATGAATTATGCATTAGTTTAGCTTATGCATTTTTAAAAGGCTGATACGCTGGATGTCGCACTGTATCCCTAGTTACTCCAAACCCTTACACCGCTGAGATCAGGCTCCAGCACTCATGTACTCTCAAATGGATAAGAATGTAGAGCGAATGCTGCGAATGAACATGGTGGACCAGTCGGCTTTACGGAGTCAGCTGGATACCATTCAGGCCATGACAGAAATGATTGTCGAAAGAGCTAAAAGGGTAAAGAGAATCCTGCACCTGTTATGAGATGGAGCTTGGCTATTGGATTCTTTTCTTTGCTTCTCTAAAACGAGTGAGATTGTATTATGTTTTCCTTTATTGTTTTTAATTCGATGATACTCTCTCTTTGACAGGGCGATAAAAACAATGGATTTGATGTATTGTATCACAACATGAAGCATGGCCAGATATCCAGCAAAGAGCTGTCGGACTTCATCAGAGAAAGGTAAAACTTTGTTTTATTTTTTATTTATTTATTAACTTTTTACTTTTGTTGGGATAAGGAATTTTTTTTTATTGAAACTGAAATAAGCAGTAAAAAAAGTCTAGTCTTTTCTTCTCCAATACAAAAGGTTTCTCTAGCCACATAGATGGGCATAAAAGTAATACTTTAGTTCCTTTTAAAATGAGCCTGAAGTTTTGTGTAAAAAAAGTGAACACTTTTAAGATTGAAAGCATTTACTCCTATTTCTATTTATGAACATTATATAATTTGGTTAACTTGAAGTTAAAAGTTTCCTCCGTTGACCTTGATTTGAAATGAGTTTTAGGACTGTTGTAAGTTTTCACATGTGCCCTTTCATGGTAATGAGGTTTTGTTACTATAACTACATTATTATCATGATACTTCCTTGCATTGGACCCCTCAAATTTCAAAACATCTTGATTATCTTAAGGGGGAAAAAAACGTTTTATTCAGTTCTGATGAAAGCTATCACAACTAAAGTGACATGGAAAACAACTTCCAATAAATTAATTAACAAAACATATTAAATGAAACATATTAAATGAATATAAAATGAATCTAATAAAAATATAAAATACTTAAAGTTAATAAATTGTTAAAGATACCTAAACAATGTGAAATAATCAGATTAATGGTAATAAATCTTTATCCTACAAGTTGTCAGTTTGAGTTTTACAATCTCAAATCATTCAGATCAGTTCCTTACAGTAAAAAATCTGATCCAAATCATGTTCATGAAAATATTTTTCTCTACTTAAACATTTGTTACTTGAATATATTTATACACGTATTAGCTATACTGTTAATATGCCTTAAGTTATTAAGCAAATATCACACATGTAGGGTCCGTTTTTCTGTTTTGAGCATTCATTTTTGCTTTATAAACATGTACTTGTTTGTCTACAGCTGTAGAAGAGTTGAATCCCTGCGAAGAATCTGCTTGTTTTACACAAGCTTTTATTAAATTAAAGTAAATGAATAATTTCCAAAAAAATTACTTATTAAAAGTAATTTCACACTCAAACGTTTGTGTGAAAGCCTATTTATTATACGCTTTAAATACTTTTTAAAAATATGGAATATTTAAAGGTACTGCAAATTTAACTGTCTTTGTAGTCTATATTCATTATCTCTTACCCTGTGCGGTGGTTAATGTTAGATAATGTTACACAGAGCTGAGTACTGTAGGCACACGACCATCTTCCTCTAAAAGTCAAATGAAATGTTATTACTAAACTCAGCGAACTCTTGCAGAGCTCTAACAGTATCTCCTGTGAGGGCTATCCTGTACGGGTCACTCATGTGATAAGCTAAACTATTAAAACAACTTTTACGTTGAGATTGTGTCTCAGGCGATTCAGCGATCAGCTGAGCTATGTTTGGAACTAATTGCGCCTCTATTATCTGGAAGTAGGGCAAGAAAAGTCACAACAATCCTATGCTTAGGACGTCACTATGGTATATCTGCTGCTCTGGGTTTTTGTGATGCCTGTGGAGAGGGAGAGTATCTGGCTCCCCTTTGTGGACAATAAGAGACTTTTAGAGACAAAGTTGAATTGAAAAAGTCTAAATCTTTTGAACCTAACCTTAAATTAATGACTATGATTTTGATGAAATGATGAGGTTTGTAAGTAAGTACAACATGTGTTTTTTCCATCTGAAGATGGGCGCTTTTAAGACAATATTAACATTTAGTGAAACCTAATTTAATTGATTCCTTTTATTTGTTAAGAAAAAAAATCTAATTTGGTTACTGTGTTTTAAGAGATGTGTCAGAGACCAGAATTTAGAACTTGTGGTGTGATGCTGTTACAACCTTTAGCTCTTATAGCCAGAGGTAAAAGGATAACATTTAAAATGTGTGACAAGTTTTAAGATGAAGGGGGCAATAAAACAAATGAATGAAATTATTAAAAAATATTTACAAGGAAAAAATATAAAGCAAAACCCCCAAGGATGAGGTGGATAAGTGACACCTGAAGAAAAATACATAGAATAATTTGATTAAATTGAAAAGATTTGAAAAAGCTGATTGTTATTATGACTTCTTCACAGTTACTTGTTTAAAGCGTTTACTTCTTGAATACTTGCTTTTTTTTCTCACACATGGTTTTCTCTACACTTTTACATCAGAGCCGCCATAGAGGAAGCCTATTCGAGGTCTATGACCAAACTGGCCAAGACTGCCAGCAACTTTTCTCAGCTCGGGTAAGACCGTGTCTCTGTGTGTTTAATGTGCGTTAGAGTTATGTGCCAAGCGTATTTTGATATGAACGCCAATCTAATTATGTTTTCATATTACGATGACATCATTTCTAAGTCTCTCCAGGTTAATCTGTAAAAGCTTGAGTTCGCTGCACAAGGAGAAACTAATTTAACACAAACAGCTCTTCATTTACCTGCCTTGAACTTTTAACATTTTTTATTTTATCCAAACTTTATTCTGGCAAACCGTCAATGCTCTCCCTGCCAGCGAAATACATATTTCCACTCAGGCGAAACGTCATTAGCCGCTTCAAAAAGATCTGCAGGAAGAAAGCTATTAACTTTTTGTTATTGTTATTTTGGTCCTGAAATAGCCGAAGTTGGTTTAGTGATTGTGAGCAAAGTAGGTTTGGTGCTGCTCCATGAAATGAAAGCTGGCTTTTTAGTGACCTGTGGTGCTGTATTCCACTGCACATAATTTTCATACCCCTCTCACATATCATACTGTCAGTATAGACATTATAGTGTCATTAAAAGTTGCTTGGAGCTATTTCCATTAAAAACATGCTAAATCTGAGGATTGGTTTGATATTGAGTGTGTCAACATGCTTTGGTGTTGAGTCACAAATCAAGTTCAACACGTTCTTTATTTTATTTGTTCGAGAAGTGTGAGGCCTCAAGAAGAAAATGAGAAATTATGGTTTGTTTCACAGGACTTTTGCTCCAGTGTGGGACGTGTTTAAACAGTCCACGGAGAAACTGGCGATGTGTCACATGGAGCTGGTACGCAAGCTCCAAGAGCTCATCAAGGAAGTTCAGAAATATGTGGATGAGCAAGCCAAGAATCATAAAAAGGTATGGGAGGCCATGTTTGATTAATGTCAGTGAACTTTGTTCTCAACACAAGTAACCTGAATTCTCTGGCTGTTACTGAGTTTGAAGATAAATAACAAGCCTTCCGTCTGTCCATCACTTTGTTGAAGGGAGTCCACATTTTGTTATCAGAATCAGAATTTTGTGTCTTTACGAACACACACAAAATCACTTTTTGCGATATAGGGGAGTATTCCAGTGCAAGAAACAAAAGGAAAACAATAAACGTTAAAACAGAAGTGTGGTATAATTTAGAAGTTGTATTTTCCTGACTTTTTAGTTTATTCTCAGAACCAAGCTAAATATTTATGAAAATATTACTAGATTATTAAAAAAGAGATTTTTTGTAGTATCTGAATTATTAATTAAACCTAAGCCCTTCCTTATTTTAAATGTTAGTCATGTAAAATATGATGTGATCATGTTACCACGTAGCATCTACCATTAAATAATTGGAACACATTCTTGTTCTTTTATAGAACACTCATGCCTACTGATGTGACACACAATCGACTTTTAAGAGTTTTTTTTGTCACAACCAATGATGGAGATTTCAAACACGGTAGTTATAAATAGCAAAAAAGATAAAACATTTTCTGTGTTCTGCACAATTAAAAGTAACTATTACAAAATATAATACAAAGGAATAGAAACTGTTTATATGTTTATATACCAACCAAAGGTATAAGCACATTGCGATGACCCACTAATGATATATTAGTGCTGTTCGTAAGATAAACATGATACACACTTGTGTTGTAGACAAAGGAGGAAGTGGCGTCGACTCTGGAGGCGGTGCAGAACATTCAGAGTGTGTATCAGGCTTTACAGAAGAGCAAAGAGAACTACACCAGCAAGACACTTGAGCATGAACGCATTCGTAAAGAGGGAGCCACTCAGAGAGACCTGGACAAGGTGCAGATACCATTTCACTTGCATTCAAGAATAAATAAAAAAAAGCTTGAGATCAAAGTTACGTACAGTAACAAAAAAGAAAGTTTGTAGATACTAATTTGGTCAAATGTATTCATTTTAGAATTTAGAGGTTTAAATGGTCTGGTAATGTGGTCTATTTTAGAATGGAGTGAAGGTCAAGAAAGCCACTGAATCCTACAAGACTTTTGTGGAGAAATATGCCATTGCAAAGGCTGAATTTGAGCAAAGAATGACAGAAACAGCACAAGTAAGTATCTTTAGTGACTCCTATTGAGGCATGTTATGTGCTTATGCTCTAACTACAGTTCCTCCAGTGTGTGAATTTTCAGATTTTTTTCTTTTCCCCTCACAGAATATTTCCACACTCACCACTACACAACAAAACATGACAGCAGTTTTTAATCCTTTAAAAATCATCTTTGAAATATGCAGTTCATGTTACGTTAAACATTTCAAGTACCTAATTCTTTTTATTAGTTGGTGCCTTTCTAGACACCCATGGTCGCCTTACAGAAATGCAACATATAAAAACCCCAATACATATAAATAAACACCAACAGAGGAAAAAGAAAAAAGAAATGTAACATGATAAAATGGCTCTGTGTGTTTCACCTAGAAAAAGCAAGTTCATTAAGTTCAGACTCGTTCCTTAACTGCCTTTCAAATAATGACTAGCGTTTTACTGCTTTGGAATCGATTGAACCAGTCTCTCTTTTCTGGGGATGAGATGTTTAGTTTAGCTTTAGCCTCCGCCTCAAACCTCACGCCACTGATTTCCGAGAGAAGCAAGTGTTGCATTTGTTTTTGTTCTGCTTAGCTGTGCTCATCAAGGTCAAATATACCAGCAGATTTACAGTTAAATTATAGACATGATTAACATTATGAAAGTGACCAGTTCACCAGATATGGAGTGACCCATACCCGGAATTTGTGCTCTGCATTTAACGCAGGATTGGACCTTCTGATCATAAGTTGATCTCCTTATCCACCCGACCACAACTCCGACCACAATTATCGTTACATAATAGAAAATGAAAAGTTGTCATTTTTGTAGGCTTGATTATTATAATATCTGTTGCAACCAGGTTAAAGCAGTAAAGTTATTTATAATTCCTTTATTATTAGGTGAGGAAAGGTGATATTATTTTGTGAAGAACATTTCATACTCATTGGCAATGCAAAGTGCTTAAAAAATCTATAAAAACAGAAGATGTGACAGAATATTTTAGATAATTAATCTATCTAATGATTAATGTGTAGACACTTAAACTACTAGATTAAGTGTATTCTACTAAATAGATAAAAAAAATTACTTATCCAAAGAATTTTTAAAAAAAGTGGAGAATTCCGTAAGCGCAGCAGTGCTCGGGCAGCTTTAAATAAATGTGTGGATTACACCCAGTATTGAGCACAACAGACAATGTTTACTTTGAAAATGTCAACATTTTATTTTGTGTTGGACCTTCGACTTGATGTACTGACAGAGGAGTAAAGTTTGAAAAGAATGGTGCAGTTATGGACATTTTGTTTTAAATCTAAATACTACCAATCAAGTCCAATTCAACAATCTATGCTAAAAGTGCTTTTGCAAGAACTGGAGAATGGCTGAACAGATTTCTAAACGACAAAACACAACTAAGGTAATTGGAGAAATGCAGAATGATAATTTTCCTTTAAGTTACTCCTTGCCAAATCTAAACCACTGAGTCCTCTTACATGCAAAGCTTAACCCTTCTATTGATGTTTTCTTCCTTGATCCACACACACACAGATGCGCCATCACGCTCCTTCCCTGTGGTCACACATGCTCCGACTTATGCCATCATTATCTTGTTTCCACTCATTTCCTTCTGTTTTCCTCTTCTTCCTATTAAATCTTCTTAAACTCTACTGTCAGCCTGAGAGGAGCATAAACAGTGAATCAGGCATGCAGCCATCCTTGACGCAGTCTTCTCACAAATATACTCTTCATTTTATTGTGTATGTGTGTTTGTTATGAGCTTCCTAAATAACTAGACCACACACCATGTGTTGGCGTGCTTTTTTTAAACATCGGAAAACAATATGCAGGTCTGTTATTTGATGAATTCAGGTTAAATAAGCATTTTTTTTTAGCGTTCGAGACAAAATAGTTCCTTGGATCTTCATTTAATTGAATATAACTAATTTTAGCACTGTTTAACAAGAATATTATTTTTTGGGTATGTTATAAAGACAAGTTACTTAAAGGTTGTGTGTTTACATGTCTACAGAAATTCCAGGCCATTGAAGAAGAACACATTCTCCGCATGCAGGAGATCATTCATTCGTACTCGCAATCTGTTGAAGAAACTCATATGCAGATCGGAGAGGTGAGTGTATCACAGTTTTCTACATTGAGGGGAAAGAAGTTGCATTTGAAATTTTGCAGACAAACAAAAAAAAAGTGTGTTGCATTGTTTTAAAATTAGTTTTATTTAATTAGTGATCAGGAGGGAGGTGGATTTTTTTGTATTCTCAAAACACTCAAATATATAATTTTTTTTCCGATCCACTCAAATCCCAGAGTGCACAATGGTACATGTAATGTTCTACTGTTAAGTCATGGACTAACTTTAAATTCCTTATTTCATCCCGTTAAATCCTTTTTTACTACAAAAAGTATATCATATAAAGTTCATGTATTTAATACATGTCATGATCAACATTTTATGGTACAATTCTCTGATGACTTAATTCTCTGTTGGTTTGTGAATCATACTGAGGCTTTTTTTTTATGGTGCACCAATAGAGGGCGCATGGGATCCTTAGAACTTATCTTTTGGTTAAATATCCCGACTCAACCTTCAGCATCCAACTGCTGCTGAATTTTAGAGTGATGTATAGCATATGGTTTGCTTTTTCATCTCTGTGATCGCAACTCCTTGAGACCCACAGCAAAAAGATTTATGGAAGCCAAATTGCTGGTTATGGACCACACAGCTATTTGTCCTTCTGGTTTAAGCTACCTCCTGACCACATACGTCTTTGTATTTCACTAGAGCCCGAAGAGAAATAAGATTTTTTTTTTTAATATGGTTTTTGAGCAAAGAAGCAATACAATGAAAACAAGTTTATTTGTGTAGCTAATTCAAAAATAAACTAAGCTGACTAGAATACTTCACTGTAAAGCAATAAAACCTATACGTTTACAAAAAAAGATGATATAATGAAATAATTGTGTTATATAATACACAATTATAATATAATATTCTATTAGAATTGTTTGGTTATAGAATAAAAGGACACAATTGAGTAAAATGACTTTGTAAGCAATATAACCTAGTAAGTATGATCTATAAAAGTAAAGATGTTATAAGCTCTTTTTAATTTCTAAGCAAGCATTAGTCAAGTCAAGTAAAGATGGTCTTGTACATGTATTATTTTGAGCTCTCCACTGGTGTTTACAGATCCTTTTTCATTTTTTAACTTTCACTTTAGTGTAATTTTTGCGAAATATTTTTCATGTTTTGTTCACTGGTATTTTGTTGACTTTTAAATATTATATTGAGATTTATGTTACATTGTTACAAATTTGTATACATTTTAAATAGTTTAAAAAGTCATTGTTGTGGTCTGGGGGATAAGGAAATGGACTTGTGATCGGAAGGTCGCCGGTTCGATGCCCAGATCCACCTAGTTGAAGGTGGTACGAGTGATAAAACACTTGCTCTAACACCTTGCAAAAAAACCTGAGCAGTTACTTTGTTTGTAAACTCTTAAGAATTTATAAAGTGTTATGACTGCACAATTATTGTGATATTAAATTATAGTTTTTATTTAAAGTTATTTACTTAATTATTAACTTCTTATTTTACTGACAGAAATCCAGCCATGTCAAATTTTGGCTGTTGGAAAAAAAAAACGTGAACTCTTGAATTATTCCCTTGTTCCAGGATGAGTGAAAATTTCAGGAGTGAAAATTGAAAGTGCAGGATAGCACATACTGTATAACCAAATATATGAAATGTTCACATGATCCAAAAAGCTAGAGGAAAACTAATAATGGTCTAGGGCAGGGTAGTCAAACTCAATTCCTGGAGGGCCATAGACCCTGCAGGTTTTTGTTCCAACCCTGTTTCAGGAGACACACTAGTACCTTCAAACAAACCCAGAGGAGCTTAATCAGTGGAATCAGGTGTGTTCAGTTAAGGTTGGAGCAAAACTGTGCAGGACTGTGGCCCTCTAGGAATTGAGTTTGACACCCCTGGTCTAGGGTGTTTAACCATGACAGAGAGACAGAGAAAAGCCTCTTCACCAGAACGCAGATATTTGGTGCTTCTGTATGTGTAGAGTATCTCAGACACACAGCTTGGTGTCAGCTTGTAAAAAAAAGTACAAGGTTTGTTGTAAATTTGTATTTTAATCTTTTTTTGTATGTTCTATACCCCTTTTTATTTTCTCAAACATACTAAGTGCTGTCCATAATGTGATACATTTTGTACAAGTAAGCACAGCAACAGCTCTGTACTGGATACATTTTGATATATTCAATCAGTTTCTCTCTGCCTCTTTCTTATATTGAATCCCAGATCAGATTTTTCTACTTTTTTTTTTTTTTTTTTTTTTTTTTTTTTTTTTTTTTTTTTTTTTTTTTTTAATTTATTTCATTCGCATTCATCACAATAATTACATTAATCAATCATATAAACATACATCAGGACAGGACGGTGTTAATAAAAAAAAAAGGGGAAAGAGGAGAGAAGTAATGAGGGGAAAACAGAGGTAGAGAAGTTTTGGAGGGGGAAAGAGAAGGTGAGAGGTAATTGTGGGGGAAGGAGTCAAGATTCCGTTGAAAATGAGAATAAGTAAACTAAATACCTATTAGATACCTACCTTATGACATCCAAGTAGTTCGCATCGTTCTACAGATCTGCATACAAATAAATATACATACATACATACAAGCAGATAAACCACGCCGGAATAATATAAGAATAACTCGACGAATATGAAGGAGTAATCAGAGAGAGGAGAGAGAGAGAGCTAGAGAGAGAGAGAGATAGAGAGAGGAGAGAGAGAGACACACACACCACACAGACACAGAGTAGAGAGATGAGAGATATAGAGACAGAGAGAGAGAGAGATCGAGAGAGAGCTGTATAGACATATATATACAGACATACATACACACATAATACACAACACAGTACATACATACATACATACATACATACACACATACATATACATACATACCACACATATATATACACATACAATAAGTAATTGAGTGTTACAGGACAGGTGACCTAAACCTCAAGCATCTAGCAGCGACCAAACATCCCAGGTGTCGTGACTAACCTTCTATGTCCCAAATGAAATGTGGGATCTGCCTCAAGCAAGTCCCCCATATATGGTCAGGAAACTACCCAGATATCCAGCCCAAACCCCACAGAACGACAAGTTTTGGGGCCTGGGACCCGGAGCCGGACCCGCCCCCACCTCCCCTGGCAAAGTCGGCAACCCCAGAGAGCAATGCCCGGGGCCCAGTGGGCCCGCTGCAGCAGGAGGTCGACCAGCCCAAAGCTAGGCGGGAATGCAGCCCCTAACAGTGCGGGCAGAGACTGGGAGGCCCCACCCACAAGCACCGCCATGCCCATATCCCCCCGCGGTAGGCCCCCAGTCCCGGGCACCTCCGTGGACCCGCAAGAAAAAAGGGAGGACGGCCAAGGGACCAGATGGGCGCGGGTAGGGACACCACTCCAGACACGGCAGGACCCCCCCCCGCCACACCCCGACCCCATGCACACATCAACCAGCATGTCCCCCAACACACACTCACCCCCTACCAGCAGCCCCCCAAACCTAACCCCACGCACACCCCTACCAGCAAACCCCCCCCCCCCCCACTAAATCAACCCCTTCCAGTCATCCAGTCATCCAGTCATCCATCCATCCATCTACCCACTCATTCAGTCTTCCTGTCCCGGGAAGTAGCCAGTCACTCACCTGCAGCCCGCACCCGCCCCCGCAGCTACCCACACCCCCGCGATGGTGGGCCCTTACCCCCCAAGAGGGAAGACGGGGGCAGTCGTCCACCCATTCCCCAACATCTGCTCCCAGTTGTCATGTAATGCAGGTATATGTGGTTGTGTTGGAGAGATAAAATGCAATAAAGAGGGAATGGTGTCCTGGAGTGTCACCGTCGTTTGGCGGATGATGTCCAGGCACCACCCCCGCCCTACATATCTAATGTGTATTTAAAATGAGGGTAGCCTTCTCCGTCGTATATTGTGGGAGGTGTCACAGATCTGCAGCCTCCTCCCACCAAGATTTAGACAGAGAGACTAGCCCTCCAGGCCTAAATGTAGTGTGTCCTTGCAAGTGTTGTAAGGGGCCCAGGGGTTGCCCAACCCCGGAAGCGAGGCAGTGGCAGGTGAGATTGGCTTACTGTCCGCTCCGGGAGGAAGGCCCACCTGGTGCCCTGGAGATGTACTGTGTCCTATGTGATTAAAACTGAGAGTCCCCGTCTAAAGGAGGCAGGGCGGGATCACCGATAGGTCACCCCGCCTGCCTGATCCCCCATGGGAACAAGGACTCTCATGATTCTATTTGTGTGAGTGAAGAGAGTGTGTGTACTGGGATCTGGTGTGGTGAGTGGGAGCAGCCGACTGGCCACACCGTCCATCCCCCCAGGAACAGCACTGCCCCCCACCGCAGGGGCCACGGGAGACCTGTGAAAGATAATGCGGGCAGCCGGGAGACAGCTGCCCCCCCCCCGGGACCAGTCCTACTCATTCACACGCACTTACGTACCCAATTTTTCTACTTTAAAGAATGTCTCTGCAATCCGTGACCTATTTTGTCTAAGTGATTTCAGACTTCTAATCCTGAAAAAATCTTGGATGATTTCTTTTTCCTGCACTTATTAGGAGCTTAAAAGGACTGCAACATCTACTGTCTTCAAAATTCAGGAAACCTCTCTAGTCTTTTCACTGTATTTTATACTGTTTCACTGTATTGGTCCCACCAAGATTGCATATATATATATATATATATATATATATATATATATATATATATATATATATATATATATATATATATATATATACATTTCATACACAAATATAAACATTTATTGTAATACAATTTCTGACTAGTTTAAATGGTGATTTAGAAGAAAATACAGACAAAAATGTGTGAAGCTGTGTAGAAAGAAATAAAGATGGAATTTTAAAAGAATTTTTCTTTGGCAAAGGTTCAACACGAGTTTGTGAATAACATGGAGAACACTTCCATCGAGAGCCTCATCCAGAAACTGGCAGAAAGCAAAGGAACAGGCAAAGAGAGACCAGGTAACACTGCGAAATAACACCCGCTTCATTAACCTCTTCCACCAGATTACTTTGCTCGTGGTGGAGTTCTTAAAATTGGTCAGGAGTTTAACCAACAGACTTTATTTATGTTCCTTTTTGTGCCCCGGGTTTGGCGGCACTGTAAACACTGGGAGTTTGTTTGACTTGATGGCTTTAGTGCTGTGAAGTTTACTCTGGAGGATTTGTGGGGCTTTGACCCCTTGATCAGCTGAAAGTCTCTGCCAACACTGGCTGTCACATGCTAATGCTAGCATCACATGCTAAGAGGAATGTTGAGCTTGCCCACTTTTATTGGAGATTAAGGCACTTGAGATTGATGGAGCTTGACACAGCTACACTTCCCCATGAGCTCTCACAATCTTTCCTCACTTATTCTACCTTGATCTATCAGTTGACCTTCTGCTTCTCGCTTCTTCCAGGTCGATCATGGAATACTAAATAATTTTTTTCTCATTTTATTCATATAATAGGGGAGTATAAATGAATATGAATGAAAACTTGTCTATGTGTTTGACCTACAAAGGTCTTGACTGCTCAAGCCTTTGATTGGCTTCCATTTGTTTTGACAGCAACACTAATTGAAGCTAAAAACTGTTGTGGGCAACAAAACATTCCTTTACCGTATCAAGCTGTTCATTAGAGGTTGGACTGCTGTCAAAGCAATAACCTGAGCAGCGCGCTAATGAAATCAGAGCAGGGAGAGAGATAGAGAGGTTGAACAAACTTTGTAGCACGGAAACAATCGTGAAGTGCCATGCTGGGCAGTGAGAGCTGGCGAGAGCAGTAGAGCGGCGTCCAGCTGGGCTGAGAGCTGGCGTTTAGCCAGACACGCAAGCATCTCAGAGCCCATGCGCATAAATCACACACATCTTCTGTTGCACCTCTGAAATGGTCGTGAGCACGAGCAAGATATTTCATGCATCAATGATTCATTGTCGTATAAGTAAAACTCTAGCAGTCATAATTGAGATTAATCTAAATAGAATACTACAGCTATTAAGGATAAAGTAGTGTTTTTTTGTTAGTTTTTTTTTGGTTTTGTGGTTTTGTTGATTGCTGCAGAATTCTGTAAGCATTTCTTATGTTTGTAATTCTAAGCTAGCTAAACACATTGATCCATGCCGTTTTAAAATGTTTTTTATCTGTTTGTTTAGACTATTTTAAACAAAGCATGAAAGCCGACAAAGTGTTGTTTATTATTTTCAGATACAATAACTTATTTTATGTTAATTATAAGTGTTTAAGGTGCTTCAAAGAAAGTTTTCTTTCAGTCAGCTGTGTCGCTCTTAGTTTAGTTTTATTTATTTTTTATTTGTATTATTTTTATGTTTTGTCTTCAGTATATTTTTTTCTTGATTTTGCTTTTGCTTTATGTTACATGTATGTTTTTGTTGTTGTTGTTGTTGCTGTTGTTGTTATTATTATTATTTGCTTAGTTTTATTTGCGAGGGTCTAACAAACTGACAAAAAATATTTTGTCATTTAACACTAGAATGTTTTGTTTAACTCCAAATGTTTTTATTGTTAAATGTGAGCATTAGATCTAAGAATTTGCTTCACCGCTGATGATTTTGTGCTGATTTTTTTTAACATGATCTATTCATGGAGTTCAAATAATTGATATTAAAATGGTTAATATAATGTAATGTAAAGAAAAAAAGTTTGAAAATGTTAATGGTACAACTCGACAGTAACTCTGCTGTTCACTAGCCGTCTTTGGGAGCTTGAAGCCACAATTATGAAAAATGAATGAGCAGTACAGAAATGACCCCAAAGAATAACCTAAACGTACATATCTTTCTTTTCTATTTTCTGGGAGATGCATTTGTGAGCATAAATGTTCACGAGAAAATTGTGAGGGTTTTTGAGGTAAAGTTTACTTGATTGAATTTTAGGAATAGTTTGTTTACACCAGACAACTTGTGTTTTTGCTAAATCTTTTTAATTTTGTCTGCAAGTCAAGAGAATTTGGTTCACATTTTTTTAATTGTTTCGCCACTAGTTTCTAGACTAGAGACTAGTTCAGTCTCCTGCCTCGAGGATTTGATCAAAATATAAAAAATGCCGTTCCTTTAAAGGTTTGTAACGGTGAGAGATTAATGACCCATTTTACAATTTCACCAATGTTTTCATTATTTTACACTTGTCATTTTTCTTAACCTTTGTTTATCTTTCATATTCTTGAAATATTTAATCTTGGAATTTTAACGTATTTAAACATTACAGTTTTATAAAAAAAACTAGATTTTTGTAGAAACTCAAGTCATGGTCTTGTAAAAGCTCACACGTTCAAAGGTTAATTGTCCATCACACTGGCTTGTTTACATGTTTATTTTCATGCAGGTGCGTAAAGGGACAGCATGTGACCATCAGTTTTGATTGTGCGATCACGGAAACCTTAAACAAACAGTAACAGAGTTTTGAGTGAGATGAGCTGATCTGGTGCAGTCGAGTAGACCAGTCACACTGCATCTGCATCATTGTGTGCGTGTGCGTGAGGGTGTGTGTGCGGCGAGGGCCTGTCGTGACTGTGCACGAGGTCTGCTCACAGCCGCCATTCTCTAGGGAAACTCCATTCAACCGCTTGAGTTAAATATCACACGCTTTTGTTTTTTCAGGTCAAGGCATTTTCTGTGCTATGAAAAAAGCGCCCTGGGCCCTCTCTCGATGGGGTCTGGTGGTCCTAAAATGATGTCTTTCGTTTTCTTGGACAAGCATTAGCTTTTACGTGCATTAACACAAAAGAAAACAAACTGTAAAGAGCTCTTAGACCTCAGAGGGGCATCTCTCTTTTTTACGTCCAGTCACGGAAGTTTACAGTTAATATTTATAAGCTCTTCAGGTTATTCAGGGAGGATCAACAGCCAAAGTAAGGAAATGAGAGTAAACAAGTAGTATTTGATGTGAGCACACTTTGAACTAGAACCTTGGGTGTTGTTATTAGTTTATCAGTAAATCATAAAAAAATCTGTTAAACATGTATGTTAAATTGGTTTACTGTAGAACCTTACTGTGTGTTTGCTTAAAGCTTTCTCTGTGTGTCCCCCTATAGAAATGGGTCATGTTAAATATGTGTTCAAGCTTGGAGGATAATATGCAGAATTGATGAGCAAGAAATGAAGCGTGCCGTTTGTTTTCTTTTGCAGCCATCTGTGTGACAATTCATTATGTTAAAACTGATATGCCAGTAACACAGAGTCTTTCACTGGTGCTGCTTGACAAGTTTGTCAAGTTAGTCAGTATTTGTCTAAAGGTGTCTGTTGGTATTTCTTTCTGTCTGCAAATAAGATGTTTTGTTTTTAAGAGCAAGAGCTAAATGCCAACAGGCAAGCTGATATTGGAAGTTACAAAGAGGTTTGCATTATTTAATAGTGGAAATCGGCAAAATACAATTGTAACAAAATGGCAGTAATGGGAGACTTTTTTTTTTTTTTGAAAAGTGACCCCACAGATATTCCAGATCAGATTCCAGACTTGAATATGACACGGTTAGACTCTTGATAATTTGCTTTTCTTTGCTGTCGATACAGGTCCAATCGAGTTTGAGGAATGCATTGTCTCAATTTCTACGGAAGGTTTGTGATTTTTATTTCATTGACCACTTTATTTTTATTTAATCATTTTAAATGTGCAAATGAAAATTATTTAAGTATCGCTATATCTCTTTAATATATTATCATTATTTTCTTTGATAAAATTTTTTTTCTCCTATTGGTTACATTCAACACTACCGATCATTTGTAATGATGCCATTGTTTAATATTCTATAAATGTATTCAATGATTTTTATTTAACTTTTGGTCCTATCTGTTTTTTTTTCTGTCTGGCCCTATTTCAGGTCCCAAACAAAGAAAAAGAAAAACCTTTGCTATTCCAGGTCGACGGAAAGATAAGGACAACGATTCCACGTAGGTGCTCAGTCTAACTGAGCTGTTATTGACATGAAAACTCAAGATAAATTTATCTTTTATTTAAGTCTTGTTTTTGTGACAAATAAAACAATGTTTTGTTTTTAGTTATCTGGGTTACTTGTTGATTTGAGTGTTTGCAAATTATTGTCTAACAATTTTTCTTTTCTTTTTCTTTAAAAGTGAATCCACTGAAGTAGAAACGGTGAGTAAATGTTCCTTTAAATTGTGTATCTAAATCTAAAATGTTAAATGTTTTCAATGTTGATTACATTAGCACATTAAAGAGAGTTTTTTTTTGTTTGTTAACAATATGAAACTCATTTTCCTATGATCAAAGAATTCTCCTTCTGGTTACTTTGGAGAAACTCCATATGAGTCGCACCCACAAAGCTCCTTTTGTTCGCTTCTTTTTCAGAACGCTTCTAACGGCGCTCCCCCGGGTTTCTATGGGACTATAGATCTTCATAACGCTGTGAGTGCTGACCTAATGTTGTTGAAGGATTGTCTATAATTCTTAAAATGTTAAGCAAAGACAACACAGAGTAAATACTTCTTGTGATACTGCTAACAGCAGTGTGTTTTGCTTCAGTTATTCTCCATGTGCACTGTGATCTATTAAAGCCAGTGAATAATTGGGATTTGTTCCCTCCAGAACGTGCCTCAGCTGGACGAGGAGGGCTTCTGTATTCGACCAGAAGTCAACGAGAATGATATCCTTACGTTCCCCTCATCCTTCACTGAACATGCTTTTATCTTGGTTTCAGAAACAGTTTCCCATCTCTCCCTCGTCATCTCCTCTTTGTGTAAACTCCACACTCTTCTTTTTTTGGCTTGAGTACATAGTGTGATGTCTTGCTTTTATTGATCTTTCTTCTGAATCATCGCCAAGTAATTGTTCTCCATCAGATTAACTTCACTCTTCTATTTTCTTGACCAGACCTGCGTCATCGCTCTCGATGGAGTAGCGAACATGTTTGAAAATTAAAATAATAAAAATTAAACATTAATCAACTTTCTAGCGCTTGAAACTTTAGATTTTATTTTGTTCTAGTGAGAGTGAAACCATTTTTCTTAACTTTTGTGATCACATGCCAAAAACAACTCCTTTTATTCATCAAGTGACTCAGAAGATGAGGACGAGCCGAGAAAATTCCATGTTCAGATCAAACCGGTGCAGAGCAACAACGGCACCCACCAACAAAAAGCCACCATTGACGAGCTGAAGGCCTCCATCGGGAACATCACCCTCTCCCCCACGCCTGCCGTAAGAGAGGGATCACATTAAACACAACCATATGCAACAATCATGAATCTCCCACAGCCACATTCTCCATTTACCTCATCATGTTAAACACTATTTTTTATGCTCATCTTAAAATGTAGTTATTTAAGTAATTGTAAGGTAATAATATTATTTACATTTTAAGAAAATTCCAATATTTTTTTTTGTTTGGAATTCTTTTTTTTTTTTTCTTACTTTTTGCCTTTAAAAAAAATTTTTATACAGTGATACTGAAGTGTCTTAGACATAATTGGTACCAAAAATACTCCCTCCTAGATTCAGACAGAAAGTTGCATCTCGACAATGCATCGAGTTTTCCTAATATAAAGAAATTAATAAAAAAAAAATGCACAGTAGCTCCAAGAACAAATAATCAAAACTATGTTATCACACATAAGAACAGTTTCTTATGTGTGATAACATAGTTTTGATTATTTGTTCTTGGCCGCTTTCCATTCCTACCTTGGCTGGGAATATCGGCGCGAGTGGAAACAGAATAGCAAACTTTTGAATTATATTGCTGAAATGAGCTAAGTAAAGCCTAAAAATGTGTTACATTTTTTTTTTTGTTATAATACTTTTTTGTATTCCAAACTCTGGCTAATGAAGCAGTATTGTTTACTGGATTTAAAACAGTTATTTGTAAAGCACTCCTTATTTAAACATTACTTTGTTTTGGTAGTTGTTGTTTTTGTCTGTTTTTTATGTGTGTGTTTTGTGTTTGTTTTATTGTTTGTTATCTGGTTTTATTTAGTTTTTAGGTTGCACATTGATTTGTTCACTTTATTTCATGGTGTTTCCTTTATTGATATTAAAGCTGTATACCGTGCATCCTCAGTGAAGAGAGCTGCAATGTGTTGATAACGATAACAGTGTTTTAGTTTCCTTACACCTCCTCACCAATCTCTACTCGCTGTAGCTAACAGTAGAGTGCGCTGCTAGATTGAGAGTTGAGGTTAGCACTCTAAAAGGCTGTAATGCCGATTTATGCGCTTGAGTGAGTTTGTATTCCCTGTGTATGTCTATGAGTGTGTTAGTTACACGCTTGTGGTTAATAGAAGCATTCAGCTGGCTCATTGAAAACAATATTATGAAGACCAAACAGATGAATGAGCTTTCCGCTGAGGGATTGAATAGCTACTTGGAGATGCAGCTTTTCAGAATAATTGTGGTACTACTGTACCTGTTTTAACCACTTGCACCACAAACTATTGTGGAAAAGGAATCATTTTAAAGCCTGCTGAGGGTTCTCTTTAAGTTATGATTTCTCTAGTGAATTTCTGCCTCTACTCCACACTTTGAAATGGCTAAATGCTGAAATGGCCTTTCAGTTTTTTTCTTGGTTAATTTTTTGTTACTACAATGTACACATTTGTTCTTACACATTTGTTACAAATCCTTCTCCATGGCTTGGAAAATGTGTCAGCAATTTTGCTTGATATTAAACTAGTACCGTTTGTTTAAGCTCTTATAATGTTTTCATGTTAATAGTACATTTAGAAAATGTGCTATTAAGTCACTTTAAATAACTCTCAACGATAAGCTTAAAACTAAACCCTGGGGTTGTGAGACGGAAGGTATTTCTAGAGTGAATTTGTTTGGAGAATGATATTTTTGTTTACTGAGTGTGCTACAACTTCTCTGTGTTTTTAGTCCTATGGAAAATAAATAAAACCTGGCAACTTCATGCCTGACATTACAGGCCTTAAAGTATTGAGTTATTCCATTTTATATTAGTTAGATCCCATACTTTAGGTAAATTTGCACATGACAATCAGATCTTTGCTGCTGATGAAGGATATTACTTTAGACTTCTTCTGCTCAGTCTGTCTCTTCCAAACATCCATACGATCCCTAAGATCATCCTTTGAAATATGCTCACATTACACCATCTCAGTCATTTTTTTCCCTCATATTATTGTGGTGCAGATTCATGAATACCGAATTCTACAGGCACCAAAGCAGTAGATCATGGTCTAATTATAATTAAGACTTGCTAAAGTACAACAAAGAAAAACTTTATCTGAAAGCTGTTGGAGAAATCCTTTTGAACTCGTATTGCTGGAAAAAAACAAGCATTCCAAACCATTAATGGTGTTTGTTTGAAAAGCTTAAAAGATTAAAAAGTGTTTCAAAACAAAACCGCTAATTTTTTTATGCACATTTTCTGTTCTTGCCAGCAGTAGGGAAAATTGTCAATCTTTTTTTTTTTTGTTGTTTATCCATAATATAGCAGTAAATGTTAAGTCCCCAACATGCTGTTATTTGGTTTACTTTTTTGTGTGAATGTATTCATGTGGGTTCCTCGTTCTGTGAGGCTAATATGCATTGAATCAATGTGGAGATGAAGCACTTCATGTCTTCTGCTGTTTTCATAACTCCTCTCACTCTCATTAATAAAAGGCTGTTTTCATTTCCAGGTTCATGTGAAGAGGAACCAATCCAGTGAGTATTCCTTTTTCCCCCTCTTCTCTCAATCCCTCTGTCACTCTAAAACGTTGCGTCTGAAGAGGGATTGCCACTTTGGCATTCTGTTTTTTTGGTCAAGCCTCCCTCATTGTGCTCCCGTGACCTGCTCAAAAGCCAACTCATCCCATGAGAAAACAAACATCTACTATTTTTTACTTATCTGAGGAGCACAGTATTACCTCCTTAAGCCTTGAGCAAGATTAACTGCTTAATTGTGTGTTTATGTTTTTCTATCCATCATAACTTAACAATTTCCAGTAAATTGTGGCTTATACGAACACAGATGCATGCCAGAATGTAATGTTTACACTGCGGCATGTTCTCACATCAAGAGCAAAGATTTTGTCCTCCCAGGAACGTTTTTCAGCCTTTAAATCCATGAGACATAGTAATTGAGATCATGGTAGAATCGCTTTGTTATTTTTTCTGTGGAACACTAAACATTCTTCAAAGAGCCCATTTACCACAACCTCCTGCTTGTGTTGAATATGATAAGATCTGGCAAATAATGCAGCCTGACAAGTACTTTAATCCAATACATGCTGTGCCTGGTCCAAAAACATAAAGTACTTAAGATAGACAAAGCTTGTGTTAAATTGTCCAGAATTAGGTTTTCACAAAATATCCACTAATCAGTAAAACACACAGATTTACACATCAACTAGATTTAACATCTAATGTGTAAGGTAGAAACTTAGTTGTGCTTTATACAATTTTAAAGTGCTCCTATTGTGATTTTGAAAGATTCCTTGTTTGATTTTGGAGGTCTCCAGCAACAGTTAGACACACATGCAAGGTCGTAAAAAGTTAGTTTTCTTATCATTTGCATTTAATTTTAATAGTCTAGACTACAACTATCCTTTTAAAGTCCAAATAAAACTGATCACAAAAGAATAGCGAAAGAAGCTGGAGGCTCGGGTTCATCATGCAGGGTCTCGAGTCACGTAACCCTGCTTGGCACATCGACACTGCTTGGTACATAAAGATGAAGAGGTTTGGTTTTCCAGTATGAAGGACTGAATGTCAAAGGTGGGGGAAGGGAATAAGTCTAAGTGTACTTGCTAAAAAGTAATTTTCCACAAATCCAAATCGTCTCTTTCCTTATAAAGACAGTAATGTGATGCATAAAGCTCTTTCAGATTCAAAACTGAAAACAAAACAAAAACTGTTCCTCAAACTTAATGCTACTGTTTGTTTCACACCACATTGTCATGCCATTCTCATAAGTCTGTAGTAGTGGTAATGCACGACATGGAGGGGAGACCACCTGACGCATGCCAAAAAGTGACTTAACCCTTTACAATGTCAATTATGTAAGTGTGGTTTTCATTTTTTTTTGATAATGATTGCAGTTGGCCTCTATGACTTCTGTGGAAAAATGCTAACTTTAACACAAGTTCTGAAATGATTCTTCCAACTTGTGCAGTAGTTCTCTGTTTCCAAAAGAATGCCAAAAACTAAAGCAAGGCAAACGTCTCAGTTTAAAGAAACAGAGGACAGTGGAAACTCTTAAAAACGCTCTCTCTGACCAAGCTCAATCTGTTCTTGCGCTTTGGCAAACGGTCACTGATCTGATTAGATGTTCCGCCAGTCCAGTTACAGAGGAGATTGACAACAAAATGATTATTTGTGTAAAGAAATATCACCGTTAAAGTAAATGCTTAAAAATGCATTATTTTTTTAAAATTCAATTAACTGTTGCTCTACCATTCATAGGGTTCTTGCATTAGCAAATGTCACGCAATGACACAAAGTGAACAAACAGACCTTGATTTCCTATGGTATTATTTAAAATTATTTTACACCTCCCAGCCAATCAGAATGGAGCATCTGAACAGACCATGTTATAACGATTCATAACTAAGAACTCAACAAAAAACTGCTTGAAAGATAATTCAATACAAGTTTGTTTTTGTGAAACAGTTTCTGAAGGTCAACTTTGATTAAACAAACTAAAGTACTTTCTTAACTTTGTGTTATTGTAAACGTGGCTCTCACACGCTCAATTTAGGATTGACACGACAGCACACTTTTCCCTCCTTAAAACCAAAATCAGGTGAGTATCACTTTAAAAATCTTTATTGGTACTCACTTTTCAGGCCACTCCTGAATTTGTTTTGGTGGGAATAAGGGATTTCTCTTAAGATTTAAAGACTTTTGGAAAAACTTTACCAATTAAAAAGTTGATTTTCTTTTCATTAAAACTAACTCAATCTATTATCTTTTAACATCTTCAGCTTTCTGGAAGATTTAGGGTTTTGTGTTGAAATTAATGAAGTTTTCCATAAGCTAAGCTAATCATATGTATCTTGACTTTTTTCGTGAAGGTGTTTGCTTGGACATGTGTTTTATGTAGTGAAAACTTCCTGACCAGCTCTTTCAGGGTTGTGCAGCAAAAAAGTAGCTGTCATTATTTACCCACTTTGATATTTTTCAAAGCCTCTAAATATGCTTTAAAAAATATGTTTTAGCAAATATGTGTTTGCTCCAATTGTCATCTACCGGGAGGAAAAATACCAAAGGGCTGTTGACATAATTTTAGTGGTTTGGAAGAGCTTTAGACAATTTAGACTGAAATGGAAAGCTCATTTTAGCTGACCTTTGCCTTATGCTAGTCAAAAACAAAGCTTCCAGTGCTATTTTTCATGGTTTCTTTAAATTCATCCATGCTGATAAACCTACTGTGCTGCAGTCCAGACTTAATTTGTCAGTGTATTTACTTCATGGAACACATGCTCTGTATATTCAATCAGGGTTTAATGAGTAGTCATAGAACAAAAACCTTTACAGTTATTAACTCTATCTTAATGACCCATTAAAGCTTAAAGCTAGCAGCTGACCACTGATAATGAAAAACGCATGAAGATTTGTCACCAAGTGTTTTTGCCTTCATCTACAGATGATGAGCTGGTACGACCCAAGATACCACAGCCATCTTTGAATGAGTAAGTGTGAACATGTTTTTACTATTTTTAGTAGGTTTAGCACTTGTAAGATCTTGTTGGGGAAGGCTGGGGATACAAACAGGTCACCCCTAATTTTCCTCCCAAAATTCTGCAATATCATTCATAGAGTTCAGTTAAGTAGTCAAAATACTGGATGGTCAAACGACTTTTGGTAGTTTGGATTAGCACAAGGCTGACTAACAGAATTCTGCAAAGAAAAACATGGAGAAGAAATTGTATCAGACAATTTTACAGCACATTTTGTAGACTAACAATTAAAAGGGTTATTTGAACAATGCACAAAGGTAAAGTCTGATTTATATTTCTGCGTCAACTCGATGAATTGCTCTCTGTGGAGGCTCCGCTCGCTCCTACATGTAAACAAAGCATTTATAGTTGTGTGCTCCGTCTGCGCTGTCTATGCTCTGATCAATACTGGTTTGATAAGAATCCAACTGCTAGCAAACCAAAACACAACACAGATATGAACAAAAGACAGGTTTTGTTTTATCATAAATCGTTTCAATATAAGTTCTTACAAGCATCTGCTGCTGCTGTGGAAGCTCTGTCTCTAAAATGATTAATATCACAGCATGGCATGATAACAATGCTAACTTCTAGCTAGCTAACACAGCACAGATAACAAAGAAAGGTTATTTATTTCATCACCAAAGTTTTATTTCATAATTCAGCATTTAACACGGAGTGCAAGCCCAGAAAGAGAGAGGACCGCTCCGCTTCACCCAATCACAGAGCTCATGGTCTCCTTAGGGCCGCGAAGTCTTGATGCAAAATTACGAATTTTGCAATGCGTCGAGTTGACACAGAAGTATAAGTCAGGCATTAAGAGTATCTGGACAAAAACCCATGAAAGTCAAGAGAGCTAAGAAATATTTGTTATGAGTCAGCAGTACTGTTTTAGTAAATGCTCATTGTAGTTACATACTCAAAATAGATCCTTGAACTGAATTGGACGATGTGCATGATTGGATGAGCATGAAAGAGGTGGAGCAAAGTCCTATCTGAATGGGCTCTTAAAAAGTGCAGTCTGCAGAATGCTGCATCTTCTCATTGGATAAGAGAACTATAATTATGAGACACTAACATGTTATGAATAAACATTTGCAAAAGTATATGCACAGCCAGGCAAGTCCATTTTTAAACCAGGATGTCAAGGAAAACCAGGACAAAATTTTCCTCCGTGATGTGAAACTTCTCAAAATCTAAAGATGTTTTCTTGAGGGGACGACTGATCCTTAAAGTATTTTTTATAATTTATTTATAATTACATTTTTTGTAATTTTTTTTCTTCTGCCAGTAAATTTGCCAGTAATGATCTGCTGTCTTTGGACCCATTTGGCCCTACCAACTCCAGCTCTGGAGCCTCCCTTCCCCAGTCATCAGGTAACACACTCCTGTTGTATTGTACTGCTATGACACAATCCCTGAACTACTATGAAATGCAATGTAAGCTATGCAAAGCACTATCTGTTATTGTGAAAAGAAAGCTTATGGAGATCTCAGGCTTAATGGCTATGCTAGCCTCAATGACAAAGTTCATCCTGATAAAGTTGCAGTCGAAGGGTTGTTGTACGACCACACACACACATGCACACACACAATACAGTATAGGCTTTGTACAGGCAGACATTTGTATAAATCAGCCTCCCTCCTCCTCCTCATCATCCTCCTCTGGGAGGCTTGTCTTAGCCCTGACCTCCTTCATTATTGATGATGCTTACAAGCTGCTGAAAGTGTCTGGGCTCTTCCAGGCCTCAACATTTGCCTCTAGAGAGTTTTCTCAGGCTGCTGTTGTCACGGAAACCCTCATATCTCACATAGACTTTTTATCTGAGATCTCGGTCAGTCCACTACCTTCGAATGAAATCTTTAGGTCAGAATCTTGAAGGTCAAAACTTGTGTTTGTAGGGTTTATATTGTTTGGTTGTATTTTATAAATTTTTTTGCTTACAGGTTGTTGATAACCTATTTTTCTTTTATTAATTGCACAAAGATATTATTCTATAAAAAAATGTCTAGGGTTTTTACAATAAAAAAAGTTTGTTGGCGCAACATAAAACATTTGTTTATAATTCAGAGAAGGATTTATGCCAAATATCAGTTTTTTTTAGTCTGCCCCCTCTCACCTTGAGTGGTCAGCTTAATTTTCATTGCGATCTGTTTGGAAAATGTTTTCTTGTTGCTGGATGTTAGATGTTTTCTTAGATTTTACTGCTTTCCTAACTGCATGTCTATCAGACTGTAATACGCAAAGCCTTGATTTATTGTTTTTTGTTAAAAAGGCTTTTATGTCTGGATTTTAAATGACTTGTTAAGTTTCAATTACACCCTAAATGTGACATCTTGGGACTCTTTATATTTCCATTCAAAATGTATAGTAATATTTAAAGTTTACAATTGATCCTTATAATTTCAGAGCCTTAATGAAGCATTGCCGATATATGCAAGTCATTGGCAAACAAATGAGCACTTTTTAGTCCAATAAGCCTCTCAGTTCAGTCACTTAAAAAAAGCCAAGCCGTCAGTCAAGCTCTGACCTTTAATGCAAGGGCCAATCATAATCCAGAGTTAATTGGCACCTTCAGAGGTCAGAGGGTGGAGTTTAGAGTCCCCATGTCACAGACGTTGTCAAACATGATCGTGTAATGCTTCTGACCTGGCAAAGGAACAAAAAGAGCAGTTGAGTGGCAAACATTTGCATTTTTTCTTTTTTTGGGTTTTTAAAGGTTTTTGTATTGTGTTTTGATTTAATTTACCTTTTGTACATAATTTAATATGATTTGTTTGTGTTTATTACGTTTTGTTTTAGACCTGGATTCTCTTTTTACATCTCTTCCGGTGTACTTAAATGACGATGTTTTTGAAGAACCAGGTAATGCCTATGAGGTGTGCCTGCAGTTTGCTCAGCAGAATAACAGCTTCTCAATAACACACACTGACCCAGGTGGCTCTGAAATAAGCGCAATTGTGATCGAGAGGATTTTTTTGCTTGAGCTCATCCACTGTCAAAGCTCCTAAAAGTTCTTACAAATATCTGCACAAGTAAATATTTACAAAAACACATGTGAACAATCAAAAAACTAATCTCTAATTTTCAGAATTTTGTTTTAGCAATTTTTATATGGAGAAGAAAGACATGATGTTGACAGAATTACAAAATGACCATTCTTGCCTCGTTGATTTCTGTCTTTTTTTGTTTTACTAATTTAACGAGACTAATATAGGTTGAATTTTACAGATTTATTTAGTCATATGTATGTTTGTAAATTTCAATATGCTTTACTGTTTTTCGATGATCTTTTTCAATGTAATTGAGTATTTTTAAGAGTTCTTCTAACCCTGTAAAATGTATCTAGATTCTAAATGTTTTTACCGATATATATATATATATATATATATATATATATATATATATATATATATATATATATATATAAATATAATTTTTCTCGATCAGTAGGTCTTAATTATTGTCAAATAAAATGTTGTTATGTTTTTTAAAACACCAGCTAAAGCTAATATGTGTTTATAAATGTGATGTGTAAAAGCCTAAAGCTTAATACGTTCCACTTCATATTGTTCGATTCTAACAAATAACAAGTGCGTTTTTTTTTGTACTTTTAATTGATTGTGTGTTTGTTCATGTGACATCAGTATGTGGCGCATTTTTAAACCATGCATTGCTGTGTTTGTTTCTGATAACCCCTGGAAAAGAAGTGGATGTACAGTCGGAGCCCACCTCTCCTTCAGCTGTCAGTTTTGAGGTCACAGAGACTCCCGCATTCCCCTTTTCCTCTATACTCCCCCCTCCTGCTTGTTTAACTAAACCCTTCACCCCTCCATTCCCTGCTCTCCCCCTTCCTCCTCCTAATTCTCCTTGGAAGCTCCGGCCAGGGCCAAATCGTGCTCTCAGCATCCCTCCAACCCTTCAGGCAGCTACTAAAGACTACACTACCCATCAGCCTCCTCTTAGCGCTCCTGCTGCTGGTTCAGACATGCTTTCCTCCTGGGCTCAAAGTCAATGGATAGCCTTTAATGAAGCTGCTGTGCCTGAGCATGGAGCATCCCTTCAACCCGCAAGGCCTCGGTCTGTGCCTGTATCCCATCAGCCTAGGCTTTTCTTCAGAGAGACCATCGGCCCATTCAGCAACACCGGGGTACAGGGAGGCTCCCCCTCTCTGAAGGAGTCCACTGCAGTCAGACCCATGCAGGATGGTAATGTTGAGGAATGAGTTTCTGAGCATGTTTCAGCTCTGGCTGTGGTTGATGGAGGGATTGATAGCTGCGACTTTTACAGAACTTGTGTTTTTATGCTTATTTTCTGTTCCGTTTATTATTTATTTGATGGGATATTTTACCAGTTGTGTATATGTATGTGTGTGTACAATTCATGATTTTTTTCTTTTTGCATTTTTGTTAAAAATGTATGTTTTATTCATGTTTTCAGATGTTATTTTTCTTTATTTGATTAATTTATAGTACAGATTAATCTTTTGATTTTAATTGCTATTTTTTATAGATTTATGTTTTTATAATGACTCAAATCCTTTGTATTAGTTGTTAGTTAACTATTTAAAACTAAATTTAAATTTTAAAAAGTAGAGTTTTTGCCAAAATTACAAAAAGTGACTTTTGATTTGGATGGTTGATATTGTTTTCTGCACCCCTCAAAAATTACAGTTTGATATGAAAAAAGATCATTGTTTTAGGGATTATTAGTTTGTTTGTTTCAGCAGTCATTGATGGTCTAGTATAAACCAAATATTAAGGCAGTAATGTTGAACTTGATAGGGTCTTTAAGCAAAAACGGCTGACAGAACTGCTGCGGTGGGCAAAAGAAAAATGGTTAATGAACATTATAACAAACGCAAGCACAGTGAAACCAATCTGTTTGAAAAGCTACACACTAGACCAGTGTAAACAGATAAATATATATTGACAACAACTTAACTATACATTTAATCTATTATGCTAAGAAACCTGTTTGTCTCAGTGCGGTATAAAGCATCTTTGCATTGCTTAGCACAATACAACTGAATACCAATTTAGCCATCCTGTCAACTGCTGCTGCTTAATATCCCTAATGTCTCTGTGAAACCTTTATTTGCACATGTCACTTTTTATTTACATATGCAGTTACATTTTCAGTTGCATTAAATGAATGACCGCTATTGTTTAAAAAACTATAATTAGATGTGCAGTTTTTCTTGCCGTTATATTGTCATGTTTCTGTTCTTTTCCTTCATTTTGTACAGAATGGAGTTGTCAAAAAAAAATGTTTATGTAATGATTTTGGCGCTTGCATGCGAATGTAAATCAAGTATAGTCTTTGCTTTGGATTGTGTTCAGTGTCAACCCCAGAATAGCAGTATTTGGAATGTTTTTCAGAATCTCTGTTATCACCTCCATTTTGTTCTGTTGACATTGCCTCCAAGGTAAATACTGTACCTTTTTTGCCATGTGCAGCACCGCCTCCAAACAGGCCAACCACTCCCCTGGGCACTGCATCTATCGTCCCACCACCAAGACCATTATCCCGGCCCAAACTGCCTACGGGCAAGCTGACGGGCATCAACGAGTCTGTAAGTAAAACAGACGCTTCCTCATACTCTCTTCTGCGGGGCTGAGACTCAATGCAGTGAATGATTGATAAGGAAGATGTGCTGTGTGTTCTGCAGGGTCGACCATTCAGTCCTCCCAAGCTGTCCAACTCCAGCCCTCCTCCTGCTGTTCCTGCTGCTCCTCTGGCCCGCGCAGAAAGCTCCTCATCTCTCAGCTCCAATGCCTCTCTGAGTGCCAGCAACACACCCACAGTCGGTGAGCGCTTTTATTTAACTATGATTACAGTTTTTGAAGCTTTTCAGTTATTGGTGTTTGTGTGTATTCTGCAACAAGTTGGTTTATTTATATTCTCATTTGGGGTAAATAATATATTATTTTTGGTGGGTTGCTTGTGTGGGGTCTGGGGGTGCTCTGGTTTACTCCCACACTGCCAAAACATCATTCAGGTCAAATCAAATCAATTCCAATCAAGTGCACACAGAATGAAAAGTTACTGAAGAATAAATATATGCATGATGAGAAATAATTAAATAAATATTGAAATAAAAGAATAAATAAATGAATATATGCGTGAATAAATAAATGCACTAATATATATATATATATATATATATATATGTATTAATAAATAACAGAATACATAAACACATTAATCCTTTAATATATATAATTGATGTTCACGATTTGAACACTAGTGTATTTATTTAGTTCTGATTAAATTTTCTTACATATTTCAAAATTTGTTTATCTATGTAGAATTTATTAATTCTTCAGATTAATAATTTATTTACAAATAAATTTTTTTATACATTTATTTTATTTATGTAAAATGTCTTTTGTTCATGTATTTATGCATTTATTTCTTCCATTGTTATTTTATATTTATATGTTACGTTAAGTTGTCATTTTGTTATTTATTGATTTGTGCACAAGTCTTTCATTCACCATGCAGGGAACCGTGTCTCTCCCTGTAATGCGTTTAGAAAAAAAATAAAGACTCTATGCTGAACCTTACCCTCCACTAACAGCTCATCTTAGAACACTTGGCAGCAGCCTTTTGAAAGTAGACAAACTGTCTAGTGAGACGATTAAAATGGTTCATGTTGATCACATCAACTATGTTTTATTTTTTCTGCATCCTGAGAGTAGAGGAGTAATGTTTCGAACCCTTACCGTGTTGGGAATAAACCATTGCATAATGTTTCATCATATGGTTAACATCACCAGATATATCATCATTCAGTGGGGGCTCTGCTCTGGCCTTGTTTTTCCTTTCACTTCTTGGTTTCTTTTCATTTTTCAATAAAGAAGATGATCTATTTGTTGGGAAACTACCCACATTTGAGAAGAGATGTGAGACTCCAGCAGGTAAAGTGCTGTGAAGAGATCAATATTTTAACCTACTAACAAACTTGAGAGCGATCACCTGTCCTTGATCTACCATCTGATCCTGTAGGAGTCTTTTGTGCTTCTTACCCACTTCAGACTAATACAGATAAACTCTGTTAAACAAGAATTTTGTGTTATTGGAATTATTGACTGATAAAAAATGCATGGCAGAAATTCTCATGATTTCCAATCATTTGAATATGTTTTCCTTGTTGTTTGTAACTAAATATTTGAAATGAATACTGAATCAACTTAATTAATACGTTGAAATCTTGAGGGTATGAGGTTTTCTTCATTTCTAACCTAACATTTATGACCTCACAGGGACATCTCGTGGCCCCAGTCCGGTGACACTTGCTTCTCAGGATGCACTACCCATAGCTGTGGCCTTCACAGAATCGGTTAATGCATATTTCAAAGGGGCAGATCCAAGCATGTGAGTTTGCAACATTTTTTTAGATGAATCACCTTCAGGCCCAGAAACAACATTGATTAAATCCATTGTGACAAGAAAAATTGTGTTTTTATGCAAATGCTCTCATATTTGCTAAATCTATTTTTAAAACTGGTGTCATGTTTAGGTGCATTGTGAAGATCACAGGAGATATGACGCTGTCTTTTCCTAGCGGCATTATAAAGATCTTTACCTCTAGTCCATCTCCTGCTGTTCTCAGCTTCAAGCTCGCAAACATCAGCAGATTAGAACAAATCATGCCCAACCAGCAATTACTGCACAGGTAAAACCAGCCCTAAATGAGGCTAATCAGTAATAATTTTTAATCTACACTACATATATTGTTTAAGCTGTCACAAAATTATCTTCAAAGTTCTGGTTTTATTTCTATTCTGCTTGACATGTAACAAGGACAGTCTTTGATGTCAAACAGTGATCTCTATTTGTGAAATTTCAAATGGTCTCTTAAGATCCCTAAAAAAAGCATAGTTTAAACTGCATTCATTTGTTTATTTATTTGATTTAATGTTTTTGATTAATTTATTTGATTTAGCATGTCAATAATTTTTTTACCCCTAACATGTAAAAGAGCGGCATAAATTGTGGTCCAGTATTTAAAATGCCTTGGTCAGCAAGTTCTTGGCAGATGAGACAGTTTGGATTCTTTGTGTCAATTCTTTTTTTCTGGGCATTCTTTAAAAACTCTCTGTATTTTTGCTTTATTTTTATATTTAATTAGTTCTCAATATTATTATAGACATTGTTATAGACATTATATACATAAATAAAAAGATAAAGATTGTAACAACCTGCTTGATGCTGAGCTCTGTTCAGAGGTTAATCTCAGTCGGCTCTCACTCACCCAAATTCTTTTTCTTTTGTGTTTAAGTTGAAGCCTAGAGCTCCCAGGCATGACTAATCAAATCAAGAGGGGATTGTTTTTTAATCTGTGCTTCTGCCAGAGAGTTAGCAGTTTTAAGGTGCTACAGAAATTAATGTTTAAACTTCTAATAGTTTTATTTCCCATGTGTGTGATTCTAGTGACTCGTCTCAGAGTGATGCAAACACAAAAGATTTCTGGCTGAACATGCCTGCATTAACAACATATCTCAAGAAGAGCTTTGAGCAGAATCCGGCTGCATCCTACTACAATGTGGACATTCTCAAGTACCAGGTTAATAGCTCATTTGTTGGTCCATTTATTCTGCAAGTAAAGTTATCTGATAGCTGGTGTATAAAGTTAATGGCCAGCTTGATTAGGTTATTGAAATGTCAATGCTAAAAGAAAGTCTCAAGAGTCTCAGAATGTCGTGATTATTTAAAATTCTAAATGAGAAAAATACTAGTCTACCATAGAAAAAGCCAACTGTTTTTTATGTTTATGTGTTCGCATAGTAACCTTAAAAACATTGAATTGATGGACTGTTTCTTGTTGTAGTTCATAAGGTGAATTAAGGTATTTTGGGGTTCTTTTGTCAGGTGTGTTCAAACGGAATTCAGTCTACTCCTTTGAACCTGGTGGTGTACTGGAAGTGTGCTCACAGTACTACCGACCTGCGAGTGGACTATCGATATAACCCAGAGGCCATGCAGCCACCGGTGCCCCTTACTAATGTTCAGGTTCTAGTGCCAGTCAACGGCGGGGTCACCAACATGCAGTCACTTCCTAGTGCAATCTGGTGAGTTGGAGATTGCTGAACAATTTAAGTTATCACTGCCCAAGATGTTCTTTTTCATATCCTGGAAAAATCCATTTATTTCAATAATTTAGTTCAAAATGCAAGGCTTGTGTATTAGTTCACTAAACACAAAGTAAAAATGTGAAGTCTTTATTTGTTTCCATTAAAAGATTGAGGGCATACAGATGTCTACATGGCAGGAGCTACAGCTGTTACATGCATCAAAGCCACTCCTAACCCAAAAACAACATTAGAAACTTTTGTGTTGTGCTCAGGAAAAAAGTACTACTAATAGAAAATTTTATTTATATTTCTGGATACTCCGTCATCTTACAGCAACATAATACAAGCACAGCACAAGTTCTGCTATTCTCTCACCTAGTAGTCCCAAGTCTTCTTTACAAGTCAAAAGCAAGTTTTGCATGTTATTTTGAAATTAAGGTCCCAGAGAAGGAAGACCTAGAAGGGCACAAAGGTCAAGCTGCTCAAAAACCAGTCTGAAGGTTTTTGATTGGCCTGCAAACTTGCCTGATTTAAACCCATTGAAAATCTATGAGCTATTGTCAAGTGGAAGATGAGGGAACAAAAATGAAGAAGAGCTGAAGGCTAATATTAAAACAACTGATGCAACTATAACAACTCAACTGTATCAAAGGCTGATCTTGTCAATTTTGTGTAATACTGGATTTATTCAAATTGAAGACAGCTTTGAAATATTTATTAGTGTGTAGTTAACTCATAGAACACACAAGGTTCACATTTGAATAAAATTATTGAAACAGAGTTTTCCTTTGATATTCATAATGATGATAAGTTTGATTGAGTTTATCGGAAATGTGAAATATTCACAGAGCCACTTTTTACAAAACCTCTCCGTAATGTTCGGTATATGTGCTTAAAGGAAGGAATCCTAATGCTTTTAGGTCAAAGCATATTTGTTTTTATTATACATTTCTGTAGTGAAAAATGTATCTCTCTTTTATTTGCTTATTTTAATGCTATCATTTTTCAATAAACATTGATGGATATTTTGTGTTTTAATCAGGAATACTGAACAGAATAAATCATTGTGGAAGCTGAGTGACATCTCTGACAAGTCTGAAAATGAAGGTAAATCAGATGCATCACTATCGAAACAAAGCTTTTTTTTCACAAACATTTCCTTTGACACACTTTTCAATTTCTATGATACTTTGAGATTAAACAAGAGAGAGTGATGTTTTTCTCTGAGGAGGTCACTGAACTATCTTTGGCAACAAATGATAAAAAGATCAAACCAAAGTTTTGAACACTCTTTGTTTTTTGTAACATGCTCAGGGCTCTATATCTATAGAACAAACCATGTTAAAGTATAGTCTAATTAACTGAAGCAACATTTTCACAAGTTTCATAAAGCTGTTAACACAGAATTGTAAGAGAGAATTGATTATAGAAAATGTGTGTTAAGTAACTATGGATTGAATATTTTCTCTTAGGCTCAGGTTCACTGAGAGCAAAGTTTGAGCTCTCGGAGGGTCCATCAATCCCTGCTACGCTGGCAGTTCAGTTTTTCAGTGAGGGGAGCACTCTCTCTGGGGTAGATATGGAGCTGGCAGGCTCTGGTTATCGCCTCTCACTCAATAAGAAGAGATTCGCCACTGGTAAGATTAAAAATATAAAATGTAAACTTTTTTACATTTTACAATTTTTTAGAAAACCATTTTATTATTTAGCCCATACTTCTGAGTTAGTTTTTGTTTTTAATCATTGACAGGCCGTTACATGGCTGACTGCTGAAATCTGAGCACTGGCTTTATTACGTCACATCGTCTCAATGATGCCTATAGAGGATGCAGATGGGAGAAGAAGAGCGTCTCCATTATCTGAACAGTCAGAGCAAATGAAGCACGCTCCAGGTTTTTATACCACAGTAAGTTAGCACTGAGTATCAAACACTGTGTACAAGATAAAACAATAAACAAAGCAAAAAACACGGATCTGTAAAGAAAGAATGGCAGGATACTGTTGAGAGAAACAAGGAATTTTTGACTGTTCAATCCATTCAGACTTTTATAAAGTCAGAACTTTGGTATATGGTAAACTAACAGATTTTTTTTTTAATGTTGAGCTTAAGCATCCAGCATATCTAAGCAAAAAAAAGGACAAGAAATGCACTAACAATCTTTTTGATTTCATATGGAGCATTTTTTTCTCTATACATCTTCACCTAAAAGTCGTTCACTGAGTGAGGAGAACAAGAGAAGATGCCTTAGCAATATATCACTCATGAGAATGCCTTACTTCATCTTTGGTATGCCATGATCTTTCTCGAAGCTGAGCAGAACACATAAATCCGCTGCAGTTTCATTTATTTACCTATTTTTTGTGCAATGAAGGTAAAAGCTTTCATAATTCCAATGATCTGTTGTTTCATTTTTAGTGCCATTTTTACATACATTGTAAAAAACAACTGGCTGGTCAGTCATGTGTTCATCATAGCAGCAAAACTTGACTTGTACGCTGATCTTAGTGCCTCTTTGCTGTACTAGACAAGCATCAAATCTAAAAGAAACCCTCTTTGTAGATCCCCCCCTTCCTTTCTGAATATTTGAAGTGCCAGTTCAATACTTAAAGCTTCCAAATGGGATACTGAAGGGAAAACATCTTAAACGTTAGCTTTGCTCCTTCAAACTCCTGCAGCAGTGCTTTATGAAACAGTTCAGTGGAAAAACTGAGCCTACTGTCGAAACCCATCCAAGTGTCTTCAGGAAGCCAATGCCTTAATTAATAACGTGTAAGTTTGAAACGCAACCAAAATGTTGAAAATATTCACTGTGAGATCGCTCAAAGTTTGATATGATTGTTTTGATGGATATTTGTTGATAAAAGACCAAAATGTTTAAAAGATCCACACATTGAGATGAGGCGGAGATGTCCCCTACTCATTGTTTCATTGAATTTTGAAGGGAAACTGCAGCTTATTTTCAATCTAGATGCAGTCAGTTTTGTGTCGATAGCCGAAATGTTTTGTATACAATGGCTCAAATTATGTATTTTTTAGCAGTTTTGCCAAATACAGATTGAGAAGCACAATGGGGGAGAGCCAGTGGAGAAAAAAAATTAAATGCTTGCAGGGTCTGATAAGGTATGAAATGTAACTCTTTCATTGTAATATATGTTTCTGTATGATCACTACAGTCAAACTTTTTATTTGTATAATAAGTTTCGCTGTATTGGTGCTGGAAGCCAGCCTTGTGCATTTCTAGGGCTCTGTCTCTAAATAGTGGCTCTGGCCCCAGTTGTTTGTTTGCCCAGTCCTCTTGTCCCTCTAGCATGTCCCTTTGGACTGTCTCCACATAACACACACACACACACACCATATGTACCTTAAACCTGAGAACTAGTTAAAAACTCAAAACACCAGTAATGAAGGATCTCCATCAATCAGAAGATAACTCTGTGTATTCTTCATCATGAAGTTTTGTGAAGTAACCATTTAAAGATTTTATCCTGAGTGACTTTATGTACTTTTTTAACACTCAAGATTTTAATTGATTTAATTGTATTCAGGATGAAATGTGGTGTTGGTGGTGTTGGCACAAATATAGAAATTGACCGGTGAAACTTTGATTCAATGTAGCATCATGATATTAGCTTCTTCTACTGGCTGGATTTCTCTGGTTGAATATGAAAATGTTTTTTGAGCGAGCTGGTTCTCGCTGCCTCTACAGCAATTACGACAATATTGAAAGAAAGCAAATGTTTGAAAACAGCTTGTGCTTAGTGTCTTATATCAGTGTCCAAACTCAATGGCAACTGTGTTTTTGTTTATTGAACTAATGTACATTTTACAAACCTTTCTGCCATGTTTCTCTGCTTTATGACTCTTTGTGTCCGTAATAAATGTGTAATATATAAATCTATACAAATATAACAAATATTACAGAATCATGACTTGTTTGTCTTTTTTTCATTCATATCAATCTTTTTAGACATTAAATGTTGAACTCATTCTCTAAAATTATGGGTCCTGTTTAAAACCAGACTATTCTATAGTAAAATTGTGTACTAAAACCAATAGCTAATGACAACTTGACATATTTCAGGCCAGTATTGTTAGGAACTACGGTCGAATTTAGCCGTGATAATCTGGGAGCGTTGATGCTGTTGTGTCAGAAAATATGCATTATGTTGAGATCAAGTTTTAAAAACAATATCAAATGCTGTGATAACTCTGCTGTCACTCTTATGAAATTGTTACTGGTCTGATCAGATTCAATTTTCAAATATATAGCTGGGTACATTCCAACATGGTTAAAAACGACTCGTTATATTGGTGAGAGTTTTTTCTTTAAAGTGTTTCTTTGGTTCAAACCTTGTTAATGTTGTTTATTTTATATTTCTAGGCAAGATAAAACTTTTTCTGAAGGTTTGATATGTACAAAGTAAAAAACTATCTTTAATCAGACTGAAATTTCTGGAAATAACTGAAAGAAAAGGAAAGTGAAGTATCTTGTCTACTGTATTGGCCGCAGGGTCTAAAGGTAATAAAGAAGTTTTGGTTGATCACTCTTTAATGTTCTATCTATACTTTTGTCAAATTCCGGTATTTTCTGTTTTGGTAATAAAACTGACAACCTTGGCACTGAGCTCCAGGGCTTTCATGCAGATGGTCAGAGTGATGAATGTGGCTGATTACATTTTTTAATGAGAACCAATTTCTTCACTTAAATTTTAAGATAGGTTGCTCTCTACGATATGGCTCACTTCAATCTACACCCACTGAAATAAACTCCTGAGCTCTGATGATAGTATCACGGGCTGGATGTAAGATTACTTTTACTACTCAAGTAAACCTCATCGCTCAGCTTGGTAAATATTTTGATCAGGTTCTGATTTGTTGATGAAACAGTTTGGTGCTCACAACATTGGATTGCGCTCGAGCTAATCCATGTTTTCGTTTATTTGTCCATTTTTCATCCACTTGATGGTTGATTTCTAGTTTGTAAAATATGGATCGATTTGGAGATAAAGCAATTCAAGTTTGAGATGTTTACACAGTCATGCTTCTGAACACATCTGCTGCACTTCCAGTGCTCCTTGCAAACTGAAATAAAACCTACCACATATGCTAGCCATTCGGTTCTCGTGCGCACCTCGTGTGTGTCTTTTATGTGTTTATGTATGTGTCAGGGTTGTAGACCCCTTCATGAACCCTTACAGAAAAAAATTCTTCTACACAGTTTGATCTATGTACAGGAAACCTAGATCTGTATAAAGAGCCATTAAGACATCTGTGTACAAGTTTTATGTGTGAAATAATATTGATCAACTTGCACAATTTACATAAATATTCACATTTTATAATATCAAATGCAGATGATTCAGGATAAATAAAGGTCTGGAGATTGGCTAGGTTACTCCCAGATCTTAGTATGCTTCTTTGCTACTTTACAGACTTGGCTATGTGTTTTGGGTCATTGTCATCATGAAATGCATCTGTAACCCATCTACATGGCCCTGTGATACCTGATGATACCTATCTGTGATCTGTCATCACTTTTGGTGTGGTGCAGTTGTCTTGTCCCCTTGGCAGAAAAATACCCCTAAAGCAGAATGTCTCCCATCATTTTTATTGGCAGGAACGTTCTGCTCCTTCGAACGTTGTTAGTTGAGTTAATGTCAAACAGCTTTACTTTGGCCTTACCTGACTAAACTTGTACCCGGCTCTCGTTAACTTTTCAGATGTTTGCTGTCAGTCTAAAGATTGGCCTGTACATGTTCTTCCTTGAGAAGTTTGGGGATATGGCAACTAGGGTTACCATTTATTTTTTTGGTAACTGGGATATAGCATTAGCTATGTGATTAACAGTTGTTGTCACCTTCTCACCAAGGTGCTTAATGACAGTCACCCAGTTACCATGCAGCCCACAGATAGAACCAGCTTCCAGAGGAGATCACGGGTGCTAACATCTTTGTCACGTTTAATTCCAGGCTAAAGAAACAGCTGTTTAGATGCGCTTTTGTCGACTGAGCACCAATGTCTGAACATCTATTGTATCTTAATATATGTCTTAGTTTCAGTTTTAATTATTATGTTTTTATATCACTTGTTTTTATGAAATATACTTTCTTTTTATTCTTTGTTTCCAATGTAAAGCACTTTGAATTATCCTCTGTAGAAAGGGACTATACAAATAAACTTGCCTTGCCTTACCTTCTTTAGGTCTTAAGTACAACCCTAACTTCTTAAAGCAGCATGCTGGTCTTGGTGTAGATATTAGAATTTGATTCGTCTGATCATTTTTAAAGAGAAGTTTGAGGACTCTCAATTCAGATGTCAGATCTTTTTGATTGATCGGAGTCAATTATTCATTCCATTTATAATTGATTATTATTTTGATTGTGGGCAAACATTCAAAATCACCAGGGAGTCAAATACTTACCTTCAGGTTATGTACAGATGCTGGTCATATAATTAGTTTATCATGAAGTTGATTTGCAAAAATTAAATTCATGAGAAAACATAACTTTTGGACCTCTCATTATTGGTCCGGTCCTTTTTGTCTAGCCAAGGCTCTTCTGACGATCTCTTAATCAAGACTAAGTTGACACTAGAAATGCAAAATCTTAAACCCATGTCTTACATATGTCTGCTCTTAAAGCACTGTCTCCAGCTGCAGTTCACTCTTTGTGAATCTACATCAAATTTTTTAATAGGTTTTTTTTCACAATCCTCTCTATGCCAAAGTTATCCCTATTGCTATTTTTTTTTTTTTGTTCTTATGCTTCCCGCTAGATTTATCTGGTCTGCTCTGTGAACAGCCAGCCTCTTTTATGATGCAAGATGTCAATGTTCGTCTTTTTGGTAACCTTATGGTCGGGTAGCCTACAAATCTAGAAAGAGAGACCTTGAATGCCTTTGCAGGTGGTTTGAGTTAATTAGCTTATTAGATTTTACCATCAGGTGTTTTCAATATTACACTATTTCACAAATTTACATTTTGTGAGAAACAAATTTTAAGATTTTGATTGGCTGTCAGTAATAAAAGTGAAAATAAATAAACCCTTATGTATCAATATAAATGTATGTCAATACATAAAATATGTCAATCTGTGTCCAATTGATGAAAAATAAAAACTTTTTTAAAATCAAATTATAAAAAACTAACTTTTTCATGATATTCTAATTATATGGACAGCAAATGCATAATCTCACTCATAACAATGCATAATTTTCTTACCATTTAAAGCTTTAACTTTGCGTAAAAAGGCTGATACTAAAACTCGTGCAATGTTTTTTTACATTTCATTTCATTGTTTATTTTTTTCTGCAACACAAATTCATAAATGCATGTAAATATATTTCAAAGTGTTAAAAGTGACTGTATGACGTATAGAGTGGTGAGCAGTTGGGCATTCAGCAGATCAAACCAAAGAGGAAATTTGATTTAATGACCACTTTTGGGTCATTAAACTTTATGGAATTTAACATTTTAGTCATAAGCTCATATATTGTTCTACAATATAAAGTTTACACGGTTAGGAAATTTTCCTTCAAGTTTTTATCTAAGGTTAAGTTTTTTGATGGGACCAGTTTAAAATCAGCAGCTCAGTGTTCTTAAATACTTTTATTTGTTTACTGAGGAGTTTTATGAAAGCAAACGCCAGGCTCAAAGTTGCATTGTTGTTTCAGTACTCTGAACAATGTTCTCTTGTTGACATTGCTTAACCATTTAATCTGATTAATTTATTAGCCTACTTTAATGTTTGTCAAAGAGTGTGTAGCAAATAAATCCCCAATCACCCTGGATTAGCACAAATTGATGTTTTGTCTCAGTGTGATCCAGATTAAAGATATTAAGCTCTGCATGGAAGGTTAAAGGGGAACGGGTCTTTGGGCTCTTAGCTAACTGATTTCAAATGTTCTTGGGATGTTGTCACAGGCCGTGTTTTCACAGAGGCTCTGTGGGCTAATAGACTTGAGTTATTAAAGAAAGAGAGAGCAGGAGCAGCATCACTTACGTTTATGCTCCATTACAGAATGGCTTGGCCTTTTGATCCAGCACCCCCCTCTTCACTATGAGCAAAACCATCTGAGCAAACACACTAGCAGGACCTTCATAACTTAAAAATGTGTTTGCTTTTCTCCTCCATCTCACACTGTTCCCCTCGTTTACTCCTCTTTAATCCTTTGGCTTCTCTTAGTCTCTCCACATTTCTACCCGCACACATCTGACTCTATTCTGTTTATTCTCTTTCCATTCTATCCTCCTGTACCATCTCTTCCTCCTCTTCTAACCACACCTAATGCCCTTCTTGATCTTAGTCCACATCTGCCAGCTCCTCCTTCTCTGAAGTCTTGGTAGTGGTCCCAAATCAACATTGTGTTAGGAGCTCACTTCATACCATCTGAAGTTGTGCAGACTTTCTCGGCACTCGTACATCTTTCACTTGGATATATATGATGAATGATGGTTTCATGGAAACCTTGTTTTAGTCATTTTTTCCATTGGCTTTCTTTATCTTGTGATGCTTTTACTAATAACTGAAGGCTTGACAAGTCATCAAGTAGAATCTTGGAAGCTTAAGAGCCTTTTGTTCTTTTATTGGGGACGTTATTAGAAAAAGACAAAATTATGGTTTGATCCAAAATTGAGCTCGTTTAGATTAGGTGATGCAGGGGGGTTTCGTTATTTTTCTGAGACAGGGACTCACAATCTCACTAAATAGATTTTTATGATATGCAGACTGGATTTTGAAAGTCACGTTTGTGGGACCTGAAAAACTGAAAGGTTTGTTGGAGAGATCTTTTTCTATGAATGTTTACAAATTTTAGTTAATTTGATATTCAGCCTACAAATGCATTCTCGCTGATTTTATTGTCATTAATGTCTCTTGTGTCTTAATTTCCTTCATAAACAGCAAAAGAAGCATTTGATTCCCACAATCTCACTCTTTGTCCTTATGCAGAGGTACGGTGGAACAATGCAGAACAGGCAAAAATAGTTTGAAGTGATTGAGAGAAACAAGAGAGAATAGCCTGGAGGAGATGCAACAACATAAACAATTTGCCCAGAAAGTCAGAGAAGGATGATGAATTTGTATTCTCATAAAACATACAGCCCCTACACTGGCTACCAAACATAGATGATAACACTGTATGTCCATAGCTCTTACATCATGATTCAGCAGTATGTATCAAAATCACACAAGTGCTATGGACATACAATGTTAGCTTCTATAACTTGTAAAGCTACAGTAAAAACATTCAGAAGGCCTTTGTCACTAAAATGGTAACAGATAAAATGTGTTTTGAACAAAACAAAATTGACAATGCTCAAAATAACCTTCAAATTTCCAGTCAAACCTTTACGAATTTAATTAAAACTGATTCTTGTCTTTGTTTAACTCAACACTGATTTAATGAAATGAAACATTTAATGAATGTTATGTATTCTTCTCTGAGCTGAAACTTGCTTTACAATAAACTTTGCCTGACCTTATTGAATATTTGATTTGTAAAGCTCAGCAATCTGTTAAGATGAATGCTATGTTGGACAAATAATAATGTAAACAAATAGTTAACCATTTGTGCCTTCATTTAGTGAGCACCATCAAATAGTTTGACACTGGACGTATGTGGAGGAACTTAGAGCAAATTTTGCCATTCTGTGCATTTTCAATTTTTTTTTATTAAAAAAAAAAAAAAAAAAAAACACAAATACAAACAAATCATAAAAAGTGAATAAAACACTTATATTGTGACTTTGAAGGTACCAGCATTTTTATAACAAATACATGTATTTTTTTTTCTAAACTAGGGTAATATTTTTTTATTCTGTAATCATTTTCCTAATGATTTATTTTTCACAGTATTTTAACCATTATTTATTTATATATATATATATATATATATATATATATATATATATATATATATATATATATATATATATATACAGTGGTGTGAAAAACTATTTGCCCCCTTCCTGACTTTTTATTCTTTTGCATGTTTGTCACACAAAATGTTTCTGATCATCGAACACATTTTAATATTAGTCAAAGATAACACAAGTAAACACAAAATGCAGTTTTTAAATGAATGTGTTTATTATTTAGGGAGAAAAAAAATCCAAACCCACATAGCCCTGTGTGAAAAAGTGATTGCCCCCCTTGCTAAAAAATAAATTAACTGTGGTTTAACACACCTGAGTTCAATTTCTGTAGCCACCCTCAGGCCTGATTACTGGCACACCTGTTTCAATCAAGAAATCACTTAAACAGAAGCTACATGACACAGAGAAGTAGACCAAAAGCACCTCAAAAGCTAGACATCATGCCAAGATCCAAATAAATTCAGGAAGAAATGAGAGAAAAAGTAATTGAGATCTATCAGTCTGGTAAAAGTTATAAAGCCATTTCTAAAGCTTTGGGACTCCAGCGAACCACAGTGAGACCCATTATCCACAAATGGCAAAAACATGGAACAGTGGTGAACCTTCCCAGGAGTGGCCGGCCTCCCAAAATTACCCCAAGAGCGCAGAGACAACTCATCCGAGAGGTCACAAAAGATCCCAGGGCAACATCCAAAGAACTGCAGGCCTCACTTACCTCAATAAAGGTGTTCACGACTCCACCATAAGAAAGAGACTGGCCAAAAATGGCCTGCATGGCAGAGTTCCAAGACGCAAACCACTATTAAGCAAAAAAAAACATTAAGGCTCGTCTTAATTTTGCTAAAAAACATCTCGATGACTGCCAAGACTTTTGGGAAAATATCTTGTGGACTGACGAGACAAAAGTTGAACTTTTTGGAAGGTGCGTGTCCCGTTACATCTGGCGTAAAAGTAACACAGCGTTTCACAAAAAGAACATCATACCAACAGTAAAATATGGTGGTGGTAGTGTGATGGTCTGGGGTGCTGCTTCAGGACCTGGAAGGCTTGCTGTGATAGATGGAATCATTGATATTCTACTGTTTACCAAAAAATGCTGAAGGAGAATGTCCGGCCATCTGTTCGTCAACTTAAGCTAAAGCGATCTTGGTTGCTGCAGCAGGACAATGACCCAAAACACACCAGCAAATCCACCTCTGAATGGCTGAAAAAAAACAAAATGAAGACTTTGGAGTGGCCTAGTCAAAGTCCTGACCTTAATCCCATTGAGATGCTGTGGCATGACCTTAAGAAGGCGGTTGATGCTAGAAAACCCTCAAATAAAGCTGAATTACAACAATTCTGCAAAGATGAGTGGGCTAAAATTCCTCCAGAGCGCTGTAAAAGACTTGTTGCAAGTTATCGCAAACGTTTGATTGCAGTTATTGCTGCTAAGGGTGGCCCAACCAGTTATTAGGTGCAGGGGCAATTACTTTTTCACACAGGGCTATGTGGGTTTGGATTTTTTTTCTCCCTAAATAATAAAAACATTCATTTAAAAACTGCATTTTGTGTTTACTTGTGTTATCTTTGACTAATATTAAAATGTGTTCGATGATCAGAAACATTTTGTGTGACAAACATGCAAAAGAATAAAAAGTCAGGAAGGGGCAAATAGTTTTTCACACCACTATATATATATATATATATATATATATATATATATATATATATATATATATATATATATATATATATATATATATATATATATATATATATATATTGAGCTGTTACTTGGTTATAGCTGAAACAATCAAATCATTGACAGAAAGTAAAAAAAACAGTACAGTTAAAATAATGAAATAGCTCTCATCTGATTGGGTGTGGGGCCTGATCAGAGCTAGAAAGAGAACTTCGAAACAGGACTGCATGCTGTAGAGACCAATCAACCCCATTGTGGTGATTTTAAACTCTCTTTTCCAATGAATGAAATTATCTTGAAAGCTGTAGTGTGCCAGTGCAGGGAAGTTTTCAACCAATGGTGAAAGGAGAAATGAGATAATTATGGAGACGTGGTAAACATAATTAAATTAGCAAAGTTAGAGGTTGATGGTTTTAAGGAAGCTGAAGCAACTTGTTGATAAATGTTTCAGAAAGACGATGACAATATAGACTCCATTAACTATCAAATCAACATAGGGTCTTTTTTTGGTCACCAACCAATCAAAAGACAATGACTCAAAGAAAGTTCACTATGGCAGTATTTCAACTAAACAAATGCTGAGATTAATTTTCAGCAGACCTACTCTACACACACATTTATCAGCACACACAGTTGTTATTCACATCCATGATACTCTCACTGTGATCAGAGAGAGCGAGAGGAAATGTTCTCCTCATAAATATTTGGATTCAGCTTAATTGAAAGAGTATGCCAGAACCAAAATCCAGATTGATTTTAAACATTCCTCTGCTGGATTCTGTTCCCTCTTAAATGTCTCTCAGGTGTCTCCAGCCTTGGTGAAAGAATTCAAACAAAGGACGCTATGAACACATTGAAAAATTGTCATAGTGCTGCCACAATTGTTAGTCTTGATTAAAGAAAATCAGGAACATTTATTTTTAGGTGAAATGATCCCGATGTTGGTTTTAAACGTGAAGTTACCATATCGTATTTAAGGATTATCTAAATTTTCGTACACTGCTGAATTACGACATATAAACGCAGAATGGAGTAAAAAGGCACACGAATGGATAATTAAAGAAACATGGAATTTTTGAAAATACTGTTTAACACAATTCATTAGATTAAATAAAACGCGATGTTACGAAAAAAAGTTGAAAGTCCCCAATCTTTAATAACATTAAATATGTTGTTTACCAGAAGAGGAATGAATCATCAAATATAAATGACAGTTTGTTTGTAGTAAACTATATTTTAAAGTTTTTATTGTCAAGCTCATCCAGTGGCTTGGTGAATTGTTTTAATAAACAAATCCATGAGCCAAAAGTGTTTTGAGACTGTCTGATGCTGAAGCTTTTTATCTTCTTCATAGATTCTTTGTTCAAACTCCTTCAGGGAGATGTTTTGTAGTGTTGCCATATGACTCTCATATGACTCTCATTCATTTGAAGAACCTTTATAATGAATCCCCCCCCCAAAAAAAACAGTTAGATTTTGATTATGGTAGACTTTGATGGTCGGTTTTGGACCTTTCACTAACCAAATGTTCCATTGCAGCTAATTCATGAAGAACTCAAAAGAAATATATTAATAGTAGCCTGATTAACACCTCCTATACTGTGGATGCTACCCAATAGGCTGGTTAAGCTTTTCAAAATTAGTGTACTAATATTATAAGTGTAGACATAGTTGTGGTATCGTGCATTATTAGTCAAATAAAAACGTAATTAAATCAAGTGCTAAAATCAATAATATATCATTATTTATTATTAAAAGCACTGAAGAAATTGTCACCTTTGCTTTTCTATTGTCGAAGGTTTTGTAATTTTGAAATTGAAACTGTGCTGAGACACTTCTGTAGTCCCTGGACCATGTTTAGACATTACTTATTTTTTGCACAATGACCCTATATAGTGGGCTCCTGCAGATGCTGCACCAGATACGCAACAGTAGTTTTTGAAAATATTAAAGTACCTGTTTATTATCATCAATAATAGAATGAATAGATTTATTGCTCATTGTTCGCCACAATCTGAAATATACACATTTCGGTTTGTTTTGTTTTGGTTTTGCTTTTTGAAAACCTTTACATACATTAAGTTAAGTTAATATTATCGATTATATACAACATTACACTTAAGTTTAAATTCTGACAGATGTATCAATTATTTAGTTCTTTTGTGATATTGTGTGCATTTCTTTCATTTTTTTGAATTGTACTCTTTGGACTTGTTAAACTCCAGTGCATAGCTGGTCAAGGGACAAAGATGTTACATTTCAGTGCTCACAAAGAAGTGCAGTAGAACCTTTATTCAAGTCTTCTCCATAACAGTAATAATCAGTAACTTTTTAACTATGTCTCCCAGCCAATGTCCCAAACAGCTAAAGAGCCTCCATGTTCAGATATTGGAATAATCTGCTGACAGGTTCACAAGTCTTAGCATTGCAGCTCAGGGCAAATGGAGCATTTTGGCATTCTGAGTTTGTGGAGTTTATCCAAAGGTAGGAATCGAGGGACAAACTCTCCGGGAGGGCCAACAGATGCTATACCAGACGATGGTAATAATACCAGCTCAAATGAAAACCAGAATTCCGGCGATCTTCCAGTGAACGTGGTTTCTCTAGTGCCCACTTCGCAACTGAGCTCTCCAGAAACCCAGGTGTCAGATGGAGACAAAGCAGGTGCTACGCTATTGTTCTCTGGAGTCTTCTTGGGCTTGGTTGGGATGACATTCACAGCCATGGGATGGACAAACTACAGAGTCAGCCACAACTACGAGTGGACTCAGCTTCTTGGGCCAATTCTGCTATCAGTGGGTGGTACATTTGTGCTCATAAGCATTTGCAAGTTTCGCATGTTCCGCTGCCTGAGCTGTAAGAAGATCGATGGCGAAGCGTCAATTGATGCTGATCCTCTGCCCCCACTTTCGGGACCATCTTTTGTCTTCACTCGACTCAGTCAGCCTATAACCTTCCACAGTGCCACAGTAGTCCAGTATATCCCACCTCCATACGCTTCTATAGAACAGGACCAGAACGTGGGGCCAAGTAACGGTTTGAGATCCAGTCACCAGCCATTAGCAGTCAGACTGAGCTCCCCACCACAGTATTACAGCGTGTATCCCATGGAAAATCCTGCTTTTATTTCTGGTGAACAGAACAACAGTGAACCAGACCAGGGTGAACACAGGTATGCTACTTAACAATGAGTGTTTAATTTAATTTAATGTAATACCAGTTACATAATTTTTATTTTAGATTTATTTACATTTTTATCAAACTCAAAACAAATTGGGTTGTTAGATTTGGTCATTCATCTTAAAAAAACTTGTACTGCCTTAAAATTAAAAATTGAAAAAAGGAACAGAAGTGTACCTTTGGATCCGTTATTATGTAATTTAATGATTCTAAAATCATTCAACTACTGTACTTTTAGGAACCCATTTCATTTGAGATTAATTACCCTTTATGATTTGAAACAATACTTAACTGTGCTTGTGGATTAACGTTTGTTGCAGGTTAAACGTAGAGCCACTTTTTGGCATATTGTTTGAAATACAAGCTAAAAGATATGTATGTTCTCATGAAAACAACTGCTTACTAACATCTACTGTTTTTAAAATATTAATTCCTCAGCTTTTTTGGAAAATATACAGCTTAGAAAGGACAGGCAGAACTTTTGCATTTGCAAATTCAGTCATATAAAACATAAAGAGATATGAGAAAACATTTAATGACGGTTGATTTTTAAATTCTGCCAGTGAATAATTACATTAAAAAAAATTCAGTGCATGTCAAAAATACATACTAAGTTTAACTGAACTCAAGTATTTATCAACTACTCTTCTTGTTCTCTCCCCTTCATGGTTTAGATATATTTTCATCATAGGTCTGGAAGATATTATTCTGCCTCGTTTCTTTCGTGTCTTCGTCTATTTCTGTCTGTGATGTAAAAAAATGTACACACTTGATCAGATCATTGAATGATTTGATAAATTTTATTTATGACTCTAGTTCTTTGTAATCAAAAGTAAAGGTATATGTGAAACTAAAACCATAAATGGCTAGATGTACTCTGTATGTGATTGATTTGATGTTGTACATGTTGTTGTAGCACATCAAGGGAAGAGGAGAAATCATGTGAAGAAGACCCTGACAGTGCATGCGCTCCACCTGCATACGAAGAGCTGTTCACCTCTTCCTGATCTATGATCTTAGCCAGGGGTGGGCAGTCATTCCTGGATTTTCTTCCAACCTTTTTTTAAAGACACAACAGCAACTTCAAACAAGTAAAGAGGACCTTAAATAATCTTGTGAAAAGAAGAACCTTGAAAGGAAACTTTGCAGTGTGTGACTGGTGCTCCATGTCAAAATTTTGAGAAATTTGCCAATAAAGTTCCTATTTGAATAAAACTTTAAGATAAAAAAAATACCAACAAATACACAAGGCCAGTTTTATGAGAATTTTTGATCTATAGCCAAAAAGTTGCTTAACAACATTGAGTTCTTTGTTTTTGTGGAATGTGAACAAGTTTTCTCCCTCAGGTATGAGAATTGACACTGTTATTTATACTTCACCCTAAACTTAAAGACAAACAGAATGCCATGTACGACCTATTTACATCATGATAATCATCTAAATGATTGTCACCTTAATTAAAATCATCTTAATTTTATTGGTTTATTTTCAAATAACATTCAAATCACACACACCGAAAAAAGCAAATTTCAAACACTATCATTGAGTAGACATCATTTGAGCTATAAAAATACAGGTAAGATATTGGAAATAATCTTTTCGAATTAAGTTAGTATTACAACTGACACTTTAAAACAATTAATTAGTTATTTATATTTTGTGAATAATACTTTACTACAGTATTGATAATAGTAATCTTAATAGTAATAATAACTAAAACTATTATATTAATAGTTATTAATATAATTAGTTATAGTTATATATATCTATAATCAACATTAGCGTAATGTGGGACACGCAATTTTTTTAGGCCTTTTTTGACGTTTCACTTTTCTTCAAGAACCTTAGTAGCCCTCATCATTAACGCATACAATTATATTTTTACTTTAGAAATTAATAGAAAAAAATGTGGTCTTGTTTTTTCTTTTGGACCAACATTGTGTAAATAAATGTGGTTTGACCTAACCATCAATGGATATACACAATTTGTAAGCCAAATAATCTGAACTCGTTTATTAAAGGTTACTCTGGTCACATTTTGCTTTGTTTGTAGTTCAGAACAAATGCTACAATTTTAGTTAATTTTAATCGATACATGATTGCAATCACATCAATCACACCCAAAATAATTACAAATAGACATTCAAATTCACCATGTAAGTGTTGTTTAAGAAAATGCATGGCTTTTTTGTAATATAATGGGTTTAAATAAGAGCATAATGTTTTGATAATAGCTTCCTTTATTCCTCGCGTTATTGCATGATTCAGACGAGCGACCGTCAGCCATTTCTTTTGGATTAAAGGGGATTGGATTAAATCTCCCAGAAAGAATATTGATTTAAACATGTGTTTATTTAAGTAAGAATTTGCTTAAATCCTGTCAAATTTATATCGGGAAAGAAAGTCTTTTTTTGCTACGCCTTTCTTTTAATTTATGATTTAAATTTGCCTTAAAGTTATTTTCATGAAAACATTCTAGGATATAATTAGATTCAACAATTCCACATGGTACATATGGTTTTTTCCTTAAAAAATTAGTCTGAATCCATGTAAATGCTATATTTTCCTAATTATTATTATTATTATTATTAAAAATTTCCTTCTGAGTTTAAGGATTTTTTTCTCTGGCCCAAATAGTAGAAAATGCATTTGATGACATGGTAACTGGATTTATATAAGCCTTAGCTTAAATTCCAAGCTTTGAAACCATTCTTTGAAGTTGCTGGAGAATGAAGTTGTCTACGTTCGAAGTACTTGTATTTAATTTTTTATTTATCAAATCAAAAAGTAATATCTCTTTAGTCTTTTGACATTGCTGTTAATGAAGATATCACTTGCTCTGAAATACCAAATGTTCTTATAAATGAAGTTTGGGATCTGGTAATTGTTGTAGATATGCATTTCGATTCACTATCAACTGTTATAAAAATGTCTCGTTATATCTAATATACCAATGACACAGATAAAAATATAAAAAAAATGCGAAGAAAATGGGAAACCATAGAGCTCAGAAGAAACCCTGGTACTGCTGATAAATCATGTTAAGTCTTCACACAGAACTTGCTTTAGAACAATAAAGTCTAAGCTGGCACCTGTAGATGATTCACCAGATTTTCTTCAACAACGTTGTTTTTTAATATACATGTACCTTTTTTTACCCTCAACAACAGTATCAGGATGACCGATGTCTCCATTATTGTTACAGTAATTGTTTGTCATCAATGTCAGACATATTCACAGTTTGTTGTTTGTTTTGATATAGATTTCAAGTCAAAGATAATTGGTACATACAGTTGAACGGAGTATTTAGTTAATTTGACAGCCCACGGTTCAGCTGTAGCAGGCCAGCCTGCCTGATTTAATACATAATGTATTTGGATAAAGCTAATGCTCCCATTCATCACAGAGGATGTTGGTGGCTGGGGGGTTTAACCACAGCTGTTGACTTAATTCAAACTGAGCACCTTGAGGACAAGGTGCATGAAAAGCATATTGACTTGACACGTGTTAACATTCACTGAGTCCCAAGCATTCATGCTAAAACTGTAGTGGACTTCTAAAGGATTGCACACTTTTGCTACATGCCATCTTTAACCCAACATCCATATATTTATGTCATGTACCAAAGCAAGAGCTCAACATGTGTCAAACCTGCTGCGCAGTGTCTTAGGTTTTGGGTGGTGCTCTACTAAATGCCAGCTTGCCTGGGTTACAGTCTGTCACCATCACTGTGAGCAGCCCACCATGCTGGTGGTCTGTTGAACACGTGATGTGCTGTTCGGCAATGCTAAATAGCAAAGATGGGAGAAGGGGACAAATGGATTCCATGTTTTCGGCCAAACATAGCAGAGCAAAGCGAAGGGAGAGAGCTTTGTTGTTTATGAAAAACATATGAAACCAATCAAATCCAAATTATCCTCCCGCTGTTCATGTAGCTCACAGAGCCAGTCGTTTCTCTGGAGGTTCTGCCACCCAGAAAGACTCACTCACACACTCCGTATTACTTCACCCAGGTTGAAGCAGAAATACGTGAAATAGGCTTCTTAGACTTAAGCTTGAATTAATGGTGAGCACACTTGCAGTTACAGGCACACATGAAAGGCTCTTATGAACTGCCACATGACTGAACACAAACACACTTGCGCGCACACACAGGGAGACGCATGTTTGGGGTGCATCTGACACTAAAACCCAAGGATGATTAGATCAAGATGGGAAACAGGAAATGATTCACAGACACTGCAGACTCTAAATTCTCATTTGCATATAGCCTGAAACTCACTCTGCCTGTATATAAACACATGCACGCAAACAGCTCTGCTCAACACATTTACATTACTTTTTGGAAAACAGGAAGTTAATTATTGAGACTGAGCCACCCAATAAACTCATTATGGCTCCTTTTACTGAATGTATGGATCAGTTGATTAAATGTTTTAAGAATCTGAGCAAGTATTTAAATGAAATGAGGCTCTGTTTTCATGTGTTTGTTTGAGGGCAGTAAGTGGCTCCCATGGCAAATCTATCAGCAGTCCCCAAGCCCTGATTTAAATCTGATTCACTGCTGGCGAGCTGCTATCCACTGTCTGAGAAACCCATTGAATCGTGATGAAGTATATCTTTTAGAGCCATGGATTCTCATCTCCTCCTTTTTAATATAGCTCTTGTCAGGCGTTTTTACACTCTGGCCTCAGTAAACTAAGCAGGTGTCCACCAAATTTAGAAAAATAGCTTATAAGACAATATGAAGGATTTAGAAATGTGAATTGAGCACTGGGAAAAAGTATTAGCAACAAGGAGACGTGGTTAAGAGTGGAAAGAGTTTAAAAGTGATGAAAATGTCACTCTTAAATCAATATCGTCTTTTCAGAAACAATCAGCCATGAAAAGTCATCTGTGGTTGGGAATCATAAAACTTTAAGGTTTAAATATTATGCCAAGGTTTCAAAATCCATTTCACTTATGATCCCAGACAAAGTTCACGACTGTCTTCAGATATGTCTTCATTGCGAAGCAGGCTTCAATTTGATCTGAAAAACTGTTCCCCGGAGGCCAGTTTATTACCCCTCAATAAAAGTCTGAATATAATGCCCAATGCAAGGAACCTCATGTGAGCTGGGCATGATCATGTATATGTTTTGAGGGAGATATTGATTGACATTTTTCGGCTGTGGCCCAGTATTTTTACTGTATCTAATGGAGAAATCATGTCCTTGTCTTTAATAAAAGAGAGGGGAATTAATGAGGCTCAGATGAAGGCCTAGATGATCTTTGCAGATGTTTGCTGTCTGAAAAAGGAGACATAAGATTGCATCAGTAAGTCAGCTTCTTCCTTTCCTCTTCTCCATATTTTTGGTGTGAAAAACTATTGGTTGTCTAGGTTTCAACTCATGTGCTCAAAAGTAAAGTTAATATAGTTTCCCCTAGATGATGTAGGTTTTGTTTAATTTTTGTTAACATGTCAATTCTAATGTATTTTATGTTCCATAACTAACCTAAATATCTAAATCTCATGTATTTTAGTAAGCTCATTTCACACAGATGCAAAAACCTTACAGGGTATTTTATCAAATCTATTATATAAGGCATTTCTAAACATATCCAGACCACTAACATGATTTACTATTTCATATTTACAGTACACGTTCATACATTTTTATGGTAAAACATTGAATTGAAAACATGAAATACTGTATTCACTCCCAGAACACTTTTTTGTAGAATTAAAGCCAGGTTTAATATCTATCGATCTTCATTAAACTTATTTTATTACACACTGTGCAATTGCTGCTCATCTCACAGATCCAAGGGATCTTAAGTGAAATCTTCATATTTTGCTTTTTGTTCATGACCATAAAAGAAGATAAATACAGGTTTGTATAATTCAAACACTTATTTTAACACCTAATTTGTGTAGCTTCAGGCCTCAAATGAAGACACACTTAAAACCTAACATAAAAATTTAAATTAAGTCAACCTACTGCAGATGTTTTTAGCTGAAAGTTAGACTTCTGTTGCCTTTACCCAGAAAACACTATGATAAGCCTTGAAAAAGGGGAATGTTGCAAAAGGATAAAAAAATTTAACTCTTCAGCCAATGCTGCCCAGAGAAAAATGAGAGGATGTTAAACTTTTGTAGAGAATGTTGCTTAATAATTATTCATTAAATGGTCAAGGTTACAATGTTACATATTTACATTGAACCTGTTGACACACAACCTTTGTTTCTAATTGTCCATTGTCAAACTACAGTACACTGAGGTATTTTTTCAAGTTCATAACCTGACAAAGTCAGTTTCAGAAATGAAATTGAACAGTAGCAGCATTGGAATTGTGGTTATTTTGGAACCATACTCCGCTGTTTACAGTAAAAGTCTATTCCTTGAGGTAAAACTTCTGTTGCTGTCAGTTTTGCAGGGCAGCGAGCCACTGTTCTGTCAATACCTCTTTAGTACTGATGTACTATTTCTATTTATGACTTGATTTCATTTGGACTGGGTATGTCTGTGGTGGGTCTCAGTGTGTGTGCCTGCGTAAGGGTTAGAGGGGATGGAAAATGAGGGGTTATTTTGGTTTCAAATGTGTATCTATTCACATATGGTCCTTGTTTTGGCCCATATACTCCAAGATCTCACGGCTGACCTTTGACATGTCTCCCTCAGACTGACATGATTTTGGCTGCCTCTTCTGGGGTTCAGTTTGACCCCTGAGACCTCAAAGTTCAGAGGCCACAGTGGCCGAGCAGCAAATTAACTCAATGAGTAAAATTTTTGTGACAAATTTTGCATTAAAAATGTTTTTTGTTATTTTATCTGTCATGCTTCACTTTCATCCTCTTTTTCTTAATTCTTAATAAAATCTTCATCCATTTCTTCTCTAACACTTGCTTTCCTCATTCTTGCATGCTCTTCTTTTTGTTAGGACTGCAATCTTTCAATTGAAACCTTTTTCTATTTTCCCATCTTGTTTAAAGACGTTTCAGTTCAGCTGTCACAAATTATGTTCGCCTGCCCAGCTGTCAAAACAGAAGTGTGTTTTTCTCTACGCACCGGATACACTAGTACCAAAAGAGAGAGACTGGGAGATAGGGGGTCAAAGAAAGAAAGGGAGTGAGAGAGATAAAAAGAAAGAAAGGAAAGGAGGGAGCAAAGGGGCTTTAATGTGCATGTTTGGACACAAGCAATTATCTCTAATTATTGTTTTTCTTTTCAGTTTCCCTGTCCTGATGGAGGTCCCAGGCAGAGCAACAAGTAGTAATCCAGCCTCACTGAAGAGGCCCTGCAGGCCCCACGGTGCAGCTCGTCCGTGGGACTTTTGGGCTTTTATCTCAATGTGAGTCTGGAGTTGATTCAAACACAGAGCGATGGGTGAATTAACCTCATGCCCTGGCTTTCAATGAGCTCAGTTGAGAGATTATATGTGTTGATGGCAGGCCTTTTATATAAAAGTTTCTATGTTTTAATGACAGATTTTTCACTGGTTCTGGCCTTTCACAGGTTTTGGTCAACTATCTTATGTGTGTAGGTTCCTTAAGAAATAGTCCATCTATCATTTCCACATAATTATCTTTTCTCTATCACACAATTTTTGTCTGAAGTAAGTTTGATTATTTCCATGAATGTCATGGTTGCAGAAACTTGCTCTTGAATAATAATATAGTTTCACCTAAGTTAATTATAATTTAATAATTCATCAGTTTAAGTCAAATGAATGAATTGATATATAACAATGACCAGCAAGCAACTTAATACAATTGCTGCAATAATCATAATTGTAAAATTGCATTTGAACCAGAGATTGTTTTTTTCCTATTTTAATCCTACTCTTTTTATCCATTCAACAAGCCAGTGTTTACTTTGTTCAAAATGTCATTCAACATTTCATTTTTGGCTTAATTCCTTTATTAATCTGGGGTCGCCAGAGCACATGGATTCCCTTCCAGCAGCCACCCACCACTGGGAAACATTCATATATACACACTCGTACACTACAGGCCCCCAATTCACCTGTACCGCACGTCTTTGGACTTGTGGAGGAAACCGGAGCACCCTGAGTGAACCCCCCCAATCACGGGGAGAACATGCAAACTCCACACAGAAATGCCAACTCACCCAGTCGAGACTCGAACCAGCGACCTTTTGCTCTGAGATGACTGTCAAAATCAAAATTTAAAACTATAGTATGTTAAAATACACCATAAGGCATCTGATTTTACATGAGATATATTGTTATTCAACACCCAGTTATTTTGTGTCTTTGGGTGTTAAAAAGATATAACACTATTATATAACACTATTATATTTGTGCTATGTGAATTATTTTGACAGTAAAGCTCAATTCTCAGCACCATGACTCCATTTATTTTTCAGATATATAAATATTTTACAATAATTTTGCTGGCAAGTTTCTCTAGAGAAAAGAAAAAGTAATTCTGTTGCCACTCAATAGGAAAAGAAAATTTCAAACAAAACTAATTAATTTTTTTCATTCAGAAAAGATAAGTGACACCGATTAAAAGATCCTGTCAGCTTCGTGGTCTCCTTTTGTACATTACAGTGTTGTTAAAAGGAAGAGGCAATTTGAGGACACACATAAGAGTAGTGAGTATGCGGTCATTAATCTCTTCACCGCCATCAACAGCACTCTGAAAGCAGTCCAGACACACCAACCACAGCTCCGTTTTAGAGCTGTCATGTCTTCTGTCTCCTTTTGATCACATTCTCTTCATTATTGTTAACACAAACACTACAACTTCATTCACAGGTTGAACAAAGCAGCTTTTGAAGAGAAGCTCAAAGCCAGAAAGTGAAACTTTTAAGGGATAAACAACTTTGGAAGCGTTTGAAAGTCAGTCTGACAGGTATTAGGTTGAACAGGACCACGTTCACTCACCTTTCACACCTGTGCTCACTTCAGTTTCTTTAATTCTCCTGAAATGCATGGTTTTGGATTCCATTCCAAACTGAAAGCTTCAGTCTGTTCCCAAGGTAGTTTAACCACATACATCTGTGTGTTGCACTTTTGGAAAAATGAAGGGTGATCGCGGATGAGTATATGTCAGTAGTTTCACCGAGGCCACCTGTGAGCATCCTGAAGATGTTAACCTGACTCCTCAAACTACATTACCACACAGTGTTCTGATTTGTTGCGCTAAATGCTTCTCTGTCTATCTATACTGCTTTCTTCAATAGGTTTCAGCTGCCTGAAATGACGAGGGATGATTTATGCATGTTTTTGTGAGTCCAGCTTCTCCAATAATTGTCTGTGACCTCTGACAATGACCCTTCACCCTCTCTGTGTCTGTATGAGCAGTATTTAGAGATTACATAATAATACATTTTATTTGAAGGTGCCTTTCTTGATACACAAGGATACAAGGAAGCGTAGTAACAAAGCAACACTAAAAAAACTATATTATACAATTAGTAATAAAACAACTGTAATAAAACCAAGCAGATAAGACATCAAAGAACAATAAACCTCACACTGTAGGCCTGTCTGAAAAGGAAAGTTTTATGACAAACTTTAAAATGATCAATATCAGGACTATTCCGCACATCCGGAAACAGTTAATTATTTTTCTTTCAGTGTTAGCTGCAAACTGTAATGTTTTATATTCTTCTGAAATGTACAAGTTTTCTCTCACAATATTGCACATTTCACAAAATGTATTTAGAAGCAAGATTCTGAAATCACTGCAGCACATGCAGCACATAAATGTGTAACTTCCTATGGTTTTGTTAGCGAGTTATAGGAAATTGATTAACAATAAACAGTACACATTTTAATGAGCAAAGCCTCTGAAGTGTATGATCGGTGTAGCCATATGTAATCGATTTTTTTTTGTCATAGTCCACACAGCGCTTCACCAGACAGCTGAGAATAACACATATTGTGTCACTGAATACGAGTAGATCATTATTAAACTGTAAATTGCAGAAAAAAACTACTTTTTGCAAGTTTATAGTACTACAAAATAATCTGTCATCCAAGACTCAGAAAACCCTATATTAAAATTTTCTCTAAGTTAGATTTTCCATTATCTGATTTAGTAACATGATTGTGGTGATCCAAGCAGAGCCTCCAATCTTCAACCTTCAGGGGTCAACTGAATTATTTTCATCAAAATCCTCTGTTGACCACAGGATATGAGCTTTTTTGTGTGGCAAAATGCAATTGCCAGAGTCCCTTTAATGACAAAGCTTCAGATGTGCCACTCGTTATTGTGAATAATGAAAGTTACTAATAGCAGAACTGGTATCTGTGAAGTTTATTCAAGTTTTCGGTTGGCAGAGATCTTAGAAGCCTGGACAGGTTAAGACGATCAGACTAACCCTAGTCAGAGAGAATAGATCTCTCTCTCTCTCTCATTTTGAAAGTGTGAGTTTTGGTGAATTGTTAAGTGCAAGCAATGAGTTGCTTATTATGAAAAGATTAAGAGTAATGGCACTATTGAGTAACTGTAAACTTTATATGTTAATGTAATGTATTCTTTTTGTAACTTTACACTGAACACGATTCTCTTTTGGACCCCAAAGGGAAGTACTGGTTTGAAGCATGCTTTTGAACTGTTGAAGACAACTGAAGCACCCAGGGGAAACTCACACAAGCTTGGGGAAAATATGCAAACTCCACTCAACCAGGCTCCTGGCTGCTCTCAAACCAGCAACCCATTAACTGAAAGGAAGCAGAAACACCCATTGCGCCTCTCTACTGCCCATGGTACACATTAAAGCCGATTTTCTAAAGCTGTGATGGCTCCTAAAGACAGCAAGGTTTGTAACACAGAAGTTAAAAATAAAAAAAAAAACAGCTGAGAGATGTAAGTGAACACAAACCTCATGTTAAGTGTTTCCCTTGGCTTGCTTTTGCTTTTGCTGACTGTGAGCAAACAGACTGTCACTTCTCATGCCTTTCTGTACCATTTCATATTTATTCACTTCGAGTTTAAATTAAAAAATGATTTTAAGGCTGAAATAAATGTGCAAAGTGCCGTACTTGTCAATGTAGTACTTGCATAAGCATACACTATATGTCCATTGAGTAATACATAAAAAAATTATAAATATTATGAAAAAAATCATTAAAATATTGTCATTAATTAACAATATGTTTATGTTTCATTTTAACTTTAATTTAACTTGAATTGTAGAGTGTGTTAGCTGACTATTATTCTCTTGTGAATATTACTTCCTGAGTTTTCCCTTTTATTTGTAACCTGCATGTTCTGATTAATGATGTCCAGTGCTGAAACTACCGAACTGAAAGCTATACAAGTGGAGTCTGTACAGCAAAGCCCAGCTTGTTTGGGAAAGGAGTGAAGGAAAAACAGTGAGGTCTAGGTAATTTGGTGACACAGGAGGCCCCTAGCGTTCTGTTATCTGAAGACCACCCATCCGAGTCTTTCCTGGACAAACAGAAGAGCTGACGGGTGTAATACTTAGCAGATGGAGAGATGGGGACAGAAGCAGAGAGAATAGGAAAGAGATGGAGGAGTCCGAATGGATCCACTATGGTGGTGGTCATTTGGTCATCCTGCGCTCCCATTAGCCACCTGGGCTCCGAGTGTTTAGTCAGCCTCCACGGCGGCTTGGGTTACATTGTCTTTGCTTTGAATGAGCATGCCTGTTCTCTCTCACTAGTGCACATTTTCTCTAAAACTCTCCTCTTTGATTATCTCTTAATCGTGTTTGAGCAGTTTTTTGTGGTGATAAGATTGAAGATTGGAAAATAATACTTTAATAAATATTCGTCTATAAATAAAAGCCTGCAGGGACACTCTTTATTAGCTCCAAGGATAGAACAGATTCTGCTAATGTGTGTATCACAATTGATCACATTTCAAACTAAGGAATAATAAGTTCATGATATATTCCAGCTCGCTCTCTCCGATCACAAGAAGCAGGACTATTGATTGTACCAAAGGTTAATAAATCCACAAGAGGTGGAAGAGCGTTCTCATATAGAGCCCCGAAGCTCTGGAATAAACTCCCGGATGTTGTCCGCAGCTCTGCTACGCTCACAGATTTCAAAACTAAATTAAAAACATATCTGTTTAATCTAGCATTCGAATAATTATCTCTTGGTATTTGTCTAAACAGATCTGGTGTCTGAGCACTATATACATACAAACAGTTTACAAAAACAATGTGGTTCAATGTTCCTCTCTAACCTATCCTCATCATTTATCACTCATCCTGATCCTGCTGATCACTTGTTTGTTGTCTGTGTTACAGTTTTCTAACCGTTGTTTCTCCATTTTTCTGTTTTGTCTTTGTTTGTTTAGTTTTTTTCAGGTTCTGTCCGGCAAACCGTTCGTCGATGGATATTAAGTTTGTATATTATTTATGCTGGGGAGGAGACTAGCACCTGCCTCAGTCAGCGAGAGTCCCCTCACAGAGGGAACTCTTATTTACTCTACCTGATCCTCACAAGGACGTGAAGCTGTGAAGCTGCTTTGAAAGCAATTGCTAAAGAAGCGCTATATAAAAACTGATTGATTGATTGATTGATTGATTTAAAAGCATGCAATTACTTCATCCCTTTGTTCTGTGTGGATAGATGATGCTCCATTATATCCTATTGATCTGATGCTTTACTTTTCAGGAGTTATGAGCTATTGCATATGTGAGGGTTTGTGATCTGATGTGGAGATCATGTCTGCTGATTATGAATCCTGGAGGTGAGATGTAAGGGAGGACTTTTAGGCCTAGCCTAAGTCAAGATGAATGTCAGTTGCAAATGTAAACTCATTCATCCATTCATCTTCATGTCGGCTTTCTTCCCTTTCAGGATGACCACAGCGGAATGAACCGCCAACTCTCTGGCATATGTTTTACGTTGCGGATGCCCTTCTAGCCGCAACCCATCGCTGGGAAGCAAATGTAAACTGCTTGCTGAAAATGTGTTCATATAGGTGGCGTTCACCCTTTTAGTCCATTTTTTTTATATCTGAAAGACAAGCTAAAAATATAGCTGCAAACAGTAGCAGAGCAGTCACAAATAAACCCTGATTTTTTAATTAAAAATTATAGAAATGGAAAAACTGAAAGAAAACATCACTGTTCAGGAGAGTAAATAATTTGTTTTATCTGATAATGTTATTGAATAAACTACCTTAAATTGGACTTTAGAGTTGTGTCAGTGAATCTAACTCCATCTGAAGAAATAAAATCTGAAATTATATTTAGACCTTTAGAACATAGCTGGCATACTAATAGTTGGTATGGTCCACACTCTAAATTAGAAAAATATATATTTTTTTTATAATCTATAGCTAATATGTTGGTGGTGTGATGAAATACAAGAGGGAAACATGAGTAAGTTATGCACTAACTCATTAGAAATACTGGACAAATGCAGTGTTCATTTCATGGAATAGATCTTTTTAAAGGTTTTTTTCATCTACATGTTGAAAGTTGCATTCCAGTATAGACTACTGATTCAGCTTATTGAACAAGTGTTATTATATCTTCTTTATAAGTTAATTCATAAATAAGTTAAAGTGTTAAAGTGTGTTGAGTTGGGAACTTGCTCACTTGATGTGAGCCTGATACATAGTGTTCACATTTTTAATAACTTCAACATATAGTTAAGATGTCCCTGATATTGAGTCTGTCTCAAAATGTACTTTTTCTTAATTTACAAGCTTCTTTCACAATGGCTTATGAAAATAATATTTTTGGAAATTAATCAATATACAACATTAGCATCCAGCAAATATGGTTTAGGTTCTGTTCAATTATGGAACTTTTCTTTTTTAATTAAAGTTTTAAAATAGAGACAAAATTCAGAGTTTGTCGTTTTCCAAGTTCAGGTAACGTTCTCCATTTGTTACCGATTTTTTTTGTTACATTGCACCACAGGTTTTTCTGCAATACCTAATCTCAATCAGCACATCTTATTCTCAGTCTGAGTGCAGGTAGCTGTGGTTTGAAAGGGATTTTTTTTTTTTGGTAGGATGTAAAAGATTCAACTAACATGTGTTGGACAACCCCTAAAATTTAGAGCAGGAATCACAAGACTTTGCAGATAAATGTATCATTGTTAGTGACTCTCAAGGTGAATAGATTACACATTTGCAGTTGTTCAAATAATTAAAAAACATTGAACTATCTAGCTTGCTTTTTTGTTTTAAATGTAATAATACTAACAGACATAACTCCACTGCTTTTAATGTTCAAAATAATTCATGCAGGATTTCTTGAAACCTCAAAAAAATTAATGAATGTTTTAAAACATTTTGGCTAACGCCTGATTTAACTTTCATGAAAATATAAGTTGATATTCTTTCTAAACCTTACTCGAGTCCCTCCCTCCAGCAAACCCTCGGCTCTTTCCTTATATTGCTCTGGGGCTTTCCAGAGTCAAGCCAAGCTGGTTTTGGAAATGAGAGAAACTGTTCTTTGATGGTCTTGGCTTTCCTGAAAACACTACAGCTGTGGTTACTGAACATTTTTCATCAGGTAAAATATAGTTCAGTGCCCATCATAAAAGTTCATTTACAATTACCGGGCTAAACTAAAAGAAAACAAGCCCATAACTACTACACAAACACACACTAAAAAATAGCCTCTTCAACTGCTGCGGCCTGCCCTGGTGATCTTGAGGAAAGAATGAAGTTTTGAAGGAAGAGGAGAGTGGTTTGTTTGGCTGGTCAGCGCTTCCTTGTAAACTACTAGTGTGCGCACTTAAAAAAAATAAGGGTTCTTTATTGCCATTTGTGGGTCCAAGAACCTGTAAAATCCAAACAAACTTTACATTGCACGCAGGGTTGTGGTGAAAAAAGGTGTTTTATATTTTTAAAATGTTCTTCACATAATATGTAAAACTTTTTGTTTAATTTGAAAATATCACCTTCAGGTATTAACAAATAAGAGTTGAACATGTTACAAAACAGTTGTTTTTTTGTTAGTATTCATGCATGTTTTAAGACCATCAATTTTAAACAAATTATTTTGCAAAAAAAAATTGTATCTGAGTTTGCTGAATATGCATTATGAATCGTGTCAGTAGTAATCTGGAAAAACTTGCTATGAAACCAGAGGAAATAAAGTGTTGAAAGATCGTTGTTCACTAAAAGCAACCTAACTATTTTTCCTGCTTACTTATTTTTAGCTGAGGTTTCATTGACACCTTATAATAAGAGGAAAGTAACTTTTGTTACTGCTTGAAATTAATGTATTTTGGAAATGAGGGCGTCTGTCTAACTGTCCAGTCTCACTCTATTTTTTTATTTTTGTTGGAGCACATCCAACAGATTCCAGATTCTCTCAAAACATCATTTCTGCATGATAAATAAAAGAAAATATTCTAAACACTGGTAAAACAAAACACAAATCCACTTTTAGTTGTTCACAATATATCACTATTTAGTATATAACAACATGACAATATTTATTAGCTATAGATTCAAAGTCTGAAAGGTAAGTTGTGAAACATCAATGCTATAATGATTATAAATGTGTGTATGCTTATGTAACATATGTTACATACATTTATCATAATTTAATATTTAAAACCATATAAAACTCAATTCTGTTAAAAAAAACATATTTTCATGGCATAAATTTAAAGCTGCCGAATTGAATTGTAATTTTCCAAACATCTTTAACAAAGTCAAAGAAAATGTTTTTATAGATATACATTTCTGAAATGAACAAAATGGTCAAAACTATATTTGTTGGTATTTTTCATGGCATTTTTTACAGTCTTGATTTTTAAATGGATTTCTTTGTAGTTAACCAAAAAAATGCAAATTCAAAGGAATATATTGCACAATAAACTGGTTCTCAACCACCAAAGGTCTATAAAGCTAAAGTATTTTAGATCCAGGAAATTACAATTAAGCACCATTTGATATTGGACACGTTTTGAAAAATCTTTTTTAACTGCAGGATCGTCATTGGTTTTGTGAAATTGCTGCGAGGTTGCTCGTTTCACATTATAATGTGATGTGATTTACAGCATTGTACTATAATATCATATCACATCTTATAATTTATATCTCATATCATATCAATACATATAATATCTCATCATATCATGTCATATTATATCACGAGACATTAATAATAGAGTTTCAGAAATATTTTTAAGGGACGTTCAAAAAGTTAAGTGCGTAACCCTGAAACCCAAAGACAATGTATTCAGCTCTTGAAGTTTTTCCTAATTAACCTCAAAGTTTAATACACCAAACAGATGTTAGTAGAGCAACGGTTGCATAACGCAATCCAGGCAAATTATGTTACAATTAATAAACAAAAATTTTTTTGCTTGACGTATAAAAAGGTTTAAACATGTTTACAATAAAGGAAAAATAAGACTATTAAAATATGTAGGTAAGGTGTATTTAAAAAAAAAAGGTCATTTCAGTGCATGGTCGGATTTCTTTTTTTTTTTTCTTTTTTTTTCTTCAATATAGGCCTATATCTGAGGTAAAAAAAAAATGTCAATAGTTTTAGAAACTTGTAGGTTCCCCAAATTAAACCAACAATAATCTTTTTAATGATTTTAATAAAAAAGGATTCAATCTGGCTAATGCTTTATAGTTCTGTTGGCAGGTTTACTTTAAAAAACAGGCTGAACAAAACCTTTCCCTTCAAGCAAAGCCTCTCAATCCAAGAACGAAGACGCGCTTGTGGAGAGACTCCAGAGAAAACATCCAGCCCTAAAAACAACGGGGCTCTTTTTAACTTCGCACCACATCTCAATAAAAGCTGAACAAACACAACCTGCCACCTGCAAGCGCGCGTGCGCTCTCGCACAACCAAAAAAAGGATTTACAAAAAGAAAAAATACAAAACCATCCAAAAAATGATACCACGTCACGCGTTCTCTCTCAATCTAACATAACGATTCTCCTGATCTTGAATAAGAAAAGATTGCGAATGATCTTTATCAGTGGAGCAGACAGCAGCCATGCGTCTCGAGCTATTAATCACCTTTATAGCAACGTTTTATGGTCAGCTCGGAGTAAAACAAACAAGCACTGCACTTCCACGCAGGACGAATTAAAAGACATCAATGTCTATCTTTTATGGAAGTCTCTTCTCAAGGGAAAAGATAAAGTGACCTGAACGTTGACGTGATGGAACGGGTATGTGAATGGTTACTATTCAATTTGTAGTTGGTTCCCCGCTGGTCACGGAGGCGAGATCAGAGGAGAAAGTGAAAACACATGGCGGAGGTCAGTCGGATCGCAGGACCACCAAGATCTGCAGAGAAACGCAGAAAGAAAGAGAGAAACCTAAAGGGGAGAGAGGCTACTGTATGTTTGTCAACACTGAACCATTACGAAGACATTCAAATGGACGCGTTTCTCCGTGTTGCTTCCCCCTGAGCTGTCAACGTGAAGAGGACGTCAATTTTACTAAACCAGAAGACGTCGTTTAGACGTGATATGAACGTCTATTTAAGGTTACTTGTTTGGTGGGTTCGTGGTGTTCCCATAACTTCAACCAGCTCGTGCCCTATGTGCTTCGAGACAAGTTTGGAATTATTGAGACTAATGTGTTTGTTTAAAACTTTCCTTGAGAATGATGACTCCAGCTGCAAACTATGTCAACGTAAACGACAAACTATTTGAAGAGCAGTGCGGTTAATAACTTGAAAATTATATTTGAGTTTTTCCATGCGAATATAACAGCAATAAAATATTTAAGAGTATTATTTTTTCCATATTTGGAACATTTTTCCATAGCCAAATACCAAAATATAATTAAATTAACATGGCCATTGGTTTTAATTCAACTGCATAGTGTTTGCAGTGCTTATCGATCACCAGCAGTGTTAATTGTTCACTGTGATTTTCCCGCGCTATTTCCTGCTGCTTTTGTGAGCAGCCCAATGCTCATACATTGTTACATTTCAGTAGGTAACATTTCAAAATTGCACCAAAGTTTTGGTTCAAATAAGTCTTCTATAATATATAATATAATATACATTTATTTAAGTTGTCCCGAGTGATCAACCAAAAATTCTTCTCACCCTAACCATACAAAATGCTTCTTTTAACGTTCCATGAAGAACAGAAGAAGTCAATTAGTTCCGTTCATAAAAATAAATTGTGTCCTCGCAAGTCATGAAGCAGTCTGCGGGGAATTATTTGAACTCTTAAAAAGTCGAAAATAAGTTAAACTTCTGTAAAAATAAAAAGGAGGAACACAGATGACGTTAGTGGGGGATTTGCAGGAGGAACACGTCTGAAAATGAATAATTGATGTGACGGTGAGTCCCTGGAGCTCGTTAGTGCTGGCCTCGGAATGGTTCCCGATGATAAACGATGAGCGGCTCTCCCGGCTCTCCTTCTCTAATTAGCGTCTGCGTGAACTCCGTCGCCTCCGCGCGATCCCAACCCGAACCCTGTGACTCACCGAGAGGGAGCACATTTCTCCAGCGCTGCTCTGGCCTTGGAGGTCTGATTCCAGACCCCTGTTTTTCAGAGCAGCTTGTCTGTTTCCACGTCATCTGTTTTCTTTTGGACACCCAACTAACAGGAAATGCAAAGCAAAGAAAATTGATTCCTATTTGAATAAAGATGGCATCCTCGCAGAGCGAAAATGAGTAGGTTTTGTTGTCGGTATTTGGTTTGTAAAACGATTTTATTTATAGAAACGGTTCCATAAAAATTACAACATTTACTCTGTGTTTAGTTTACTAGAACAAGCCTGTCAAATTTATTATAGATTTGTCAAAATTGTAAATAATTTGAGTAATTATCAAAAACCTAAATCTTTGAATGAAAAAAAAAAATTGCATGGGTTTGTATGAGTAAAAAGAAAACAACACAGTAGATTTTTAACCTTAACAAATAATATTTGCTCTTTGCTACAAATTAACAACAACTTAGCTTTTTACTGTTTTTACAATTTTTACAGAGTGGTTTAGCTGCATACTGATAGTTTCTAAAATTCTTCCAAAACAGAATGTTATTTATTTGTGTCAATAAAATCTAAACGTTTTATCAATAACAAACAAACGAACAAATCAGTATCATTCAAAATAGTTTATCTCTGAAGTCACACTTAAAATGAATTTAAATATTCTTAACCTTTGAACTAGCCAATCAGATCAAAGTGTACACAAAGTGTATCAGAATATTCTTTTGATGAATCGTCAATTTTGTCCAAAATATGAACAAAAAAACTAAGCTGATATCAAAAGATGTTCTGCATTTCAAAGTGAATAAAGAAGTTTATACATTTGAATAATTTATGTAAATCTTGTTGAGGAACTGGTCTTTTCAGTAATTCATAATAATAAAATTATTGTTTTTCATAAAATACCAACATTTGTTCCATATATTGTTTTGACATTTTGACAGTATTATATTATTTATTAATTGATTTGTTTGTTTGTTTTGACAATAAGTGTTTAAACGATTGTCTATTAAGCTTGTGTGGTTGCAAAAATAAGGATTTTCTAAATAATGTTAGTAAAAGTGGAGCAGTGGGATAATCTCTCATGTGGTATGTGTGACTACAGTCAGTACGGCTGTTTTTTATCTCTTTAGCCACAGTTTGTGTGTGTTGGTTGTCTTTATTGTGAAAAAATCCATCCAATATTTAATTTTGAAAAGAAAAATTAAGTATTTTCATTCATGGTTAGGAATAGATAGGAGCTACAAAAGTATACATCTCTGTAGAAAATTCCCTGGAAGCTTATGATTTACTATCACATGATGTGATAAGTTACAGTTATTTATTTGTTAAAGTTAAAGTTCTGAGGGTTTACATTTGTACAGCTCAAGTTAATTCATACCAATCATTCCAAGAAAAAAAACATCCTAATGGTTATTTTGTTGAATTTGATAATTTAATTAAGAAAATAGTGACAGGTGCTTTATTAATCAAATGTTTTGTAAGAAACAATCTTACAAAAAAAGTAAAGTTCCAAAGTGTTATTTTTGCTCATGCAAAATCTTTATGAGATAGACGAAAACCCTCCATTCATATGGTGTGCGAGGTGCATTTGTTTTTAAATCTTAGCTATAGGTTTTGCACTTAACAAATTCCCACAAGGGATTTGAGCTGTCATATTTTTCTCCCATTGACCAGAATGCATGTGTTTTTCATAGACATTGCATGACGTGGAGCATATGGATTTGTAACAACTTCAAGCCTCCCTCCAGTCAGTGGTAGCCACTCCACCCCTATCCAAGCAACCGGCACTCTCCGTTCTTTTAGTAATTACATTGTCACTCAAAAGACCACCAACGCTCTCTGCTTCATAGCTGTGTGTGTTTGTGTACATGCGTAGTGATGATAGTCACAGGATGCTTTTCGTCCGCCACATCATTAATCAGAACAGTCTATCAGTTCCTGCAGTTTTGATAATAATGTGCACATGGTCATGCAATGCACTCTTCTACTTTTATGCCTTATATTGCTTTTGAACTTTACGGGAGGTTCACTTCACCTACTATCACAGAGAGCGAGAACAAGAGAAAATCTAAAAACATAGCATCACAATCTGTCTGGCACACTTTGTGTCAAAATCTCATTTGTGTCTTCTTAATGGACATCTTGACACCCCGTGTAAGTTTAGTTTTTTTGAAACTACATGTTTAAATAAAATTGTATTATGGTCGAAGTGAAAACATTTAGCATGTATTTTTAAGTCAATGAACATTTAAAAGTCTTGATGATTTATTGAGTGTTCTGAGTGTGATGACTGCGAGATTTCCTGAACTCAAGCCTCTGTCCTCACGTCTCATTCTCAATTTCAACATACTCTGTTCTTTTTCTGAATGCATTTTATATCTGGAGCAGATTAACTTGATCATTTTTATAGCATTTTGTTTCATGTGTGGCAGTCATTAGAAATATTTTGGTTTGGACCTGAACCCATTTTTGTGTCTCCAGGCTAGTTCTCTGTGTGGCATTATTGTTAAAATCTGCAGCTCACAAGGATTGTAACATATATTTGCAGGTGTTTATTTGTGTGTGTGTGTGTGTGTGTGTGTGTGTGTGTGTGTGTGTGTGTGTGTGTGTGTGTGTGTGCGTGCGTGTGTGTGCGTGTGTGTGTGCGTGTGTGTGTGTGTGTGTGTGTGTGTGTGTGTGTGTGTGTGTGTGCGTGCGTGTGTGTGTGTGTGCGCGTGCGTGTGTGCGTGCGTGTGTGTGCGTGCGTACATGTGTGTGCATGTGTATGCATGTGCGTGCACGTTTTTGTTAATATATGAAGTAAAATTAATTTAAGAAAAATTTGATTTCTTTTTACTTGGTTGTTTTTAATAAAAAATAAACAAAGAAAATTATATAGAGTCAAAATGTTTTTGTGCAACATCTAAAAAATAATTTCTTACGAGATACTCTAAAACAGCATGTGTTCATTTTTCTTAAATGAACAGTAATTTATTTACATCATCTTCGGATCCTTATAGTCCTACTTTCTATCAGAAGTACAGTAATAAAGAAATTTAGAACCACATATCAGTGTGAATTTAAGGAATCTATATTGCCTTAAAATTCTGTGCCAGTATGAACTAGTAGTGCCACCCATGCTGCATTAATTGATATAATAAAAAAAACAATACATTTTGTCGATAAACATCTAAATTACATTTTCTAATTACATAATCTAATATTATACTGGAGCACCGATAGGCGTAACCAACCATAATGCAAATTAAACCATAAAAAATTTTGAGAAATCAAAACAGCTACAGAGTTCAAGGTAATTGAAAAACTTTGCATAGAAATAAAATCCAATGTAAAATCTGGTGCAAATGAGACACTTTGTTTAACCCAGAGACAGTCTCATGATGGCTATCTCTCTGTGCCGAGGGTTCACAGAGCATCTGAGAGGACACACTTCAGTTCAGTGGCTCCAGACTAACAGTGAGTTGGTGGTCTGATCAGTCTGATGGCGGAGCTACACGCAGGACTTTAGTTAGATGAATTTGAAGAAGCCTCTAAGCCTAGATCTCAGGCCAGAGAAACTGTCTCGTGTCTCAGAAAAGGATTGGAACAGGTTCAGGGTCGCTGATCCCAGAACAGAGTTAAGCACTCCTTTGTGAATGTAGATAATGGTGTCAGGGAGCAGGGCCTGATCTCTGCACAGATTCAGCATGGTCACTGCACCTGCCATAAAGACTGACCAGGTCCTGTCTCACTGAGCGCAAGTGTTAATGAGCAAGCTGTGTGCGTGGCCAGAGAGAAAGTGAGTGGGCATGAGAAAGAGAGAGAGAGATTGTGTGTGGGTTTGTGTGTGGGGGGTAAACCCCTAAAACACTGTCAGCCACTGACTGTCTCTGAATAGAGGGATTATCTCATTGCTCTTTAAAGTGGTTGACAAAGGGTTTGTGGTAAAACATTCACATATCTTGTCAACACTTATTCATCCATCAGCTTCTTCTCTTCGATTAAAGGATTAACCCTTGTCTGAGGGTTCATATTCAGAGATAAAGCTCTTTATTCAACCACTGGCAGATTACAGTTAGAGCCAGTCACACATATAATTGAGGCATTTATCCACTTTTTAATAACCAGACAATTTTACCAATTTACGAGGGGAGGAATATGTGGTTGAAAACAGAGTCTTAGCCAAAAAAAGTCATTTTAGCTTGGAGGCGAATTTGGGTGGCAGGCGTAATGCTGTTCCTGTGTGTTCCCCTCTGTTCTGACATGAGTAAAGCATCTTGTCACACACATGCTGCCTTGCCAAGTGAGTGCCACCCAAACAGAGAAGTCGCTGCAGATGATTGAGGAACCTATTGTTTGCAGGGTATTTGGCTACTGAGCGACAGAGTGTGTCTGTGTGTTCTGTGGTCTAGATACCACAAAACACATGCATGCAAATAAAAAATGAATTTATTACAATTCTAATTGGCTCAAGCATTTAAACATGTTGGGAGTGCCAATTAACTCAATGAGAGGGAATATTATGCTTCCTTAATCAGACCACAAATGGAATGTATATTACTTACAAATCATTGTCACAGATAATGCAGACATGGTAAGTAAGCGTTAAGAAAGCAATTTTTCTGTTACATGTTTATCAGTAAACCTCGGTGGTTTACTGATAAACATGTAACAGAAAAATGACTTTGTTAAAGAGATGGACTCATCAAAGATTCCAGATAGGAGACACTGAGACTCAAGCTGAAACCAGGAAACTCAATGACACCGATCAAAACCAGGAAATGTTGATGACATGAAAACTAGGAGACAAGAAAGATTGTCAGGAGGGTTTAAGCTAAATTCTAGATTTTAGTTTAGAATTATTCTAGATTTTAATCTTTTGCCTTAGAGACAGGGTCAGATTAATAAACCTGATAAAGCTGCTGAGAATTAAAAAGCTTGACATATATGGATTGTGATCAGTAAACTAGCGATTGGTTGAATGGAAATAAGAGTGTAAAGCCAGAACTGAGTAAGGAATAGAATAAGGGTGGTGGCTCAACCAAGGTAAGATCTAATGATCAGTTACCAACACAGATATAAAGGGTAAAAAAACTCTAAGAAAATTCTAAGAACAAAACATTTTTAAACAGAACATGACATAAAAGAGAAATGCTTTTAATTTTTGGAATAATTTATATAAAAAATGCAACGTTAAAAACAAGCAAAAGGTGTATTATAATTGACACATAAACATGCTTATTTATTAATGTAAATAATAACTTAAACTAATAAAACACTACATCCTCATTATAGTTTTAACATGGTATTTAACATGACAAGGCCATAATGCAAGAAAACATTTTTTTTGTTAAATAATCACATAAAAAGGATACAAAGTATGCAACTCTAGATCTTTGTAGACTCTGAAATCTAATCACTGTTTTGTACAATTTTTTTTTTTTTGAGTGGGCAGCTCTGTGGGGTTCTGAGCAGGCTCACCCTCTACACACCCTCCTCAGGGTGGATTCATTGGTTCTTTGTGCGTCTGTTTTATAAAGCGTCTTCATCACAAATCCCTCTGGCATTGAGGGGTCATTGCAAAGTAAACAAGGATTTATGTCTTTAACCTTTAGACCCACCAAGTGTTTTGAGTAGTAATCACACACTTTTATGAGTTATGGGTCAAGAGGTTGAAAAATGCAGTGCATTGGTGCTGTAGGATCGACCGTGAGTCTGGTATTGGATGATTGGTCTCCAATTATTCAATCTGCCCTCATGCAATAGGAATACTGTCTGTGGGTTAATCCTCGCTTCCTACATAACGACAAGAATATTTCCTCCAAGAAAGATCAGCTATGCTTCAGTCTGGATTTGATTGTGGCCGTTATGCAATGTTTGGTTTGCATAGGAAGCAACGATGATGTTTTCCAGAGAATCCTTCAACTCATTTGAAACGAGGCAGAAGCGGAAAAAGTGAAAGAAACATAACAATTTCAAGACTGCATCACTTTGGTCACAGAAGCCAGACTCCGTTTGAAGTTCTGGCAGTGTGTGTGAGTGTGTGCACCCCATTCAGCAGACTCCGCATTTCCCTTTCCCTCCCTCCTCGTTTCAGGAAGGTTACAGAACATACGCTTGCTTTGTGAGACCAATGCATTGCTTCTCTATTGTGATGTGAGGCTCTCCAGGCTCATTCCCTTCCTTCACTTAGTCCGTCTCTCATTTTCCCTCTTCTCCTATGAATGAAACAACACAATTATAAGCACATTAGATCTTCTCAAGTGCTTGTAATTTCATAAGTGAGATCTCCAGCTCGGTGCAAGGTTCAGACAAGGGAAAGCTTTGGGGATTGGAAAGATGTGAAAGAGATATTAACCTCGAAAGGGACAGCCCTCAAAGAGGCCACTGCTCAGCAAACAGCAGCCCACCCACACTGACACCCACAGCCTTAAAAATCACACACTCACATTACACACACAAACACACAATTCAGTTATCAGAAGAAGCTGTTTCCTCACTTGATTTCATTTGGTTGGACTGCTGTAATAGTAAGAGAGTTTTTGATGGATATAAATTAATCAGTTCTAGCATTACATAAATATTGAGCTACCGTACAGTACAGTAATGTTACATGAAAACAAGGCTTCCAGGGTTTCGTTGTGATTGTTAGCATTGATTAAAAAATTATTTTATATAACACTTTTTAGCAGTTGCTTCAAAGCAGCTTCACAAAGTCCTCGTGTACATTAAGTCGGGTTAGGAACTGCTATTTGATAATTCTATGTAAATAGAACTACCATATAATATTACATTAGGAGCACCTCAAATATTTTGAGATCATAAAGTGACATTTCTCACTACTTTTTATTTCATATTATCAATATGTTCCCTTGATCAATGTAGAACAACATTTTGGAAAACACCCAATACCAGCATTTTTCCTCTTCTCTGTAGGGTCCTTTCTATTTAAATTGTTTAATTTTGATACCAAATTCCAGGGTTTAGCCACTATATCCGCACCCCAAGATCTTTATTTCTGGATTCAATTAATTTTTTTGACGTTACACTCTTGAACTTACTTGAATTTCTGTTTCTCCAACTAATCCAGTTACACAGAATGTGATTCATCATAACTAGATTAGTTGTGATAACAACTAATTGTCGCTATGAAGCTAACTGAATCCAGCATTCTATTTTAGAGGATTACAACCACATCACTCACATTTAAAAATAAACCTCATGTCAGTGACTGGGGGTTGTCTGCCATTGCACTGCACGCTAGACCTTTATCTACAGCCTAATTATGTTAAGTTATATTATTATATGTTTGCTGTACTATTATATCCCCAACAGATATGTTGGGAAAGAGGTTTTAAGTAGGGAATTTTGTTTTCTCAAAGTACTGTGATTGTGTTTATGTACTTCTATTTGTTAGTATTTATAATATGTGTATTCTCACTTGTGTTGATTCTTAAAGTATAGTTTTTCTCTTAAAAAAATTGTAATTTAGTTATTAATTATAAAATGAAAAGAAGGGGGGAATCCTTGTTACACAACATAGGAGAACTGTATCAGGTTCACAGCCTAAGTCTCTTTTTCTTTACAGGTGAACTCAAAGAAATGCTGTTCAACTTAAGAATTAATAAAACTCTTAATAGAGAATAAAAAAGTGCCCTGTGTTTCCCTGAATTTCTCACTAAATTTGCTTGTTGCTTTAGTGTCGAGGATATCGAGCTTTTCTCCCTCTATGTTAACCTAAAAATTCAAATTCACATTCTGGGCGAGCTGTCCTTGGAAGGGCCCTAGGGCCTAGAACAGACCCAGGCCCCAGAACCCCCCTCAGGAGATGTGGAGATAGGGGTGGAAGTGAGAGTTTTGCATTTAATCGTAAGCGAAAAGGCTAATGTTTTATGACTTGTGCACAGGTCACACTAGCTCCGATGGCCATCGCATGGCCATGCTCCAGCAAAGACCCCAACCACCAATGAGCATGTGTAATTTCGCAGGTCAAAGTTGAATTCAGCTGGACTTTAGTTGAATCAGAATCCAAAATCTCATTGCATAGGAAGGAGCTTCCGCACTGTCAAATGTGATCCCATTCATGTCAATGGAACCATTTTCATAGTGTGACCGCGGTATTAGGAAGCATAAGAGATGGATTGGAAACCCTGTTGAATGCGAATTATGTGACCAAAAACTGTGTTCATGGGACTACACTGAATGATGTGATGTCCATTGGTACTGGTTTGGCAGATGGATGTGAGAAAAATGAACATAACCTTAACTTGATGAAACGTCATGTGACCGCTTGTATGTTTATGAACAAAATTTAACCCCTGACTTGATGGAGTTACTTCCAGTACTTGAGCCATTTGAGTGAGTGTGTGAGAGGATGATATATTGGCTAATCACATAGGAAAATATGAGAGACCTGGGTCCTGATTCAACAGCAGCTCACTTTATTATTATAGTTTAAGATGCAGCTTAGCCCTGCCTTCTTTGATCCTGACTCTGAATGTGTGCATCTGCATGTGTGTTTATTGTTTTAGTTGAGGGTGGTACTCAGTGCTTTAGGCTTTGATTACAAAAGGTTTAACCTTTGGAGGAACAGAGGAAAGATATTTTTGCTTTTTTTCCCTTGAGAACAATTAAACTTTGTGTTTTGCACAAGGGATTGCGTCAGTCTATGTGTGTGTGCAAAATCAAGGCAGTCCATTAGCAAGATGATTATACAAGTCAGTGTTTCTAGGGATTCAAAGTTCAATGAGACCCAGTTACATGTGCGTGCGTGTGTGTGCGTGTGTGTGTGTGTGCGTGTGTGAGAGCGTGTGCGTAAGTGAGTGTGTGTCTGTGAGAGAAAGTGTTCAAGCGAAACAGAGCATACCTTGAAAGCAGCCCCAGGCACAAGCGGTGTCATGCTTGCCATGTGCAGAGGATGAAAAATGTACAACATTTTCACCAGTCATTACCAAGATGCTTTGATGTACTTTCAGTGTGACAAAACCCAGTTGCCATTTTTGTTTTGTTTGTTAATAATCAGTGCAATGCCACAAAATACGTTGGGTAAGGAATAAGCAAAATCATGATTTATAATGAGTTATATTGAAATTTGTTTGTTTCCATTTCCATTATGGTCCATTTTTATTTTGTCTTATATCTGCTCATGCATCTTTGAAAGTATTCAATTCCTGCTACAGAGTGCAGTACAGAACAGTTGGTGCTCTAGACATACAGTGATGGGAAAAATATTGGCACTATTGCAGATCTGTCAGAAAATGCAACACCATTTCACAGGGTTTTGTATTTCTTGTTACTTTTTTTGTTTGCTTGTACATCAAAAAGCCCAGATGACGATTTACACAAAGCCCAATGGGCTTGACAAAAGTATTTACACACTTGTTTTTTTTTTTTGCATGTGGTGCTCCTGTAATTTGTATTTAGACACACCTGTCAAGGTTTGTGCAATATAATAATCACACTTGGAAACAGTTAAAATGTAAGTAAGTCACAGTCAGATGCTGAAAAGAGTGTTAAAGTGTAAAAATGTTTCTAGACTTTAGAGAAAAGGGTGAAAAACCCAACAACAAAAGCTAAGAGTCCATCTGGATCTTAATATCAGTGAGGTTTACAACCCCGTGGTCATGTGACTAACTTCCCTGGACATGGATGGAAGAACAGAATTAATACAAAATGATATTTAACCGTTTAAATTCTGGATGAAGAATCTAGGTTACTTTCAAACTAAAAAAAGCTGCAGACACAGAGCACCACAGTCTCAGCTCACACTATACATCACCATCTGAATGAAAAGGGATGCTATGGTAGAAGGCCTAAAAAATGACAAAGATGCATAACAAAACAAAAGGAAACGTGACAAATAATTCGTGACAAAACTAAAATAATTCTGGCATTTGTACATACTGTAAATGGGACAAAAAAGGTTTTTGGAAAAGAACCACCTGGCACTGTTTAGATGATTAGGCTTGTACAACTTCCTCCTAGCATGTTGCATTGAGAATTTTCAGCACAATCAAACCAAATAAGATTTTGAAAATGCCATTCCCTTTTACTTTCGCACTTTTAAACTTGTTACACATTCACCCCTCTGAAAAAAAACTTGAATACCACTTCACCGTGAAGCTGGCCACCATCATTCACTCGGTTTAGACTTCTCAAGTTAGCAAATCACTGAGAAAATTGGTGAGGTCTGCAAAGTGTTCAGCACTCTGATTCCACCCCAGATCTCTTAAGTGTGTGTGAGAGAGGTCCCTAAGTTCTTTGACCGAAACATAAACCAATTTCCAAGAGCCTTTTTTTTCTTTCACGGTGGAGCTAGAAGCACTTTTAAGAAACTACTTTTAAAAGCATATTTGAAAAGCAGAACTAAATATTGGCATGTGCAGTAAAGTGATAATGAAATACTTTTTGTTTATTTTGCTGTTATCACTCAGATGCTGCTTGTGGATTTTAGTGATAAATAAGTTAAAATAAAATAATATAAAATACAATTTTTTTTTATAAAATGCCATGGGAAGTTAACCCTTGTGTGGCCTTTGGGTCAAATAGACCCGTTTCCAATTTTTCACAAGAATAAAAATGTTACAAGTGTATATTCTTTTCTAGTAGGGACTGATTGGAATAATTCAAGATATGCTCTCTATATTGTTTGAATCTGAGATAAGTCATATATGTTAATGTGTTATGGAGTAAAATTTTAATTTTTAATTGCTTTTAAAATGGGAATACCCCACAAAGGTTAAGGTATTTTAAAGAGTTGTGTTGTCTTAAAATGTAAAAAATAATGTACAATCAAAAATAAAACAAAAAAAGAACTACTGAAAAAGATAACATAGCAATTCTTCATATGGGCACACACTAAAATTGAGAGTAAAACTAACTCCACTGAGAGAAGAACCACACCATAAAAAACAGTGCTACATAGCACCAAATATGATTCTTTATCTTGTGATTATAAGGAAACCTTTTTTTGATTAAAATCCAAAGGTAATAGTAAGAACCAACTGTCAAAAATTGTATTTAGAATCAACAACATTTACACCCAAAAACAAACCACATTTAGAGTTCAAAGAACCACCGAGCTATACATCTGTTTGTATGTGTGTGTGTTTTGTGTGCGTTCCATTAACCAGTCATTCTAGATGTAATTTGTTCTAATTAGCACTTTCGAAGGTCAGTTCTAAATAGCCCCTTTGGAAACTTTTTTGACTATACCACTAAAAAGGTTCCCCTATGATTACAAGCAAAAAGGAACAGATTTCAGAGTGCAAATAAGCTCTAAAAAGAGTACATGTAACATTCTAACTCATTTCATACATCTATGATGCTCTCTGCCCTTATCTTTATCTATTGGCTGCGTACTTCTTCATTAAAACTTTTGTAATAAATCTTTTCAGTTCAATATGTAAAACTCACACTTTTGCATTGTTCTTAACTCTTAAGGGTAAAATTTAAGTTACATTTCAAAGAATAGGTTGAGACTCGGGACAAGTCTGTGGACAATTTACCTAGATTTTACTTGATACTGCTAATCAAGAGATACTATGTCTTGAAGTAATCAAGAAATGAAACTGAATATAGGTACATTTTTATTTTCAGAAAATACAATAGAATGAAAAACAATAAAAGGAAAACTCTTTGTCCATCGATAGCCAATGAACGTGCAGAAGTAATAAAGGTTCAGCTCCTTTTCACCTCTAAAGCATCCTCTCAAGGGTTTGGTTGATGGGGTTTGGATTGAATTTGCTTCTATAGAATCCATACTGCAAAGAAAGTGGGTTCGAGAGCAGCCTCTTGAGCGTCCGGACGCCTGAAAAGTTTTGGAGTGGAGTGTTCCTCTGTCTCATTAACGCTGCTCTAGGTGTTAATTGGCACTGAGTTGTTCTGAAAGAAAGAGTGGGTGCGCGTAAGTACTTATTCATCTAGAAGAGAGAGCGAGAGAGGTGGAGGTGATCTGATGATGCTGATCTAATCAAAGTCCAGATCCTGGACTCTTTAAGAGCGCAATGTTAATTACGCGCGTGGAAAAAAAGTGTGACGTCACCTCCTAAGGCTCATTCGCACAAGAAGTTCAAGTGTCTGTTTTTTATTTTGCACATGCCAGCCTTGCGTGTGGTTAATATGCCAACATATTCATCTGTTCAGTCGTTTTGCGCGCGCACTTGTGATACAGATTCAATAGATAATTCATACGCGTGGTTTTATTGGGATTAGTAGAATAACATTGTCGACTTTGAGCCCAGCAATCGCCTTCGAAAAACAGTAATCATTCAAAGCACCCTGCACTCTGGGATTTGGCCACCAAATAGTTTCGATCTGTGAGCTGCGCCGAGCGCCTGGAAACATGGAAGAAAAATATTATCATAACTCCATTGTGAGAAATATCGTTAAGAGGGGACCAGCTTTTTGAGAACGTTTGAAGAATTTTTCCTCTGGCAAGGTCGGCCGCCCCCAGGGTTAAACTTCTGCACTTTATCCTTCGACTTAATCCTCAATAGAACATAAATAATGCGGAGGCCTTGTTTGTTCAGAAAACATTCCTCCGGTGGAAAGACTTCCATTGCATTTAAAGGGGATCGTTGCAAGAAAGTTTTCCTTTAAAATCATAAAATTCTCATTGTTCTGTAAGCAACAGAGAGAAAAACATCAAATATAATGACTGGGTTTGTTTTGGTTTATTTTAGAGAACTGCAAACTCAAAATATGGGAAAGACTCAAAGTGTAATTTATGCCTGAATTATATTATGAACCGAAAAAGCATTCCCGGACGGTTTCTGACATCCCTCCTCTCTTTCTCCTTTAACTCGTAACAAATAAAGCTGTGGGCCACACGCAGGTTTTATTTAAGTATATTCCCTTTTTAGTTGCACGGCGGTCCCCATGGTGTTTTGGTGGCCTATCATTTTTGGATCATTGTTCGGTTTCCACACCAAACGCCTCAACGAATAGGCTACGCGCAATGAAATATAGTTAATATACGGTGTTGGCATCTGCTTTTAACATTATCTAGTTGCAGTTTACAACTACAATTAGACGACCTGAAATTTTATGGGGGTTATTTATGTCTTGGGATATAATTGGTTTCAGGGACGGATTCGCCATGTGCAGATCACATTTGCGCCAGAACATCTGCTGCGCTAAAAGTGAAAAATGAAAAGGAAGGGGTTAATCAGACTTCTCGGGCCGGCGGTTTTATTTGGATGACAGAGTGAGGTAATTAAAATAGAAACAGCCTGCGAGGGATTGAAACGGGAGTTATTTAGGTTTGAGCCCTTTGTTAATGGGAAGCGTTGGAAGTGATGTCAGGTTCTTGGGCTGGTTCCGATCTTGGGCATCCGCAGCTTTATGACATTCTGGATCTGCTTGAGCCTCAAAGCTCAAGGATTCGTGCCTTTCATCTTGCTGCATGGTGTCTGCCAACTTTTCACCGGTTTTGGCACAACTAATGCCTTATAAACAATTTCACCGGGATTTTTGTTTGTCTGAGTGAACAGCGACAGGTGGACCTATTCTGCTGTTAGTTGTTTTTTTTGTGTTTTTTTTATTTTTCATTTATTTGAACATTTTCTCCTAAAAATAGCAATAACATGCAATAAATAACTGAATAATTGAGGATTCAGCAACACTTAAATGTTAATTAGGGTACATTAAAAGTAGTAGTACTTTTCTGGTGCGTTTACCCTTAATTTAATCCTAAGTTTTCCAAGGAAATCCGTGAAACATGTAATTTCTTCTAAACAAAGATGCTAGCATTGTGTGGGCAATTTATGTTGATTATTAAAAATGAATGATGAGCCTTTTGAATAGCAGCTAACGATTAAATAAATAAATAAATAAATAAATAAATAAATAAATAAATAAATAAATAAATAAATAAATAAATAAATAAATAAATAAATAAATAAATAAATAAATAAACCCAAGCTCACTTCAGAAACACAAATGTCGGTAAACCGATTATTTAGGAAAGTACACAGTGCTTAATAAGGGGGATTTTATTAAGACAGCAAAAACTTACTTAAGAAGTTAGCTTGGCGTTTGTGCGTGATTTAATTGTTATTTAAAAAAGAACCAGTGCTTATCCACTCAGAGAAAAAAAAAGAGTTGACCCAAAGTAAAAAAATAGATGTTGCGTCAATTTTGTCTTCCAAAAATTGACTCAAGGAACATTTTTTATTGGCTCAAAGCAGTGCTACGATACAGCTTGACTGTATTATTACTGTGCGTTCTTTTTTTATTCATGTTTACGAAAATGTGAACTCATTTATAAAATATGAATTCAATCAACAACACTACAAAACAATTTCGTCAACTAAAAATAATTCATTGACTGAAAACTGAGTCAACGAACTTTTTATGTTCGGTCAACATTTTAGAAGTTTTTTTTACAGTATTAATCATTTGAAAAGCCAAAAATTAATCAACCAATGAGTTAAACAATGACGCTTCAAACTTTTAAAAAGCCAAAAGTTTTTCAAACGGCTATTTAAATATAGCCTCACATTTTATAGAAATAAAATATACAGAAATTTGACTGAAAAGATAATAATTAAATTTCCGTACGTTAAACAAAATTAAAACTTGAAGAAGGACGAGATAAAGATAAGTAAAAACGATATGGTTATGAAGGGAGCAGGTTGCAGATGTCATCAGAAACCGCTTTTCTCTCATTTCAGAACTATATAATCTCGGTCAAATTCGCTTTTGCATCGAGCCAGTTTTGTGTCATGGATTATACGCGAAACCAGATATGAAAGAACCCAAATTTCCTCTGATGGTCTGAGCTCGAAGGATTGGTGACGTCAGCACTCTTCTCACATTTCTGCTCGCAATTAAATCGATTATGAACATTCACACACAGAGATCGCGTCCACCTGTTCTTTGAGAAATTCCAAAAGCTCTGCGCACTTGCAGAGAGGAGAGTTTGGTGACTGACAGGGGGCTGTCTCCGGCTGTGTGGACCTCTCTGGTGAATCTGATGCTGCTTTTCACAAGTGTCTGCTTCTGTTAGTGGTCACGACTCTAAGTCTCTAAGTCCTGTCACATGGCCTATTCGACTCATCGCATCACTCCTGGCAACACTTGATGCAAAGCAGTTCAGTAAAGCTTTTACTCAGCAAACTGAGCAGACACAAAATACCACTTTCGGATTCAATTTTAACACTTCAGCGTTCAACTCAAAAGTGTGATAAAAAAGCTTGGAGCTCAGAAGTGTAACACCAACGAGCGTTATTTGGTTCATAAAGTTGTGAATTTAATATTTATCAAGTTTAGCTGTATGTACGTTAATTTACCCCCCCTATAAATGTAGCAGTGTGAAAGTATACACTACAGTTTCATCACCTTTTCAATAATTCTCTGCAATTTGTTCTCTGTGTTTAACTTTCTGTTTTCTGTTTGTAAATCATATTTAAGTGAATGCAGAGTTCACAAGAGAGGAACTCTTCCGGATTTGAAATAACTACAACTTCAGCTCTGCAGAGTTTTATTTAGAAGTTTTTTTTTTACTGACACCAGTAACTCTTAATTTCAGTCGAATGAAGATGAAAATTAATCGCATTTCTTAAAGACAATAATTAATCGTTATATTCGATTAATATATTTTAGGTTAAATTAGAATAGTACACGCCCTATTGTTTTGTTTATTGTTTTGAGATCCTTGTTCAGATTGTATGATACTTTAGTCGTTTTCCCCTATAAATATCTTTTTGGGTAAAAAGAAATGTTGGCAAATTATAACTGAATATTGCAACGACAAATAAATACCTTCAAAATCGTTGTGAAAAGTTATAAATATTGTTTTTTTAAGTAATGTTATTTTTTTTATTCAAAGCATAAAATGTGAACTTAAAATAGGAAAACACCACGCGGAACAAACTCACTTCGAATCAAGTTATATTGTCGATTAAAAAAAGTTCACAGGTAATAACCAGATTTATTTGTTTGGCGCATCAATGAAAACAAATAAACGTTCACGTAATCGAGATCAAATGTGAAGAAACCAGGATTATGGTTTATTCCCTTTTTGCAGAGAATAGCTGCGGAAATAATGCAACAGAAATCAAGCTTCATTGACATCCTTCCTCTCCCGCGCAAACTTTTACTCACGTGTCTGTGTCCAGAGTCACGTGGTTAGGCTGCAACGTCCTTTAGCGGAGCCAGGTGTGTACCATGTTTCAACCAAATTTATTTAGCAGTACTATTTATAGCTCTCGCACAGTGCCACTAATAATAATAACAATAATAATAATAATAATTAATATAATTATTATTGATTTTTGAAATGTAACATTTGTTTGTAAACGTTTTAACTATTTATGTTGCATTCTTGAATATGCAGTAAATATGTTATTCAAAAAAGCGCAATTACATATATGTTGCCATGAATTGGTTAACAAATAATAAAAAAAAATTTCCTAAACTCATTGTCTTTGAACCGACCGGAAGTGCGGAAGTACAACTTCTGGGTCTTCAAATTTCACTTCTGGAAACCCACGCGGGTGTTGGAGAGCGTTTGCGAGGAAATTCTTCAGCGCGCCTCGGGGAGACCGTTGGGTGAGCTCGAAGTCAACGTTTTTTCTCTTAGCGCAAAGGTTCTATGCAGATTGTAATCGTCAAAATAGGTTTTTTGTTTGTGTATCTGCTGACAGAAGTAGCAGAAGTTGCTTTACGCTTTGACTACAGAAAGCCTTAAGTCCCAGTTGATGAAACGTTTGCTTCTGTGTGCAATCAGTTTTAACGACAACATAATGTTATCTTGACATTTTAATGGATAGCCATTACAGAGCACAAAGTTTTTCCAGTGCATGGAGCGCAAAAAAAAAACAGGAAAAAATTTTTCTTTTTGGTGTGTTGCTGGCCAAATATACTCATTCAAAAGGAAAATCTTCAAACATAAAAATGTTTCATTAAAGTTCCCGACGCAGTCTTTTTGTTAGAGCATCTGAGCATCTATGATTGAATCACTCCTCCATAATAAAACTCTATATTGTTGAATTTTCATATACTACACTCACACACACACACGCACACCCGTACACACAGATCTTTAGGAAGATTTCAGGGGTGGGCCATCGATCCCATGAGGTTTGACATTCCACTCGCTCTTTGAACAACTGGAAACGCGTTGGAACATCTGGAGGCATTCCTGGCAATTTGATGCCATGTCACAGTTTATTTATTTTGACTTTAATTGTTATTTAAGTTTGTTTATTTGCAGTTAGCTACAGTATCTACTTATGGGGCCCGATGGTTAACTTTGAGATAATTCGTGAGAAAGTGCACCCTAACCAGATGGGACTGCAAAAAACTAAAGCTTCAAGCTTTCTCACAATTTCTTGCAACAATTTGCAGTGTAGCAATACAAATTGTAGAGGATTCTCTTGTTTAGTTTTCATTGAACAGAAGTATTTGTTGTCCATGCGGGGTGAATCACATTCCTACATTCTGAAATGATTATTCTTGCATTCTTCCATGTAATAAAAGTCAACGAAAACTTTTGTTCTGTTGTGTTTCTTAGCAGAGAAACTAGCACAGACTTATCATCTCACTAATAACACAACTAACTCCCTTGTTATCACAACCTTAGTATGTTATTTAAAAAGGTGCCAATTGGAACAGTATTTTTTCCATTGTGCAAGATGCTCTAAACTGCTATGATCCTGCAAAAAGAAGTAAGAAAAGCTACAACATTAAAAATCCTAAAATCAGGCTTCCAGAGCAAACATTGTTATTTTTGTGACCTTTGAGTTTATTTTTTGCTATTAAAACACTATTCTTTTATTTCCTCTTGGCTTGATACAACACAGGAATGTGTGTGTGCTTAATTTTATTGTCATATATATATATATATATATATATATATATATATATATATATATATATATATATATATATATATCCCCTCAAAGTGTTGTGATCTATAGTGGTTTCTTTTTTCACTATTGAAAGTCTAAACAGAAACCTACACAGTACATTTTTTGTCATATACCGGGTATCAAAAAGTAACTAACCTTTGTTGTTGTTTTTAACTAAAAGGTAAAAAAGGGTAACTTTACAATTCAAATCAAATTCCAAAGGGTGAGAAAGCATAATTTGGCATGACTTGAGCTATTGATTGTCGAATTGAAACAGTCAGCAAAGTTAAAATACTATCACTCTACGAACCAATTAGTGAGACTGGGTCAGACTGCGACACATGCATTATTTAAATTATTTTCTCAAGGTAAGTTCTAAGCTGTTGACACTATAGATAAAGAGAGAAGGAGGGCAGGGGGGCACAGTGTTTCTTCTGCTGTTTCTTATTGGAACGTCCACTCACCTCTTTTACTCCTCCACCAGCCTGCTGGTCAGATCTAGTGGTAATGTTATGTGACTCATGCCAGCTTCATTGTGCACACATGAGCAGACCTTTGCAAGGGACTGCTTTTTAAGCACAATCTCTGTCCAAGTCAATCACCAATACACAAGCCGATCTCACTTCAAACGCCTTTCAGAGATCCTCAGCTGAGAGGGTGTTTGAACAGTGAGAAGGTTTTCATCAGGATGGAAAGTGAAATAGGCCTGCCATCTGTAGTATAATAAGTGCTTTAAAAGGTCTCCGGTGTTTGCCCATGTCGGGTTGTGTTGTGACTTCTTCCTGTACCCCTGCTGCTCTCAGTCTTATGCTCCAAGGAAAGGTCCGTCAATATTTTGGGAGACCTTTGACATAACCTCCACAATTTGGACAATGGGATTCTTGGTACACTAAATGGCTATGTGGTTGGCAGGGCGGTAGGACTAATGAGGGAATGTCGTTTCAGTTTTACAGTTCAGACCGAAAGCGGTCAAGTGGAAAAACGGCCCCGGACTGCCTCACGCAAACTCTCAAAGAAGGGGAGCCACCAATCCCTCCCAAGGGCTTTTCTTCTACTCCATCTCTTCAGCAGCTCTCTCTCTCTCTTTCTCACTCTCTGATCTCTCTATGGTGGCCCTTTCATTTTCGTCTCTATCTACTCAACCTATCAAAGCTTTTCTCTTTTTCTGATTCTTCTTTCTGTCTTGCCTGCATGCTCGCCATCACATTCAACTCTCTGCATTCTCTCGCTCACTCTGGCTCCCTTTTGTATTTGGCCAATTATCAGATTAAAGAAAACCCATCTCAAACTTTTGATATAATGAGAGTTCACCCTCCCTTGTGAATCTTCACTGAAGAGATAGTTCCTTGTCTGTCTTTTGTAAGGCTTGGGCAGACTTGCCTGTTATGAGATCATCAGTTTTGGCACCTGTTCAGAAAACACAGTTTTGCCTCATTTTATCATTTTATGAAATTGTTCCATGAATGACTGACATTTACAATTTAATTTTTTTATATTATTTTACCGCTGTGTATATGCTTTAGTTCTATCTGTGTTTCTTGGTATTCTTTGAATTACAAAATTTTTTGAGGTATGTTTCAATATCATTTAAAGAAAACTTATGGAGCAGAGAATTTAAACTTTGATCTCAATACCAGAAGAGCATGATCAGCCATAACAGACATGATCTGATTTTTCTTGTCATGTCAGTGCTTTGGGAAAAGAGCTCTTCCTCTCGCTCCAATAAACACTCACAGGAGCATCGTTTTGTGTGTGAGGGTAACATTTTTCTTTCTTCAAACGAAGAGATTTGGAAAGCACTAGGGCTGCAGCTATTGATTATACATTGATTAATCGGATAAGCTCTTACAGTTGATTTATCACCTGATATTTTATTTTCCAGGGAAGTAAAAGTGTATAAAATTCATTATCAGATGTATCACATGTTATTGTGTGTGCTGACCTTAAAGACTGGTGCAAACGTTTTGAATTTGCGAGAAATATTAACAATATAAATGTTTTATACATATAGTAGATATTCCACAAAACTATGCGATACGCATCTTTAAAAAAATACTGATATAGATTTGAGGATGATGTTTTTTTATTAAGGTAAAAAAATAAATTGTGTTTAGATTAAAGCATTGAATGGAGAGACTAGATTTCAATTCCGTACAGTATAGAATTATATATTACATTTCTCTTCATAGGGAGCCTACATCTCCCATATTTAACAAAAAATAGCCATGTTCAAAAAAACGAAGGCCTTCACACGCTTGATTTTTATCTTATTGATGCGGATGAATACCGAACCAAAAGTATATTATACAAACCAGAAATAAGTATTTTTATAAAACAATGCTTCGATTAGCAAAAGTTTTAATCGATCATTTTGAAATTTGAAATTGAAGTTGAAATTGATCTATTAGATTAACTATTGCAGCTCTAGAAAGTTCTCTCAATGCTGCCATTGTGTCTGTTTTTAGGTATCTTTTTTGGGTGTCGCTAGTTGGTGTTTTTTTTTGTCGCTGGTCAATGTTAGTTTAAGTTTGCAAGCATATGTGGGCTTTTCCTCCTCAGCCAGCCTAGTCTACTCCTTGTGTGTGTTTACTTTCAAAGGCCACAAAGCTTATTTGGGCTTGACCCCAAGAAGTACTGATTCTGTGTGTGATCTCACTGCAATAAATATGAAAGTGTTTTTCCACAATTAGCAAATGTGTGCTTTAATGCCAAAATATTTTACCTTAATGCTCGTCATGTGTCCAATATGTTTCACTATATTTGACATCTAAAATATACAAAACTATTTTTTGTTTTTATTTAAGTGTACATGCTTTTGTAAGAAGAACTTCCTGATTTTTTTTTTTGCATATATTTCTGTATTAAACACATTACCTTCATTCTGTTCATTATAATTCTATGTTGAAAAATTATTAGTCCAAAACAGACACTGATAGTTAAGAGACATATATAAGCCTTGTATCTTGTAATGTAAAAAAAAAAACGCTGAAGATTTGAAGCTTTTGTGAGACACCCCTGTTGACATTCGGACACGTGGTGACTACATTTTGCCAGCTTGAAACAACGTGTGCAAAAACTTCTAGTGTGGTTATTTAATCTCCCAACATCAGAGAGTGTTTTTCCTCTATCTCTGGCAGCTTTTAACTAAACTCCACAAACTATCTTTGCTTGTTCCCATGCTCTTTCTACAGCAGATCTAAATGTAAACTGAACGGCGCTAGGCTTTTCTCTCCGTCCATCTGTGTGTGTTTGTGTGCAAATCGTTTGGGAATATCAGAGGTGTAGCTCATCCAGATGTGTGTGGGGGGTTAAGGAAGTCATCCACCCTTAAGGCTCAACAGGTTACATCTCTCAGGACCCGCAGCAGCACCTTTGGAAAATGGGCACATTTTGTGAGTGAGTGAGAAAGAAGCCCACCAGAGAGAGCAAAACTCTTCTCTTCACGATGTGAGATTTATGATACATGTGGCCACTTATTTTGAAACTTTTCCTGCAATCTGTGGTAGCTCCAAGTGAGTCTCTCTGAGTTCAGTTTCACCGCTTGTGTCCACTCTAAAGTTTTATGAGTGTGTGCAGGGGAGAGTGTAAACGGGTCATGGCCCGGCACATCACTTTTTCTTCCAGGGCAGAAGATGGAAGGCTTTGAGGGTCACAGAAAGCGAATGATCTGCTCATGACTGTGGAGAATGTGCATGTAATCTGCCACTGTGGAAATCAGTCAAACTCCCTCTTTCTCGCTCTCTCGCTTTCTCAGCCGTCCTTCTTTCTCCTGGTCCATAAAGCTGCGGTGGGTTGTTAGTCGTCCCAGTAGAAAATGGCTTGGAAAAACATAGCATGAATGTCTCACATTGATTTGGGTCAGGAATGTGTGTGTGTTCTTCTGCCAGATACGGATGCAGTCTGTTGAGTCATAACGGCAGTATATCTTAAAATCCCCGTGGACCCCACAGAAAACTATTTGACACTGAGCTAATAAAACTTTCAGTAAGTCAAGAAGCAAAACACCAGGTTTTATTGAAATAACTTGATAGGGAGCCATGTGGAAAGATAATTAAATGATATCACCATACTGTGGGAATGTGAGTCATGTGTTAAGGATACAGGGAATGGTGCGATGCAGTGTGCTGCGTGAATCAAATGCTGTTGTGCTGATTTAGATCTTTTTTTAAAATTTTGCTTTTTTAAACACTTTGCTTTTTTCTTATGACCTCAAGAGATAAACTTTAGTTTTAAATTGAGAGAAAATATTTTGCATAAACTGTAAAAAAGCTCGATGCTTTTCTTCACATAAAACAAAATAAAAAAAGGAATGCCGGTTGCTTAGGTTACTTAAACTTGTACACTTGTGTGAATGTGATTGATTACATTAAACCTGTCCAGAGTTTACCCAGACTTTCATTGGAGATAAGGACAGACTTTTATGATGTCTTGGACAAAAGTGGGTTAAAATTCTAATTAATAGAATTTTAGCTTAGAGAACATTTGAATTTCGATGAGTGCAAAAAAATTTAATGTGATGTGAATTTCTGCAGTAAAATAAAAACATGTAAAACTGAATTCATGTGAGTGATAAATTGAGAAAATAGAATTTTACAGTCTAACTAAAAGTACTAGAACAGACACTACACATCTCAATGCCTACAACTTTCTCCGTGTGTGTCTGCGTGAGGTGGTTTAGTACTCGTGTCACATGCTGGTGTGTGGCACATTTTGTTTAAGACAATTTCCAGCATAAATAGATCATCCATTCTCAAATAACAAGGAAATAAGAGCGGAAGTCAAATCAAACTGCAGTTTAATGGCTTCAAAAACACAAAAACAGCATGTTCTCTCTGTTTCCTTTGGCATAAGAGAGGACTTGGTGTGTGCGTGCGTGTGTATACAGTGTGTGTCCGCATGCAGGGCTCTGTCATGAGCAGAGAAAGATATTCTAGCACTCTCTCAGCCTGAATGATTTCCTGGGTAAAACAACAAACATTGTGGAAACAAAGCAGAGAGTGTTGTCTCAGGCTCTGCTGCTCTGATTTTAGTGAGGGTTGTGCATGTTTTGGAACTTGTCAGAATGGCCAACATTAGTTCACTATGTAGATAGAGGATTGCAGAATGATAAAAACAAGAAGTTACAATTGTAATTAGCAACAATTTCTTCATGAAAAACTTCTAAAATAAATAATATTAGTTGTAAAAACTAGATAAACAATAGTATACACACATTTTTACAGTTGTTTACCATACAGATATGTAAGCTTTATTCATTTCATATGAACATGTCCTCATAGGCTTTTCAAATCAGAAAAGATGTTTGGTAAAATTACAGTAAAAATCAGCAATTTTACATCGACTTTTACATCTTGTTTGTTATAATTTAATCTATGCACATTACATTAGTTTATTTTTAATTGTTTCTTTATTTATATAAAAAGTTAATAAAATGTATGGCATTTTACAGTAGCGTCATGGTTTGTGTTTTGCCGTGATTTGCTTTTTAGCAACTTTTCTGCTGTAAATTTCACGTTTACTCATGGCACAATAATTTTACATTACCACAAGACACATGTTAACAGTTTAAAAAGTTTGCATGGAAATGCATAATAAAAACTAATTTGTTATACTTTTGTTTTCCATTTATGTATTATTGAGAGTTATTCAGATATTTAAATCAGACTCTGTATTGAGAGTTCTTGTTTAAAAAAACATTTGTAATGTTGAATCGTTTTAAAAAAGGAAATACTTTGAAAGACAATATAGATATATACCTTATTTTCTTTATTTAAACGACTAAAGGAACAGATCTAGATAGTGGTTTAGAGGTTTAATCACTATAGCTCGGATTTAAAGAGCAGGATGTTACATTAGAACCCTAATTGTGCCCACCACCCTTAAAACCCTGCAGCTGAAAATCTTCAGTGAGGGGGGGCTGAATCACAACCTTCTGTTTTTTTCTTGAACTTGTCTGGATTTGCATGAGTTTACATCCTTTACAAGCTGAAATTCACAAGCTCTAATTAACTATTTGTATTTCCAAAAAAATATATAGGTAAGCTATTTATCAAATTAAGTTACATGAAACAATTGTCCATGTGTTGTATTTTTACTAATTTAATCAGCTTGTAAACTATACTCGTGCTTCAGTTCAATTCTAAAATTTAAAAACTGTGTTAGCAAATTACGTGGTTGCTTCTGAAAAATAGTTTTTCCTGTGAAATTGTTCTGGAAAAAAAAAGTTTACAAGAAGGTAACTTACTGAAAACTTAAGTCATTTAGAGAGTGTTTATTTAATATTGGCAAACATGTATGTTGTTCACAAAAAAAATCACAGCATTCCTGGAAGTGCATTCACAACCTGCAATCTTTTACACATACCGAATGGAAAGCATGAATATTTATGCTTGATATGATTTATTTATTTAATGGTGGAGTTTCTTTGAATTTAGAGTGGGAGATGCAGGGTTGGGCACATGACCGAGACAAAGGAAAGACATTTCAGTCAGTTGCATCTGATCCCTTCCATTCAGAATTTTGACTCCCATTGCATCACTGGGTTAAAAGTACTGAATGTACTGAATTTAGACTCTCTTTTGTAAGTAAAAAAAAAAACAGACCATGATCTTTTTATGTGCTTTTCACATTCAAACGTACTACTCTATCGGTATGCAAATGTTCAGTTTATTGACCGTATACAGCATGGACATGTCCTGCGTGATGTCACCCATAGATTTCACCCCCCCCCCTCCATTGACCATTTTTAACATGTGAGTTAATGAAAATCTGCTCATTTCCAGGTTTAAGTAGAGGCATTGCATGTCAAACCACTTCCTGTTGCACATAAGAGGCAAAGTGGCGGTTGCTGATTGGTTCAGTTTCCCTTACAACCTACAAAAGTTATAATTCTCCTTATGGGATATTTCTCACAAACCGCTTAATATTTCCCCTAGTGGTTTGGAGGTGCACTATGGAAAGGCTATAATAGAGATTTGATTTACTCATAAGCTGCATATGATATTCTTGTTATGAAAATAACTACAATATGGGATTTAGTATTCAATCCTAAATGTACATATTAGTCATACTGATAAATGTTCTAATTTGGTATTGAACGTATTGCATTTGAAATATGTGAAATGCAAACTGTGACTGTGTATTTAGTTGTCAGGGCAGAGAGGAGCGCAAAAATTTACAGGATATTTGGGGAACTCTGCAGCTGTTCAGACACACAACATCTCTCATACATCCTGAACACAGCCACCCCTGCCTCCTCCTGAGATCCGTTAACAGTCTACACTCTTTGCGATCCAAAAATCAGAGACCACCCCGAAGCATTACTCCAACTAGCCACTCGCTGCTGGCCATGTTGTGACAGGACACAGGAAGCATGTGCTGGCTAGAGAGGAAGTATCAAATCAAATGGCATCTTTTTCTAGTTTTGGCTCCAGTTAGAAAAGCTTTCTGCAGCTTTCAATGGGCTCGTTGCATGAGCGGATCAGCACAAACAAAAGCATCCATTCATCTGCCCCACATCGGGAAACATAATGTTATTGCACAGGCTCACTTTTTACCTGAGGGAATGAGAGGGAGAAAAGGCCAAAGTCACAGTGGGAGATGGGGATTGACCTTTTTAACACGTTTATTTCATTTTTAGAAGCAAAGCAATCTATGAACTGAAAAAAACCCTCAATGTTGAAGGTAAATATTTTAAATCTTGGAACCACACATGCAGAAAATCCAATATGGAAATCCGTCCAGATGATACTGATCTTAGGGTACCAAACAAAGACCGTGCTTAAAACAACTTTGAGTAATGAATGGAAATGGGGCTGGAGTTTGGCTTAAAAACACTGTCCTGATATCCTGATATTCTTTTTCTGTAAAAAAAACAAAAGCAATTTACTTGTAACTTTTTTTAACCATTCAATATTTTAAATGCCCATAATCACAGTTGGCATATTGTAATTGTTTAAAGCCTCAGTATAAATTGTCATACTGTTTTATATGACTTTAACAAAGATAAATAAGATTATTTTATTAATTAAAAACACATACACACACGTCAAAGATTGTTTACAGTATCTACTTGTCATGATGCTCTTTTTTTGATCAAAGAAGTTGGAATTTGGCAGTGGAAAATGTTCAACTCTTCAACGATGTGTTGCATTTTTCTTTCTTATCCCCAGCTCTTGCTGCATAAGCCATTTAAACTGGAGGTCTGTGGAGCTCTTTGCGATGCTAATACTTGCTGTGTAGTGTTTGATCACTCTCTGGCAAAGAATCAAAGCCCAGTAAGCCTCCAATCCATTTTAGGGCCTTCTAAAGTGTTTTCATGCTGTATCCTCTTCGAGGCAGTCTGAAGGTGTAGCTGTGAAGGATGCTGGCTTTCTGTCTGTATGTCCTGAAAGCATCGGTGCATGTGTTGTGAACTTGGCCATGTACCAGCAGAAGACGTTCCATGAGTGCTGAGAAGAGAGTGTGTTTAGTCCAAAAGAGAAGTTCTGAAGCGAGGGAGTGCATGAATTTAGAAAGTGAATGAGCGGTGGGCTGAAGCAGCTGAAAGTCTTCATGGGTGGTTCGCTCTGTTGTCTTAAGTTTAGTTGAATGACTGACAAGGGCGTCATGCAAATGCTAAGTTCAGAGAGCATGCGTCGACAGGAACTGCAAATGTCTGCTGCTTTGACTGGCCACACACCTTCACTCACTCACTCACTCATGCACGTCCACCTTCTCTCTCACACCTGGTTTTGACAGCATTTCTCAAAATGTTTATTTTGAATCTTGAATTTTTCTTTCAAAAACGAATGATAAAAATTTGCTACCAGACAACTTTAGAGACATAACGGTTTCAGTTATTGGTAGCAAAGCTAAAGTGTTCAACTTGTTAAAAATGAACTGGTAAAAAAATGAGGGTATTAAACAATCTAATGTGAACATTTGTTTTAAAGTTAAAACATCTACATTTTTGTTATGTGGAAAGGTAAATTCTTTACTCGGTGAGAGAGGGAGGTTGGCTCCCTCTGGTTATTGTTCAGTGTGGAAGGAGGTGTAGATTACCTGCTGGTGTCATGGTGATGAATGGCCAGGCGAACAGTGCTAAAATGTTTATGCTCTGCTGGCGTTATTGCGTGTAAATGGCGTCCATAATCAGGCTGTTTGGGGAAATACGATTAAGGTGGTCATTATACAAGACTTGAAAGCCTGGGAAGTGTGCTCCTGTCAAGTAAGACTTTCACATAGGAAAAAATAACATATAACAGCTTCCTCATTTCATCATTTTCATAGCCTACAAAACTTGGTCCACTAACAACGTAGTGTTTTTGTACCTTCTGTGTAGAGAAGCGCAACACATAGAAATAAACACAAAAGAATGGAAGACATGTTTTATTTTACTGTAAACTGGAAAATATTATTTAATGACAGAATTTGTTAAACAGTTTTTGAAAGAAAATGAAAAATGTACATTGTTTTTATTTTTCAATGTTAATAGTAATCTTGCTTTTAGGGTGGCCTGCAAAATAACATTAACTTTCTAATGCTTTTCCTTCATTTCAATTACAAATAGCGATGAAAAGCACGGTCATTTTGGATTAAACAAACCAAAGGCACAGTTTTACACAAAATGCAACTTTACATGATAATCTAATGTTTTCAGATTATTTTCACAAGCTATTAAACACAACAAAGCTGCATATTTGAGTTAACATTTTGATTTAACAAATTATTGATGGTATAGAAATATGTAGCTTATTAAAATTTATTAACTGGTTATTGTTAATGTTCTTAATTTCGTTAGGCCTTTACATTAATGTGCACACTGGGGAAAAAAAACAGACCGTAATAATTTGGTTTAAATAAACAAAACACACCTCTGTTGAGGTTTTGCATTGATATGCAAAAAAATTGTTTTCCTAAAATAAGAGTGGAATATTGAAGAAAAAAGGTATATAGCTAACAATAAGTCATCTGATGGTTTATCTTCTTGTATAAGTAAATTTGTCTTGTATTAAATCACTGGCTGAGTACTTTCTTGGTTTCCTGTTTTTCTGACGTGTTTAAAAATGAATAACATCAAATTAAGGAAATGCTTGGTTAAGACTTCTCTAAATGTGTTATATAATTATCATAATTAAATATCCAAGACCTCCAGAGGCTCCTGAATTAAGCATTCAGCAGATGGTTTTATTTTCCTAATCTATCTCTGCAGGAATGACTTCAGTGTGACACCACTGGCTCAGAGAACGATAGGAAGATGCGATGATGGAAATCTAGCAAAAGAGAGAAACTAGAGAGAGGAGACAATGCCGAAAGCGGAGAAGAGATCAAGAGATAAAGCAGAATCAACAAAAGGGAGAAAGAAAGAAGAAGAAATGAGAAAGCATGAAAGGAAGGGAGAAGTAATTGACTGAAGTTGGGTGGCAGTGCATGGACTGCTGTGTCTGTGGGCTCTCTAACTTACTCTAATTGGAGCTGTATTCAGACCAACCTTTAGTTCTCCAACTTGCTAATGGAGCATAACACACACACACACACACACACACACACACACACACCGACACACAGTCACTGTTTGTCCCTATACAGCCACACAGGATAAGTGTTGCTGGGCTACAACATGAATGGATCAGAACGGGATTCAACGTCTCCCATGGAGGAGATTCACAGCCTTGTTACAGCTCTCCTCACCTCTCTTGCACATGCACACAAATGGATTTTAAAAAAAGTTACATTATGGAGGATGTTGTTTAGAGCTGCGAGGAGAGTGTATGTGTGTGTGTGTGTTTCCTCATGCTGTGGGTACAAAATAGACAAAAGAATTTGTTCATCTTTATTACTTATTCATTTGTCATGAGGATATCAGCAGTATATTTTTGTTTGGAGAATAAGAAAGTTTTCAAAGGGACATTTAAAAAAAATGCAGAGTTTTAAATTACTTGTCAACACAGCTTTTCAAACTTTTCACATTTTGGAAAAGGCAACTAGATGTTATTTTTAGACACACGTTTAGTTGACAATTTTCCTTTTGAAAGTTACTTTAACAAGGTTTTAACAACACTAAATGAATGAAATTGATTTTAAACAATCAGTTCACATCAATTATACTCTACATCATTTTGGATGGCTAATTATTATTTAAAATTTAATTATGATTTTAGTTATAATTACACTGTATTTTATAATAATAAGTATAATGTATTTGTTGAGGTAATTTTAACTCCCTTTTTAATTACACATACGTGCATGTAGGTAAACAACAACAAAAATTGTAGATAATTAAATGTCTGAGAAATAATCAGAGACTGTTTAATGATGAATTCTTACTTTTCGTTACGTTAGGTTTCGTTAGTTTGGTTTCCAAATGTAAACGAGTAAACCGCGTCCTCAAATCTGTGCAGTAAATAAAAGAAAAACGGGCTTGAATCGCTACAGCAGCAAACGCAATTTCCGTTTCATTTGGTTAATGATGCTTTTCATGAATTTTGGCTCTTTATATTTAAATTTTTGACACTTTTAATTTTTATATGGAGTTAAACGAAGAAAAAAACACATTCTTCAACTTTCTCACTCGATCTTCACTTTCTCACAGTTTCTCTGTATATGTTTAGATACTGATGCACGATAAATCACTGTTATTGATCATGTTTTGAATTAAATGTATTTCTGGTTATTCATAAATTTAAAAAGTTCATTGTATGACTCGTTTTCTTTAAATGCAAGCGTTGTACAAAACAATCGCATAAAGCTGATGAAGTTAACACAACTCGATTTTTTTAACGCTTGAATTGTGTTTAACAAAAGGCTAAAGATCCAAATGAAAGTACACCGTTGAGACCGGTCTCCTCCGTGCCTTTACAAACATCATTTTTAGCATAAATAACAATAGAGTTTTAACAACAAAAGTGTGTTCTGGATGTGTTTGTGAAAAATATTATATAGCAACAGACTTTTTGTGTTAAGGCTATTTTTTTAATACAACGATTGTCTTTTCGGCCTTAATATTTTTGTACTAATGTGATGAGTTTACTTAATGTTTCAAATTAAATTTAAATACACCACTATTGCTGTGGACATGTGTGCGCAGGCGTATCCAGAAATTTAATAGATTAGGCATTTTAATAATTACATCTACTTAACTTAAAAGATATCCTCAAGACCAATTAACACGCGATAAGAAAGATCGTCTGAGATTTGTAACACGTTTTATATCGAATATTGCATTCCAACTGAATGAATTCTGCTAAATCTATATTTGTGAAGGATGCAACTGCATGAACTTGTCCACTACGATTGTCCCCACAACAGGAAGCTCTGCTGAGCATTTATAATTCATGGCGCTGTGAGAATAAAACCCGACAGCCAGCAGAGTTTAGCACGCGACCGGTCTTCGCACGCGCTGGAAGGGGACACCAAATGTACTCCTCTAATAACAAATGGTCTTCGTAAATATGTTTCATTATCAACTTGTGTTAAAACATATCTGTTATTATGCAACTTTGTAGCAGACTGAAATAATTTAGTGAAAAGAAATGCGCAATTTTTCTACAGCCAAGAGGATGTTACATCATCATCATCATCATCATCATCAGCGGCGGTGGCACTACTCTATTTGTGTGCACAAAAGCATGCGAGGGCTTCCTGCTCCATTGGCCTACTGAACTCTGCCTCTGTTGCAGCCTGCACTCCAGATAGGCTACTTCACGTTTCAATTAGTCACGAAGAGGGAGAGAGGGAGGGGTGGCTTGTAGAGATGGGCTAAAAATAATCTTAGAAATGAACCATATGCTTGTTATTTTTTTCTGCAGGATGAATCAAGTTCAATTTTGTAGCATGTCTCGCTGGATTGTTTTCATTTGCTATTGATTTGCTTGGTTTATTGTGCTGTTATAACTTTCTATAACTTTCACCGAAATCTGAAACTATCATTTAACTTTGAGATTTGCATCAGCAATTTTGTCTTTGTGTAGCAGATTGTTATAAGTGTAAAACACGGGTCTTTTAAATACTCGACAACAGACGCGAAGAGATGTGTAGCTGCTCGCATAGATGTGTCCAGCTGGAACCGATCAGGCCGGTTGTGGTCGACCCGAGGGCACGGAAACATCACGTTTCTCACCCCGCGATGCTTTCCTGTCACCGACAAACTAATGTCGAGAGAAATGTGGGAAGCGCCAGCAGAAAAAGATGCCAAATGTAATGAGGGACACATCTGCTTCACCGATATAGAGGCTCATAAAGAGTTTTTATTTCAACAATTGTATCTTATAATTCAGAAAGCATTATTGATCGAGGGAAACAAATGAATTGGCTTTAAAAGAAAAATAAATTTTAAAATGCATCATAGTGGTATCAAAAAGGGCATCAAATGAATCAAACAATAGAGTAGTGGGTTCTTATATTTAAAAGGTGTCTTTGAAAGATCAATTTGGAGTGTTTGAAAATAAAATGGGTAATTACTGGTGCAATGTGCAAAATAGTTTAACATATGTTAAGAGACGTGTCAAAATAATAATAATCTCTATATCGGCCTTCCAATTGGTACAAAACGCTGTCAATGATTTTACGACTAAACAAAATGAAACCACGAGGAAAAATATCATAAACAAAACACTCGAGTGGCCTCTTATTTAAAAGAGCTGACCTAAATATTACGATCCTTTATCCAATACATCCTTTTCTACATCCACTTTTTTCTTGTATTAAATTACAACCCATTTATTTGCATTTTTCTTTCTGATGAATTACTTTGTTTTAGCTTTAAATACGTGTTACATAAAGACCTTAAAAGGGCCATTTTTATGGAATTTCCACTCCTTAATTTACTAAAGAATGTTTATTTGGCCCTAATATAAATAGACTGTGTAAAATATCACACTCCGAGTATACAATGGTAAAAATGTACATTGTTTATTGGTCTATTGAGACGTACACGTTACAAAATGCTAGATTTTCACCATTGAGAACTTTAATAACAAAGTACAAATGATAGCAGTTTGCCAAATTAGAAAACGTTGCGTTCTCTCACAAAAATATAGTCTATAACTGTAAACAGACTGTTTATTTTGTAGCCATTTAAAACGTGTTGTCCTGAGACGCCCTGCATTCAGCGATGAACAAAATATCACTGACAACGAAAAGTTCCTAGGGGCGAAGATTAGAACCAAACCTTTAACATAAATATTTTCTATACAGTTCACAGCTTGAATATAGGCACGAACGTGTTTGTTCACCATTCAGCTGCGCGCAAAACCGAATACAAAAGAAGCCTACCTTAAACACGGGAGCGTTTCGCTTTAAATCGCGATGCGAGTTCAAAACAATTAACAGCCACTAGTGCCACTGACGATCCGATTTGCGTAGGTTTCGTGTAAAGACGTCGCTCCGTGCAAGACGCTCGGTAAAGGGTTTGGAGAGTGCTGAGACGCAATACTCGGTGGCAGCACTGGGACCACCGGGGAAGTTCGTGAGGCACAGTGCGAGTGCGTGTGGCTTAAAGAGCTACCGATGATACTGTCTATGGAGAAGGGCGACCGGTGAGCCGGGGACTTGCCCGCAGTCTGAATGGGAGAAGGAAGTCTTGGACTCAGTGGAGGGTAGAAGCGGGAACGGGCGAGTTCCGTTGTTGGCATGAGGGATGGAGAAGGAATGAGAGTTCCGTTCTGCCTGGAGACTGGAGGCTGCTGCTGCTGCTGCTGCTGCTGAAAGGCGAGGAGCGCGGAGTGAGCGTGGTACGACTGGAGCTGCAGACCGTATCCACAACCGTAAGGTCCGTAGCCGTAGGCAGCGGCTGCCGGAAGAAAGCCACCGTGGTCGCGGAGAAGCTCGGGAGCCTGCTGGCGCTTGAAGCGTTTCCTGCGGCGCAGAAAGCTCCCGTTATCAAACATGTCGGCGGACTCCGGGTCCAGTGTCCAATAGTTGCCTTTACCGGGGTTCCCAGGCTCCCGTGGTATCTTAACAAAGCAGTCGTTTAAGGAGAGGTTGTGCCGGATAGAGTTCTGCCATGCTGGGAACTTTTCCCGGTAATACGGGAATCTGTTACTGATGAAGTCACAAATCTCACTGAGAGTCAGGCGCTTCTTGGGACTCTGGAGGATCGCCATGGTGATGAGAGCGATGTAGGAGTAAGGGGGCTTTACCAGGGTGTTCTTGCTTGATGGCTTGTAAGGATCCCGTGCAGGAGAGGCATCCACGCCAGGTGGCGAGCCGTTGAGGAGCATCTCATCATGCATTTGCGCCACCTCGTCCAGATAGGAGCGCGTGCGGCCATCAGAATCATCGCCCTCACCAACCACGTCAATGTCAGTCTCCTCCGAGAGCACGGATGCGTCCGACATCTCGGAGCTCAAAGTCATGGCTCTCCCGATGGGCTTCGGCGTACGTGGAGCGCGTCTGGAGCCTGTGAGTTAACTGCGCTTTCGAACTCATAAGACGCCCCGAGGAGATGCGGGGGAGGCAGAGGGGACCTGCCAGAGTGCCACCGGGCCCATGTAGTGTTTAATGGATAAGAGTACCAAACCGAAGGAAGCCAGGATCCCAACATCCAAGCGCGTTTCTGTCTGGGGAGACCCTCCTAAAGGCCAAACCAGGATTCCAAAGAGGGCGGATCTTGCTTTACGCTTTATACCAGCTCACTGATCACATGACAAAGCGTCATCCGGGCCATTGAGTAGCTTAAAATAGGCTACGAGTCTTTAAAAATATGTGTTAAAATTGAGGTTCTTCTTCCCAGCGGTCCTCATCGATTATTGTCATCGCAGGCACGGGGAAATTTTCATCAATCTGGTTGTTTCTTGAAGAAGATACGCACGCAGAGGACAGGATGTTAAGATGGGACACTCCTGCTATTGTTTTTAATTGCACGGTTGTAGAGTTGACCATCTACGTGTTGTTTTACTGAAATAAACGCTCCGATGCTGGTCGTCACGGTGAAGACAGCGTTCTGTCCAATATCCAATAGAATTGCAGAATTGGGAATGCGCGCTCATCACAGTGTCTGCCTCACTACGCATCACAGTTTGCGTGACACGAGAGTGCACCAGATCATCCATGAGCCATTGCTAATGGAAAAAAGTCAGCTGTTAACTCGCATCAGTCACGCGGATCACGGTAGAGGCTTGCAGCTCGCCAAAAAGCAGGACACGCGCATGTGCCCAATTGCAAGAGGCTAGCATATATATATTCATAATTAATATTGTCAATTGTTAGACAATTTTCTTAATTCTTTCCTTCCTTCCTGATTGCTTTTATAATAGGTCTACAGCCATGCGCGGTGAAATAAGAAAGGTCCTTATTTATTTACAACAGTACATTTTTAACGTGATGCAGTGCAACTTCAAGTAACTTGCAAGTGTTTAAGTAATTATTGGAGGTAAATACTGAAATAGTTATGAAGCCTTCATTCGCTATATGAATTCATATTTCAAAATAAATAACATACAATTCGAAAAAAACCCATTCAATTAGGGGAAAAAACTTTCACTAATTTCGTAGATGTTGCAAGTTTTTCTTCTGGGAAATGGGAATACACTTACATATATACTCAAAGTTTAAAAAAGGTTTTTACTTCAAAACTAAAATTTGATGTTCATGCAATATATTAAATTTAAGACGCGATTTTGCGAGTTAAGTCTCCGGGTAAATGTTTTGAGCAGTAGCTTATACTTTTTTTTACAGTAGCAACATATACCTCTGTCCTTTTTAATTTGGTGTTCTATGCAGCTAACTGTTTATTAAAAAAAAAAAGCTAAGGGCTATTTTTGGAATATAATTAATTAAAATAACATCGAAACTTAAAAAAACGATAGCATAATATTTTTTAAATAATATAAATTATACGTTTTAATAGGTTACCATCACAGTATTGAGGTCAATATATATAATTATTTCGTTTAAAAGCAAACATTTAATTTCAAACCAAACATGTTATTTACGTGTGCCTGAACGAAACGAGTAGACAGGAGGATAATTAGTTTTGGAACGAACAGTGTCTCTTCAGGAAAAAAAATCAAACCAGAGAAACTGCATTTAAAACTAAAACTTGTTCATGAGCAATGAAAACAAAAAACGTAGTTTGTAAAGCAGCCAATATCAATTTCTTCAATGTGTTCAAATCGTTGATAATTATTTTAATTATACAGGATGCGGAGGGTACATTTATTTACACAAAATACCAATTCTGATTTTGATGATAGTTTATTTTTCTCTCTTTAGACTTGTATATAAAAATGGATTACCAGAAGAGTATAATAATTGATTTGTAGTAAGACTGTAATCATCATTGGGCTCTTACAATACTGCCATCTGCCGGTGGCTTTAGACTGAGGTTTCTGCAGCTTGGATTGGGCAACGTTTTGAGAAATAATCTGCAACGCAAACACGCGCACACGCACACACACATACAAAAGGGGACCATTAAATGTTAATTTGCTTGTCATACAAATTAAAATATGTCAAGCCGTGTTTCAGGATTAAACACAACATTTTCTTAAAATGGCTTCTGAAAAGTTTGTGTACTGTATGTTGCAGACATTTGAGATTTCCTGTGTTGACCTTTGCTTGACCTTAATTTCCAAATGGCATGGACAATTTTGGGATGGGCAACAGATCAGTATTCTTTGCCCAGCATTCTGATAACATTTTTGGTTTAAGAGAGGCTCGACTGTCTACAACAAGAGCCAATGCTCCAAGCAATAGGAAGTGCGGAACTGTAGTACTTAGACCGTTGCTCAGTGAGCAAGTTCTCATTCACGCCAATGTTATAATTGCCCAACTTTGGAGCTGAAATGAGACATGTAATTTTTTTTTGTTCAGATCGTTAGTTTTGACCATGAACACTGAGGGGGGTGAATTATTTTGAAATCAGATGTCTTTGCTACACCAATGTCTCGCCTCTCTGAACCCATTGGTTACCAAGTAGGGATGCAGTTCCATGCTGGAAAAGGCTGACTATGCCCATTTTTACTGCTCTCCTGTTCATACGAAACATCACACATGCTACATCAATGTTATATACAATCAATAGTCTAAAACCAGCTTGTGTCAGACATCTTTATGTGGTGGTACTTGAAGCACTGACACCAGCCTCAGTTCACTCCTTTAGAAGCTTTACATCATTAATCTTTTTCACAAGGGTCTAGTCAGCAGTCTTTCGTTATTCTGAGCTCAATACAAAGTTTGCCTCTGAAGACAATGTCCTTTTGTCATGTTTTTTTAGTTTGTGAAAAGTAATGGATTTTTTTTACAGTTAATACTTAAATAAGAATATTATAACAATAATAAAGGATTTAAAAAATTGCGAAAGGCAATGAGAAGATTATTTTGTTTCATGATATGAAAAAAAGGAGGAGATACAAAAAAACGGACACAAGAAATACATAGACATTTGAAATACTGGCTGAAAACACCACTGAGCATCCAATGCACCGCCAAATGTTCTGCTTTCCTATTGGTCCGTTCCAGCCCTTATGCTGTGTAGTTGTGTATAGTATCCTTCTCTCCTTTTGGTCAGTTCCATCCTGATAATGTGTGTTAGTGCGTAGTATCATGCTCTCCAATTGGTTGCCTGACTCCTCATAACATCTTACCGGAAGAGCTCTTATTCACTTCATATTTTCTATTTATAGTGTACTTTCTGTTTGGCTCATGGAATGGATTAGGCATTTTACACAACACTTTAACACTTGTTTCGACATATAAAAAATTCAGCATAAGAAGGCCACCCCGGAACAGATTAATTTAGTTTCTCAACGTATTACTGTATTTTACTTTGATAGTAGTGAATTAATACAACAAACAAGAAAACCAGATTTTTGAAAGAATGCCATCAGCATGTTCTTTGCATATATTTGTATAGACTATAAATACTAGTTTCATGGGATCCAATTCCAGTTTTAATTATTGTGTAGATTGTAAAACAATACAGTAAAATTGAAGTTTTAAAAACAAGTGTGATCAATTCAAAGACATCTATATTTCATATAATTATTTTAGTTTTGCAATTATATATATATATATATATATATATATATATATATATATATATATATATATATATATATATATATATATATATATATAATATGGCACCTAAAATACTGTAATTGAAACACAATTGTGCCTTTGCTGTCCTCGTCAGCCAAAATTATAAGCATTGATTCTATTTTCATCTACCCATCGGGTGCGACCTGTGTATGAATTTTGTCTGTTTTATTTTCATATATATATTTCTTATAACTCCCTAACACAGGGTTACCAACAGCCCTGCACCTCATCCTTTCAACCATCATGAAACACCTGTTGCTCTAAATAAAGTCCTCTTGGCATGTCTGAACTAAGCTAGGGTAGTGTGCAAACTAGAACAGGGTTGCAACTAAAATGTGAAAGGCAGGTTGGTGACCCCTGGTTCAGCCTACTTTGTTTGTTTAATTTATCTGTCGTATACACAAGTCACCAGTCGGAGGGGGCAGTATATTTGTTGTGTTCTCAAGTCAACATTTTCACAAATTATGTGTGCAAACAGGGAATGTAGTGGACATGACATACCTGACGGAAAATTATATCCAAAAACCGACCTCGCTTTAAAGATTGTTCGAGTAGAACACAGCAGCTACAGTCCGTCCCACTGCGACGAAGGCTTTTCCTCGCTGTCGTCACTTCCGTCCTCCTCTCTTGCTTCCATCTTGCTCTCCGCGTGTGTCTGCTGCTAGCGTGCAGGTCAGTGAGGAGCTCTTAAATATTAGATTTGCTCTTCAAACACTTCTCTTTCCAAAATTCAATGTAATAGAACCGCTTGATACAAAACGAGCCCGATGAATATTAGAAATCGACACGGAGAACTGCTTAAGTTGGTTCGGGCGAAATTCGGCCTTGCCAGTAGAGCTGTCCCCGAGAGCGCGTGAGATTAGCTTTTGTGCTAATGTTAATTTACTGCAAAATAACTCGTCTTGCCTTCAAAACGTGATACAGTTGTTAAGTTGGCTCGGTCAATGCTTTGTTTGGTGGTTAGTTACGATGTCATCAATATCCACTTTTGTTTAGTTTGTCAGCAAGCGGTTTGTTTCATGAAGATTTGTTGAATCAGCTAGTTGCGTTGTTCTATTGCTAACCCGACAAACCCAAACGCTCTTTGGATGAAAATATGTTTCAGAAAACTTCAATCTTTTCATGTGGTACCTGTTTCCACTTGGCCAGACCGTTTGCTATTATCTTAAGCATTTTGAGGCTTTTAATTATCAAAATCGTTTGTCAAAACAGCATTATAGTTGGGTTTGGGCCGCATTTGAGCGAGTCTGTTTAATTTGTTTTGGGGAGTGGTAACGTTAATAAAGGTATGGGCCTAGATTTGTATTAAGGCGCTCTTTTGCAACTGAAGCTTTTTTTTCCTCAACAGTGACTCTGCAATGTTGTTTTTCAGATGAAAGAAACTATAATGAACCAGGAGAAATTAGCCAAGTTGCAGGCGCAAGTCCGCATCGGTGGAAAGGTGAGTTGATGCCAACCAACTATTCTTTGGTCAAACTAAAACGATAACATAATAATTGTGGTAAAGAGCTGAACGCTTAACCCCCCCCAGAGAGTGTATGAGTGTAAATGTCATTGGTGTTATAAAATGGTTAACTTTTGATATTCGAGTTATAGTAATTGATTTACTTGTCTGTAGTTTCGTTAAAGGGAATTGTTAATTTTACTCTAAAGGTGGGTGTTATGACCATTTTTACCAAGGTGTCCAGATCTAGTCAAGGCAAGCAGAAGTCATAGAGTTGAAAATAAAGCTTTTATCAAGTCCAGAGAGGCTTTGTGAAAGTTCTTTAACCCACAAAATTAACAATTTTTACAACTTTTAATTGTGTAAATATAAAGGAACCCTGGGGGAAATGTCTGCGTACAATCGTGGGATGTAATTTTCATTGTTTTATATCGTCAAGTCATGAACAATGTCATCGTCCTAATGTTCATAGAAATGGCAGAATTTTTATTGTTAAGTGGAATTTAAAGGGTACCCATTATACCACTTTTACATGAAGTAATATATATCTAATGTCAAATATCACATGCCAAAGTAAGTTTCTGTTCAAAATGCAAAGCAGATTAGTTTATTATTATTTGAAAAGTGTAATGTTCGGGGGTGTCATATTTGCAATGTGTCCTTAAATGCATTACCTATTAATTGGAATGTGCTTTATGGGTTCAGGTAAATGAGCCAAAGACTATAAATAAAGTTCATGCCATGCAAGTGAAATGTATTTTTGACTAGTTTACTGGGATCACTTTGCCAAAGATATGCGGAGTGAGAAAATAAGAAGTTCCTTACAGGTGGATTGTTTTGACAGGGTACCGCTCGTAGAAAGAAGAAGGTGGTCCACAGAACAGCCACTGCAGATGACAAAAAGCTGCAGTTTTCCCTGAAGAAACTGGGAGTAAACAACATCTCTGGCATTGAGGAGGTGGGTTTCAGTTCAGCTGAATACATCTTCCACATGTGTATTTGTGTATCGGATCATCGCTCATGGCTTCTGCTTTTGAATGACGCTGTTTAGGTGAACATGTTCACAAACCAGGGGACAGTGATCCACTTTAACAATCCAAAAGTGCAAGCCTCGCTGGCAGCCAACACCTTCACCATCACAGGCCATGCAGAGACTAAGCAGCTGACAGAGATGCTGCCATCTATCCTTAACCAGCTGGGGGCTGACAGCTTGACTAGTCTGCGCAGACTTGCAGAGGCCCTTCCCAAACAAGGTGGGTTCAGGCGGCTTTAGGATGGTTTGCTCATTAAACATTTCAACTATCCCACCAAAATCACTAAGCCTTGTGTTGCAAACGGTTGGAAAACAGTTTTTGTGAGGCTTGTCTCATTACTTTGTCTGTGTTGAGTGCTTTTTCTAATGTGGACAGGCTTTTTTATGGACGTTTAACCAAAATCCATTATTGAGGCATGTTTTAATCGATTGTTTGATATTAGGTGGGTTAATTTTCATTCAAAATTTTATTTTATTTGTTGAGTGATGCGTGTCTAGCAACTTATGCCACCTCACTTTTAGCTGGGATATTTCAACAAGGAGCATTATCTGCTGCAAACTACATATTGAAGTTGTCCACACAAAAAAAATTCAACATGTTTGAGGTGATTTGGAAAACAAAAATGGAGTTATTTCAATTATATTTGTTTTTAATTTAAGGGGATAATATAGATTGTAGTCTTTACATTTTTGTCTGATCATATTGACATTAAAAACATAGTAAGGGAAGAAGGGCATTTCTTATTTTAAGTGATAGATTTTTTTTATTAAGTCATAAAAGTTTGCGATAAGTGTAAATGGTACCCTTTTTCGATGGGTGATGGTAAGTGGCTGAGCTTCAGTTTCCCCAAGAGACCGCTTGAAGCTGACTCAAAAAAGGGAGCAAGTTCTCATTCACGCCAATGTTAAAACAGTTGAGCTGGGAAAAAAACAAACATGTTTCCACCCCTGGCTCCATTAGGTTGGATTACTTCGATCGCTAGTTTTGACCTTCACTCTCCATAGGAGGGCGAATAATTTTTAGATTTGTTTTAAGATGTATTTAAGTTAAACCTTCAGCCAATCAGACTCCTTCACTACAGCCATGTCTCACGATATTAAATATTAAAGATATTATTGATATTTGCGCTGCAGATTGAACATTTAACCATGCCTCGACCTGGTGACATGCTTCCCGTAGTAAACACTCGCTGTATTATGTGTTAACGTTGCGTTAAAGAGTTTGTTGTGAAGTAAAGGTAAACAAATGAAAACAGACAAATGCCAATGTGAAGCACCTGTTTTCCTTTTAATGTGAAAATATAGAGGATAAGAGACTGCAACTCCATTACACTCCATGCTTTGAATTTTCTGAACCAAGCTGCAGTCCTAATCTCGCTTCATGATTGAATGTTTCTATGTTTCAGTGCGGTGGGGCTTCACAAAAGGTGGTTGATGTAAAAAATAACCATACAACTTAAATAATAATAATTCAATTGCTAAGAGTCCAGGTAGAGCGAAGCCGTGAACTATTACTGAGCTGTGATCTAATGCTCGTATTGAGTGAACTGTGAAGAATGGCTGTTTGTGACTAACGTTGCGAATGGATACATAGTGAATAAACCGACACCTCCCAGTCAATCAAAATCCAGTATTCAGACAGAACCTGGGATAAAAGTAATTAATAGAGGCTTCGAGGCAGAGGAATATGCCTCGACTAATTTTTGTAAGTTATTCGAGTAACTCGAAAAATCGTTTTAGTCCTACAGTAGATTAGACTGTTATGTTGTTGTTTTTTTGGGAGGAGGGGTTAATGTTGTCAGAAATAAAGATTCTGTTTATTGAAAGTATTGTTGGTATTGTTTTCTTTTAAACTTAAGCCTTTTTAATGTTTCGTTTCAGCTGGAGAAGGAAAGGCACCAGTGGCTGGTGGAGAGGAAGATGATGACGAAGTTCCAGGTCAGTTAAAATTAATTTTTCTTATGGTAGACTGCGGATGATGTTGGCATTGTCCACATTTTTTGTGTGCTTTCAATGTATTCAAGCTTTTAAATTCTCGACACTGAGCTTGTTCTAACGTCAACTCATGCTTTTATTAGGAAAAACCTCACTGTTTTTGGTGCACAAGAGTTATAAGGAAAGTTTTCTGCTAGCCTTTCAAAGCTTATTATGTCATAAACAAGAGTTTAAAATCTGCCCTATTGTTTGTTCTGCACTGAAAGCTCAGTGCGCTTTTCTTTTTAACAAGGGATGGAGAACACACACAGTTGCTATTAAAATTCCCTGCTTTTATTTGAGCCTTCTCTAGTTAGTAACCCAAGTCTTGTGTTTGTGCAGTATGATTATATCTCTGGTACAATGAAAAGCTCTCCTGTGATGAGATATAAAAAAGGTTGACATTGTTCCCATTACAAAAAAAAAGCAAAAATAGTCTCTTCCTCTTAAAAAAAAGTCAACCTCCTGGAACTGATTTCCTCTCCAATGCCTGGAGCATAAAATTGAATGTTGAATTTATCAGATTTCAACTCTTAAGAGAACATTTTTTTGATCTTCTGCTGTTTTATTTGTGCAGCTGTGGATTTGTCCCTAGTGCTCTTTTCAGTTTTCACCATAGTTCAAGTTTCTGAACACTATATATAGTTTTTATTAAGAATTAATACAAGTCTGCTTGCTCAAGATCACTTGATAGATTTTTTTTCTTATCGTTTCTAAACGTTGAGTGTTTTTCTTTTCAGATCTTGTGGAAAATTTTGATGAGGCTTCAAAGAACGAGGCAAATTAACATCACGGGAAGAAAAGCTGTTTGAGAATCTCTGGTCTCAGTGGAAACTTGTGGGACTTTTGTTTTTTCATTTATTTTCCTTTTTTAAATATATTGCATCCCGAAACTCCTATATCTTATTTGTGCACTGCTGTGGTCCTTATGGGTCCAAGCTGAGAGTGAGATTGAATGCACCACATAAGTTCATGCACAATTGAGTGAGTGTGTGTACCTGGTGTGGTCCAGGAGGCATCTGCCTCTACCTTCCCTGTTACTTAGGCTTAATCAGTCAGAGCCCGTCAGAATGAACATCTGGAAATAAAGATTTGCTATCGACAAAGTGTAAATATTGTCTTATTTTTGTTTTTAATAAACCGAAAGCATATAAGACAAATTAGACTTATGCTTAAATATAAAGGTTTAATTAGAATTGTGGGACAGAAATGATCCAAAAAGAATTACAAAAAGTAATGGCAACAATGGGTGATTGAATTGTTTCTAATGTGTTTATGCTAAACTAATGTCCTATTGGCAAGTTATTTTAAAGTACAATTACTTTGGAGGACATACATTTTGTAACATTGGTGACAATCCCAAAGGGCTATTTTAAATAGAAATCATATTGCACAATAAATAAATAAAATGTTGTACCTTAGCAGTTCAATGACCTGAACAACAATCACACTAATACAACTTTAAACATAGATCTGAAGTAATCAGAACAGTCAGCCATTTTTGTGATGGACATTTGAAGTTCCAAGAATTTACTGGCAGATGCTCGAAGTTCTGACAATTTTATTCTTTAATTCCTTGTAGCAGCTTCAGAAGATGAGCCTCTAATACCTGTTGGACTAAGAAAAAGTGTAAATGTTAATTATGTGCACAGCAGTTGGACAATATTGTCTAAATTTTAGCAATAAAAGGACAATAAAATAAAGGTGTTTAATTGCCTCTTACCTTTGTTGATTCATAAATGTTATATTATTGCGCACTAATTTTGAGACTCACTCTAAAAAATCTCATCTGCATGCAGAATAAAATTCCCAAGTGTGGATATTTATTACATTTTACACACAATAATTGATATTAACATTGAAAAGTCTGCAACTATACACTGATTAAATATTGTAACATCAACCACCAGAATGTGTTTGTTTATATAGTTTCACTTGTGACTTGCGTGTGACTTATGGTTAACAACTTTCTAACATGTACTATCCTGAATGATGATTTTTCTCTCTCTCTTTTTTTAAATTAGCATTAATTTACCATTTCTATAGCCCAAAGCCACAGCCATGTCCATAGCGTTGAACCCAGTGTCAGACTCCATTGTTGGATCAGCTCCACTTTCTGTTACAAGGGATAATGTTATAGTAATCAGAATTTTGTGAAAAAAATATTCTACGAAAAACTTGCCAAAGGACTCATTTTACCCAAGAGGATTTCCACACAGCGAACATGATTTCCATGGACGGCATAGAGTAGCGGAGCTCCACCATTCTGGTAACACACAAACAGTCTCAAAGATTTTGTTTTAAGCCCAACCATGGGGTACTCTAGGCAGTGTCAATCATAGCTTGCTGTTTGTTCCCAAACGCTCTTCATTTTTAAAATCCCAAATAAGGTTTGATCCTTAATGTTGGCAATTGAACTGCAGTAGTTGTATCTGTGCTTGTAACCATCCTTTTCTCTTTATATATTAGCTAAATTACTGTAGAACCAATAATGTTCTATAGATTCAAATAATCTGTATTTTTAAACCCATTGAAATTTATGAAAATAACTAGTTCCATTAATTGTTTTCTTGCTGTACTAGTCTATTTTTTGACACACTTTTCGAAAGGAACTGCTTGTCCGACTGAGCTGCACTATAAGCTGCTTAGCACCACTCTAGGCTCACTGTTTTTGAGCTCACGTGCACCCCTGGATTCATCTCACTGAGGGGTGTCTGACTGTGGATTCATATTCTCATACACACACAACACTATAGTGTTCATTTGATATTCTATAATGGCAACAAATTAGTCTTTTAAAACATTAAAAAGAGCAAATCATTCTCCATATTCATAAACTATCTCCTACACATCATCAAACAAGAATAACTTTATTTTCTGATTTGAAAAGAAACTGTCAAATTAACTGTATGCTGTGATGCTAATTAGTCCTCTTGCTTGTGTAGCTGCTTTGAAGCAACTGCAAAAGCTCTATAAAATGTGTTTTGATCGACATCTCAATTAAGTCTTTGTCCAGCAACACACAAGGTTCAGCCATTTTTGCTGTTGAGATGAGTTAACTATGTCCACTTACCCAGTCATACTCATTGACATCAACTCCACTTTCAATAAGCATTCTGACAATGTCTGTGTAACCTTTACTACAGGCTAGTGACAGGGCACTCTCTCTACCCTTGCCAAGGAGATGTGGATCTGCACCCTGCACAGAAGTGGTGAGTATATTAAGCTCTGAGTGCCAGAGATGACGATGAATTGGACATATCAGTAAATCAAAGACAACCAATTATATAATAATACAAATAAAGGTTATACATTAATGACATGGTTCTAAAACACATAATAAATGCTTCACACTCACATTCTGTAACAAAAACTCTACTACAGCAATCTGACCATGAGCTGCAGCCCACATCAGAGGAGTGAATCCCTCGTCATCCTGCAGGTTAATCACCGACTCTGATAAAACAGTAGCAGCAAGATAAAAACCAGCACATATAATTCTAATGTAGAAAGCTTTTGAGTAAACAAAGCTAGTTGATGTATGGATTAAAATATCATGCCACTTTTAAATAATTTGTACTAAATATTTGACCCCTCTAGACTATCACCGCAAATGGGTGTGCTCTGCCAAATTAGTCATGCACCTTCTGTTCCTCCATACACATATAGGCAGACAGAAAATCCACCCATTTCCTATCAGTACATAAATCTTTTGGTAAGCCAAAAAACACTTTTGGCCTGTAACATCCAAAACACTCTTCTTTTTGGGTCTTTCAGCATGCACATTGAGATGCATTACCGGCGTATCTAATTGGTTAGTTGGTGGTGCTACAGTCAATTGGAGTGGCTATGGTCATCAAGCTGCATCGGGCACCCGGAAAAAGAAAGTAGGACTACACGAACATGCATGAACCAATCTGAATATGGCTTGAGACATGTTTTTGACAAGGAAACAATATTAAAACATTAAAAAAATGTCTGAAAAGTTGAGTTTTCCATGATAAGGCACCTTAAAATGCTTTAACTATTCCTGGTAAAAATTCAGTAGCATTTAATGCAATTGTTTAAAAAATAAAGGTACACTGATTTTTTTGGTTGTTTTTTTTTTGTAGGTTTTTTGTTGCGCGTGTTCTTTTCACTTGCCTTGTTCTATTCGACTGGCTAAAAACACCATCTCTCCTTGTGCTGCTAATTGATGCATAGACAATGCTAGAAAGATGGATAGGAATAAAGGTGAAGTTAAGTCATGCTTTAATGTCCAGGTAAAATAACTATTGTAGTGATGACCTACAATGAACAAGCAGCGGAGTGGATGAGACCTCATTGCCGCGGTGTTTGTTGGTGAGCGTTGTTGATTGCTTGATGGGAGAGAAGTGTTTGGTTGTTGAGGGTGTATACACATGGCGAACTTGTATTCCAGGAGAGGGAGAAGTCTGAATGTTGCATTCCGCTGTCAGAGAAGAACATCAAAACCAGGAAATTACATTAAAATACATATGCAATAACATGGAAATTTGTGTTCCTTTCAATAGATTTACCTTTAAATAAGACCGAGGCCACCTCTAGATCAGAGTTCACCTGGTCCTGAATATTTTTACTGTCTTCTTCATTCAGTGACTTCACAAAGCGTGAGCACACATTCATATCAAATCGATTGGGTAATATAAACTTGATGCCCATGGCATTTTGAGCGCTACCATCTTCCACCGATCCCATGCTGACTGATGGCTCAACCTTGATGCTGGCCACTTCTGGTAAAGGACACAAACCTTCCATCTCCTCTGAAGCCATTATCCTTTCAGTATGTGTGTTTCAATGAAATTAAATTAAATCTTCTCAACTAATAGTTCCAAATCCCTTTGTGGAGCGGATGACCTCTGGTTCCATGCAGCAAGAGGATGTATCTAAGAATAAACAACTATTACTTACACAATGACAATAACGGGAAAAGTCACAAAGGAAACATAAATCCACTCAGTCATGAGAAAATAATATATATATATATATATATATATATATATATATATATATATATATATATATATATATATATATATATATATATATATTTTTTTTTTTTATCTATGAGCGTTTGTATGACTAGGTTACCAGAACACATTTCTGTAAGCCGCAGTGAGTAATTTATTGATTAATGCATTTCAAACTGGTACTAAAGCTATTTTATACCTCGAATAAAGCAATTAATAATAAGGTAAACAACAAACACGTGACCAAAACCCTAAAAAACACGAGCAGGGTTAGCCACCTAGCGAGCTAAACAAACGTGAACGTGTAAATGAAACATATATTTCCTGTTAAATTTGATTGACGTTAAAATCTAATGGCAACAAAATAAACGAGAAAACTCCTCCGTGTACCGTTAATTCTCCTCCGGTGGTCAGGACATATGCTAGTTTTAGCATGGCTAAGCTAACGATTCTGTAGATGTACTGTAGATGTACAATTTTGCAACGGGAAATAACAAATGTACAAGCCTTGCATCATTTCCAATTGAACATGCAAAATGTGTTCTGTAACGTTATTGGATAATGTAACAGTAAACACTTACCGTGCATATAAATATTATTTGTTTGGATAAGACAGCGGGTTGTTATTGAGGTTCGTGCAAATAAAGTTTTTTCGATTAGAGAGGGAGGAGTTATGTTCAAGCAATAAGGAACTGCTTATAAACAATGATGACAGATTGACAATATTTAATAACGTTAAGGCAAATGACCGTTTTCAGTGCTTCAGATAAGTAGGCATTAAAAAACAAACCACTTCTGTCCTGTTGGTTGGATAACATTCACAGGCCTAATATTAAAGATATCTCAAACTATAGTTAGTTATCTTTAGATAAAGAGATAATAATTGTGAAGAATTTATCAAAGCATAATTTAGCCACGAATAGTGACTGGTTTTATTGTTAATTCTTTGGTAGAAAATATCTGGACAATAAAATAAATAGGAGGGAGAGGTTAAAATAGTATCGATTGTAACTTTCACAATAGCATAAATTTGTCTTTTGTTTGTGAGCATGAGAGCACTTACAGATTGGAGCTATTCCTCAATTAAATCCATTTGAGATCCAACAGATAAATATTTGTGTAAAAGTCTGGCCCAAAGAACTGAGAGAAATAAAGTACACTGTAAAAATGAAAAATACTGTCAGCTCATTACCTGTATTTTACCCCCTATAGATGAAGAGAATTTTTTTGCCAACCACTTTTACAAAAAAGTTAATTTAACATGCTTATTTTAAGTCTCAATGACCTTTAAAAAAGGTATTATTGTATAAATATGATATGTATTCATTGTTATTTTTGTTGTTGCATGTAGTAATGCTACACATACAAATGAAAACAGTTGTCTGAATTTCCACATAGAAGTAATTCTGTGTTTAAAAATATAGGGAAAAATAGAAATATTTTCTATTTAGCATGCCAAGGCAGTATTATGGCTTAATATTCCGCTCTGTACTGGCTCCGCAGTCATGTGTGACGAGGCTTTTAGTTTTTCCTTTGGTTGCTCAATAGTAATCAGATTAAACAGATTTGCTCCACATTTTTACATAAACTGTCAGAATTCAGCATTATTTACGTTAAACCCTATTCAGCTTTGTGCTTTCATATGCCCTCTGTTTGTTATGTTACATAAAAAAAAACTGACAAAATGAAGGCCTTTATTGCAGGACGAAATAATAAACTTACAGCTGAAATTTCAAAGAACACAATAGAAAACAGACATTTTCAACAACATGTTTTTCAACATACTTATCACATACCATTTTAATTATATACTGCATTTCATAATTTTGTGTATTAAGCAGCTTGGACCGATTAGTGTGATAGTTGAAAAGGCAGCACCTCTACATAAAGTAGGGAATATATTGGCGTCTATCAAAACAGTCCATCCGCATGCACGCACGCTGGCACTCACTCACTCTCACTCACTCACTCACTCACTCACTCACTCACTCACTCACTCACTCACTCACTCACCCACTCACTCACTCACTCACTCACTCACTCACTCACTCACTCACTCACTCACTCACTCACTCACTCACTCACTCACTCACTCACTCACTCACTCACTCACTCACTCACTCACTCACTCACTCACTCACTCATTCTTCACTCACTCACTCACTCACTCACTCACTCACTCACTCACTCACCCACCCACTCACTCACCCACTCACTCACTCACCCACCCACCCCACCCACTCACTCACTCACTCACTCACTCCCTCACTCACTCACTCACCCCCCACCCACCCACCCACCCACCCCCTCACCCACTCACCCACTCACTCACTCACTCATTCCTCACTCACTCACCCACCCCCCACACCCACCCTCCCCACTCACCACCACTCACTCACCCACCCACCCACCCACTCACTCACTGCTCCTCACTCACTCACCACTCACTCACTCACCACACCCACCCACCCACCCACCACCCACTCACCCACTCACCCACTCACTCACTCACTCACTCACTCACTCACTCACTCACCCACCCACCCACCCACCCACTCACTCACTCACCCACCCACTCACTCACTCACTCACTCACTCACTCACTCGTTTTCTCTTGCAGCAGGAGAGGCTAATCTGAAGAGTGCTAATTTATCTGCTCGCCTGCTTGACCTGACCTTGAAGTTTTCGTGGCTTTAACTCTTGAGTTTGTTTTGCGTTGACTGTGAGACTAATTCACACACATGGCTCCAAAGCTCTAAAGTGGAGATTTCCTAACTCAGTGATTGGAGGCTTTGAGAGAGAATTTTAGGCTCTTTTAGGATTTAGCCAGTTTATGCTTCACTAATCTTTTTTATTGGCACAAAAGGTGTTTTTCAAAAACTATGTTTCTTTACTAGTTAAGTTGGGCATATGGCTTTCTTCCCTTCCTTCTTGCTGTGAGATGACTGTGATACCCCCTGCGCCACTGTGACGCCCTCCAAAGAAACATTGTTTCTTAAAAGAAGTGAGACAACAACAGCAGCAGCAGCAGCAGCAGCAGCAGCAGCAGCAGCAGCAGCAGCAAAACAACCTTTGAGTAGAAACAAGTTTGTAGTGTTGTTGTTCTGTACCTGAGCTGTGTGTGTGTTAGCAAGGAACACATTTCAAGAGGTTAATCAAGTGATAGCAATAAGCAGCAGAAGAGTTAATTTCATAAATTATTTTTTATTTTAATAAAAGATTCAACATTCGATATCAGACTATTTTTAATAGTTAAATTCTTTTGCCAATTCACATTTTGTCACACCATTTCAATAAAAAAAAATTAACTGTGGCTGCAACTATCTCAGCTAAAAGTGTTGGGATGTGCCATTGAATATTGATACTAGTTGACAGGTTAACTACTTGAACACCGTGTAAGCTCTCTTCATAATGCTGTGTTCATGAATGTTCATGGAAACCACGGGAGATTTGATGACTAATGAGATGCTGGAGGAGGTTGACCGATGAATGGGCTGATAATGTAAGAGCCTTCTATGTTATAACGGTCAATGGGATTTATTTAGAGTTCGTGCTGGAGCTTTTGTGGGTGCACTGTCCCCTGCTGTCCTTCACAGCAAGCATGTGGACCCTGACGTGAGTCCACCAACCAGAAAGATATTGTGATGCACTTTGGCAAGGCTTGTGTTGTATTTGTTTGTTTGGCAAAAGCACAAACATTAACAATCAGGGGTCTCAAGGCAGTTTTTGGGTCACTTCCCAGGTCCACACTATGGTTGTCTGCAATGTAGGAGTTTCCCTGCCACATGCAAGAACTGTCTGGTTTCATTAAATCTGATAAATAACTTTCGTGTAAGTCCAAACTGGAACAGGGTTCTCCAGGATTTCAGCCATACCCATGATCTTCTTTTGTTGTCACATTTTCATTGGGTAGTTTTAGTTTAGTTTTATCCTAAAAACTAATGTCTACACCCAATTTTTTTTAGCAAGCAAACGTTTCTGATGACTGGTTGATTGTGATATTTGATCCCAACATGCAATTTCATGCTTAATTTCTAAGAAAAGAAATAAAAGTAAAAATATATTGTTGACAGGTGTCACATCTGGTTATTAAGTCTTTTGATTGCTCATGTCAAACACTTTGTAAACATGGATGATGTTGAACCAAAGGATTTTTCTCGCACCCCATTAAGAAACCATATACAGAGGGTAGAGGAGAGCAGTCATGAGCTGAACTGGCTGAAAAATTAGTTTTCATGAATGTTGCATTTCACAAGCACCATTAAAAAAATATTTTATAAGATTTATTAAGAATCAAAAACAGTTTAACAAAAGCAGAAAGCATATGCAAATGTACCAAATATACACAATTATTTAGATGATTGACTTATTTAGATGAGAGAATATTTATCATATCAAGACAACTAAAGAAATTGTTCTTCAAACAGTGCTTTCAAATGAAGCAGATCCTTGTTTAAGTTCAAGCATGTGCAAAAATGAAATAGACAAATTAAATTAAATCTAATTGATGCCATGGCTGGTTGTGAATACATTTTAATTACACCGCAACTGCTCTGAAGACTGGATTATTGTTTAAATTTACTTTAAACCACTTCATAAAAGTACATATTTATTGAAACCCTTGGATTGGGACCTATATAGGCTTTATATACTTTTCTTAATAATCTAAATTATAGGAATTTACATTTACATTTATGCATTTGGCAGACGCTTTTGTCCAAAGCGACTTACATTAGGGTAGAGACAATATGCAATTTGTTACACCGTCAAAGTCTATCTCAGCTTCTCATAATAGAATTGTATCAACTGATCAATAAACCTAAGCAGTGAGGAAGTAGAGGAAGAAAATAAAGACACAGGAGGGAAAAAGAAGGTAGAAGTTTTTTTTTATTTTTTTTATAGTAGGTGTTCTCTGAAGAGAAGAGTTTTCAGTTGCTTTTTGAAAGCTGTTAGTGTTGTTGCTTTCCTGACTGGATCAGGGAGTTTGTTCCACCATCCAGGGACAGTGAAAGAGAAGGTTCTGCTGAGAGATCTTCTGCCCTTGTGGGAGGGAACCACAAGTCGCCGTTCCTTCTCTGAGCGCAGGCTTCTGGAAGGCATGTAGGAGCGTATGAGGTCATGGAAGTAGACAGGGGCTGCTCTGGAGATAGTTTTGTACGCCAGCATCAGTGATTTGAATTTAACCCGAGCTGCAATGGAGAGCCAATGTAGAGTGATGAAGAGGGGAGTAACATGAGCTCGTTTCGGTTCCTTGAAGATAAGACAAGCTGCAGAGTTCTGGATCATCTGCAGAGGTTTGAGCATATTTAATGGAAGTCCTGCTAGGAGAGCGTTGCAGTAGTCCAGACGTGAGAGGACCAGAGCCTGAACCAGGAGTTGAGTTGCATGCTCAGTTAAGAAGGGCCTGATCTTTCGAATGTTGTGCAGTGCAAATCTACACACTCGAGTTGTCTTTGTAATGTGGTCTTTGAAGGACAGCTGTTCATCCAAAATCACTCCAAGATTTCTGACTGTAGGAGAAGGGGTGACTGTAGAGGATTGCAGCTGGATGGTGAGGTCGTGATGCACAGAGGGATGAGCTGGGATTACCAAAAGTTCCGTCTTGGCCATGTTGAGCTGTAGGTGATGGTTCTTCATCCACGTAGAGATGTCGTTCAGGCAGTCAGTTATGCGGGTAGTTACTGACAGGTCATCAGGGGGGAACGACAGATAGAGTTGAGTGTCGTCAGCGTAGCAGTGGTAGGAGAATCCGTGTCTGAGGATGATAGGGCCCAGGGAGGTAGTGTAGATGGAGAAGAGAAGGGGGCCAAGGACTGAACCCTGGGGAACCCCAGTGAGTAGGTTATGAGTGTTTGAGACCTCACCCCTCCACCCGACACTGAAAGATCTGCCAGTGAGATAGGACTCAAGCCGATCGAGTACAGTTCCAGTGATGCCCATCGCAGAAAGAGTGGAGAGAAGGATCTGATGTTTGACTGTGTCAAACGCTGCAGAGAGGTCTAGTAGGATGAGGGCAGATGATCTGTGGTTAGCCCTGGCCCCTCGCAGCGCTTCCGTTACAGACAACAAAGCTGTTTCAGTTGAGTGTCCGTTCTTGAAGCCTGATTGATTGTCATCAAGTTTGTTGTTCTGAGTCAGGAATTTATATATTTATCCTAGAGATTTATATAGTTTTTACTTTCATCAGTGTCAGATACAATGTTTAAATGTATAAACTTATTTGACCAACGCTCTGTGGATTGTGTTTCAAATAAATAGTAAATAATGTTTTCTTAATTTATGATTGTTAATCCAAGTCAGATTAATATTTTTCTTTTCTTTTAGAGCGATGAGGTTTTGTTAACAAAGGTGTGAGTCTCAGGCTACAGCTGCTTTTAACTCCTCACACCTGCTCACAGTTTCATTCAGAGTTTGAAATGAATGATAAAAAACTCACACTAAAAATAAATAAATAAAAATGGCACAATTTTATTTTCTAAGTTAGAGGTATACAAAGCAGTATATTATAATTGTTTTCATTATCCCATTTAATATGGTCCATACAATCAAAAGTTGCTATCAAAATTGGCACCTTTAAAAGCATAAATGAAAAAAAAACATGTTTTATAATATTAATTTTCTTAATTCATTTAAACTGGACTGTTATTGATCGGATGTCCATTGACAACTTTTGAACTTTATTTCATTGTGATCTTCAGCAGATGGCGCTATAGTCATATCCTAAGGATAAGTTCACCTCTGGTTGGCTTTTCTACAAAGTTCTGTCTGAGACCCTCAGACTCAGCTAAGCCAGTTGAAGAACAGACGGGAAGGGTGGGCACACTGCTTGACTTCCTTTCCAGTTCCTGTCCAATTTCCAAAAGCACTTTGAGTCAAACAAATCTTCTTTACGAACTATAACAACTACAAACAAAGCGAATAGGTGTTGAGAAATTTAAGAGTAATGAGTATGGTGGTTGTTCCTGATAAGCAAGAATGTTATTCAACCTGCTTTAAAAGGTGTAGTACTTCTATAATAAAACAATTCTGCATTACACTCTTAATATACCACAATGACTATTGAGAATATTTAGAATATTGAGTATTATCCTGTCTGGACATGATCAAACTATGACCTTAAAGAAATATCCTCAGAATGAAAATTGACTTAAGTATAATAAATACATTAATAAGTGGAAGTAGAAAGAAATGCACGATTAAAAAAATAAAACAAAAAATAAATAATAACATAAATAAGGAAACATCTATAAAATAGACATTATATGCTTAAATAAATAAATGCATAAATAAAAAAAAAAAAGTTATTTAATGCATGTAATTGATTGAGTGTCTAAAGTTCAACACCTTTTAAAATAATAGTAATAAACATGACAATAAATAAGCTGAGAATAACAAATACAATAGTTAAGTTATAATTGCACAAATACTAAAGACAAAAGTGTGGAAATGTAATAATATACTACCGAATTTTATAAATTTGTTTTGCTAAAGAATGTTTTTATTTTATTTTTTACAAACATATTATATTAATACATTGACGCTACTATTGTATTATTTATCATCTATCTATCTATGTATTCATGCATTTTATTTATTAATATATTATTTTATTCATCTATACGTTTTGAAAAAAACCTTTTGGCGTATTGTAGGTTGTACTAATAGACTGCCTCTCTCATGTGCACGAAAGCTATATGGAGATTGTTGTTTTTGTGTTATAAATGTTTACCTCGTCAATAACAGTTTATAACAGCCTATTGAATATTCAGAAGCAGGCTCATTACAATAGTATGATTGGTTAAGGGTTTGTTGGGGGGCGGGATCACCAACACAGCGATGAGGAAAGTGAACACCGGTGGCGCATCGACAGCGCCAGTGTTCATTCAAAATAACTCGGCTTTCTGCATGTGCAAGCGGATGTACGCTGTTTAAACTTTTATTTGAAAACTTGTTCAAACTGTTGAAAAGCTTTACTCGGTTAATTCGGGAATAGGAAGTCCGTATGGAGTGAGGTAAGCGTTCTCGTGTGTTTTGTGCAGGTGGGAACGGTTGGGTTGATTAGTTTCTTTTCCCACGACACCTGTTAATTGTTATTGGGTCTTTGTTAAATAGGTCTTTGGTAAAACCGGTGTTTCAAAGCCGTTAATGTTTTGGTAAAGGAAGCACCAGTAAAAGCTGTCATTATTTAAGAACTAGAGAACAGCTATGTGGAGCTGGTGCTGATAGTGAAATGTTTTCATCTTTACAGCTGAGTCTTGGTTACATTGTTGTTGACATCCATTTAATTTGTCTCCATGCCTTTACTTGAAGGTATGAATGAGATAAATGTGCTAAAAGTATTCAACGATATGGGTTTAATTTTATTTGGTTTCACAATATAGCTACTGTAGCACAATATAGCTTCACTAGGCTATGCAATTTATTTAATTTTCAATAAGTAAATGTTTATCCTTAACGGTTGTTTAAGAGACTGATAAGTAGTAACTAGTGTAACTATAGATAACTAGTGACTAACTGTTGCTTCACGTGACAATAGGAATAAATTAGTTGATGGTAATAATGCTTCTTAGCTGTTATATTTCTGGGGTTGGTGTTTGTGTGCCATTAAAAAGATCCTTAAAGAAAAATAAGTGGAAGGATTGCTGTAAAGAATAATTAAAGAGTAATAAAAAGCATGCTATTATGATGTGGTGATTCATTTGTTTTGCAGTACATAAAGTGACAAAAACCTTTACATATAAATCCTGTATTTCATTATTCATTTTCAAAGTTTACAAGGTCAATATGATGTCAATAGTTACCAGAATATAATGGAAATTAAAAATTTGTAAATGTTGTAAAACATAGGAGTTTTAACCCAGAATTCTTTGCGAATGACCAATCAGATGAATATTGGGAGGAGCTCACTAAGATCAGAGATATAACGGGTAAGAAAGCACTGAGGTGACTTGTAAACATTTATCAGAGAAATGACCTAGCGATATATTATTTTAACAGTAATGCTATTTAAACAGTCATGTTGACAAAATGAGACTATATGGATTGTGTAACGTTACCAAAACACAAACACTGATCAGCATTAATCAGAGTTATTTAAGAGTTGCAAAGCTTAATTCTCTGCATTAAGGTTGCAAATTAAACAACAGCAAATTATCTTCTACAGTATTAAAGCCTTTTTGTAAAAAGTCTAAAAAAGTAAATTGAAAGCAGGTAATATCTTTATTCAAGTTGAATTGCAGCTGCAGTGTTCACCCAAAGAGAGCTTTTCCTTCTTCCAGTGAGAAACAACTACTTCCAAAATACAACCTCAGATCACCCTCGTGAGCTTGAGTCAAGGGCCTCTAGCATCTGGCCTTCAAGTTCACAAGTCCGGAGCGTGCCAATCAGGACAGGGCCACTGATGACACTCTGATCAATTTGTTTTGCCCTGATGACTCAATTGAAACTTAAAGCATAGCTGACTTTTAGAATGGCATCTCGACATGTATGAAGACTAATAACCAAAATCTCACCATGGCAAAAACAGTTGATCAGTATGTTTTGGTTCAGAATGACCTCACTTTTCAGCCCTTAATGATCACCCCGTCTACATCAGTCACGAATCTCAATCTGAGCCATAATCTTTGGTTAAGAAAGTTCATACATATTTACCCTCCACAATGTCAGATAGGTCAGCCGTTTTGAAAAGCATAACGCTCAACTTCATAGATTCAGTTACTATTAAGTTTTCCAAACTGGACAAATGCAGTGAGACCTCTACAGCTTGCCTGGTATACATATCTCTCTTTATCTCTCCTCAAGCTTTACCTACCTACAAACACTGATGCTTACTTATATACAAAACAATTACAAAATCAACACCCTTTTATCATCACAAGTTCTTTTTATTCCTACATCTCCATCTGACGCTTGTGTTCAGAAAATGCATGTGACTTTTTCAAACAAACAAAAACAACACAAAGACTTGTTTTCTGTAAGCATCGTAGCAAAGAATGTAGAGGTTAATTGTCAATTATTGTCTTATCTATCAGTTCTAATAGCTTGCCTGGTATACATATCTCTCTTTATCTCTCCTCAAGCTTTACCTACCTACAAACACTGATGCTTACTTATATACAAAACAATTACAAAATCAACACCCTTTTATCATCACAAGTTCTTTTTATTCCTACATCTCCATCTGACGCTTGTGTTCAGAAAATGCATGTGACTTATAGTAGCCAATCAGAAAAGCTCAAAAATCCATAGCCAGGTCTTTTACGGTTGCCGACTGGTGGAATAATTTTCCTAATACCATCCAAAAATGTGAAACTTTTTCAAACAAACAAAAACAACACAAAGACTTGTTTTCTGTAAGCATCGTAGCAAAGAATGTAGAGGTTAATTGTCAATTATTGTCTTATCTATCAGTTCTAATAGTTGTGGCCAACTGCTTTGTTTCCTGATAATCAAGAATAGTTTTGACTTCCTCTTTCCTTGATGTAATACTGGATGAACAACCTGTGGCCTGAAAGTGAAAGTTCTAGCCTTCACTTTCTCTGAAGAAAGAGAAATAGGAGGTTCTGGCGTGAAAGGCACTTTGAAGTGCTCTCCTCGTCAGTCTTTGTCTTTTCTCTTTGCTCTGTTGAATTCTGAGCAAACAGAGGCAACAAAAGAATGCTTCACAGGCATACATGCTCCTACAGGCCTAATGCTTGTCTGCTAAAGGCTGCTTAACACAAGTTCACAAACTTTTATTTTGAAGAGATGTGAACAAACTATTAGAGATTCAATGTTAACACAGAAATGATGCTGATTGTTTAACAATAAAGTTAGTAATTTCATAATTCCTTTGTTCACCCATAAACTAAGTAGTTAGATTTGTATCTAAATTAGGTCACTGGGTTTTAAACAATACCAGGGGGAAAAGATGGGATGTAACCACCACTGTCTTCCAACAGATACTATTTAGAATCACTGACTGACCTGCAGTGCATGTTTTTCAAACAACCAATCAAGGGCAACAAGACTGGAAGTATCAGGGCTCAAAATGCTTTGGTTATTAAATAAAGTTAATTTAATTGTATTTATCTATAAAGTGTTACACACTGAGACAGTGTCTAACAATATCATTAGACCTTCTTAAGACATCCTGCAAAGTGAGTAACACCAACCCTTTAATGCTGGTTAGCTGTGTAGCTAATATTAGCCAAACTGCTGCAGATGAGAGATTAGGACTAACTTTGGATGTACTTTTATACTTATAACTCAATACTCAATAATGGAATATGCTGACACAGACTTAGTCAAAATCTGCACATCTGAATGAACTTAAATCACTTTCCTAGAACAAGCCTTTGTGTCCTGGAGCTCGAGTTTAAAAATGTAAAATCTAAATTGTTCCAGCTGTCAATGAATTCCCCAACGATTATTCCCTCCATAGACCTGCTGAAGCGCAGAGCTAGTAATAAGGTTATAATCCACGGTAATGGCCCTGAAACATGGTCTGGAGGACATGTTGCTTTTTAAAACTGAGCTCTGTTTCCTTCTCGGGTGCACCAGACATCAACATCAGCAGCAGCTTGGAGCAGCTCCTGAGCAATGTTCTCTGAGTGCATAGAAAGCACAGGTTATTTTGACACAATTTCCTCATTGACAACAGAGGTATTGTCTGTTGCCCAGACATTTGTCCAAACATATCCAAAGAGGAGAGCAACGGTGTCTGGCCCTGGCACACCGATGGTGTTCGTAGCTCATCTAGGAGAGAACCCTTCTCTTAACAAACAACACTTGAGCTCATATTGACTACAGGAGTGTATTTTGACAGGATAATTCTACAAGACAAGACCTTATGTATTTTTAAACACACAAAACATTGATAACAAAAATGACTGCATTTAAACAAATTTAAAATGTTCTTTTAATGTGTTTCAATACAGTATTTCAGTTCAGTTTTTACCAAGAACATATTATACACTTTGTGGCTACAAATGTGATAAATTCAATAGTGATGGAGAAAGCATATGGCAAGTGTCAGGGACAACAAGTGAAATGTGACCGTGGCAGGCTGTAGACAGCTTGATTTCACCTAGAGAAACTGAAGCACACACACAGTAATTCAGGCAGCTCCTTAATTCTCTCTCCCTTTTCCTTTTTCTACTTATCATTCTCACATTTTTTTTACATTTAACTGTTTGTGTGAACTTTAAAAAACTTTTATTTTCAGACCATTAAATAAGACTAATAGTTTTAAAAGTCTAATAGTTCAGAAATCTAATATTTCAGTTTTTGTGCAACCAAGATTCATGTTTGTACTTAAATTGTAATAGAAAGCAAGAAAAGATAACCACACAAAAGATGTGACTAATCTGAACTCAAATCAGAGCATAATACTGGAGGATTGAGGTTGGTTTATTCTCAAGCTTGAGGTGTTGATGTTAATTAGTGAGTCATTGTCTTTATAAAGAATGATCTGAGCTGATAAGAGAGTTCTTTGAGAAAGCAATGTAGAGTCATTCTCTTTAAACTTCTCTGTTTCTATGTTTTATATGTCTTTCACTAATTTTCATTCTTTTAGACTTTAATTTATTTAGACTAACTAGGTCATGCATAACAGGGCTGTTTATCTTATCATGTAATATTCATGCTTTCTGTCCCACAACGTGTTCGGTGTTTCTGGACATGTATAGAATTACATATGACGTCATCTTTGTTTTTAAATATATTAAATACATTGAAAAGCATGAATATAATGAATAATAACATTAGTAGCCTGGTGCTTGACTTATTTACTGCTATTTTGCAAAGATTATTGAATGTTGATGAAAGAGAGTTCCAAAACTGCATGCTAAAATGCTTAAGGGTCTTCCTTCTGATGCCATGCGCAAAGCAGTCTAATTCGAAGCGGCCATTCCTTTTAATGGGTAGAAAGTTGGTACGATACTGTAAACGGAAGGTTGGCGGTTCAATCCCGATTTCACCCACTTTCCCTGTATGGATGGGTGTGACTGGTGGGGTGTGTTTGGTAGTGGTCAAAAGGCCATAGGCACAGAATGGCAACCACGTCCTGTCAGACTGCCCCAGGGTATTATGGTATTATACCCCAGCATTAAGGTACCTTATCACCACCAGAGTGTTAATGTGGAGCGATTGAATAATGCTTAGAGATAAAGCGTCTTTGAGCTCTGTAAAAGTGCTATATAAATGTAACACTTTGTTATTATTATTATTATTATTATTATTATTATTATTATTATTATTATTCACTCACTAGTGGTGATAAGCTACTTTGGTAGCCCTCAGCTGTCCTGGGACAGTCTGACAGGACGTCACTGCCATTAGGCGCCTGTGGCCTCCTGCCCACCACTAAACACACCGCACCAGTCACACACATCCATACTGGGCAGTGTAAAGTGCACAACAGTTACAGGCTGACTAACCGGTCGGCGAACCTTTCGGTTACAGACTGACCAACTCATCCGCCTTCTATGTATAAAGAAGGCCATCTCTCCGCCTCCTATGTATACTTGTGAGATAATAAGTGATAGAAAACTTTAATTAATCAACTTGAGGCTGGGACTAGAAATGAAGCATATTCTTATGGTTACATTTCTCAAATATACACCAAAATAAAAGCTAAAGAAGAGTTTAAAGCCTGTCTTAAAGAGTTTTTATTTTAATTTTATTTTATGACAATTATTGAAGGAGAGATTTTTAAACTAACCTTTTAGATTCCAAGACATTTTTGGTACAAACTATTTTTATACACTTTTTTGGGATAACTTCAGCTGACTAACTGTATACATCCTCTGTTGCTGTGATAAACTCATTTCATGATGTGCACCCAAAATGCATATTAAACATAAAAGCATTGAAAAATGTTACTTATATATATTCATAGTAAATCATTAAATGCTATTTAAATCAATATAAGTATTTTAAAAATTGTGTAAAAAACAAACACAAATAATTGTTTAAATGTTTTGAAAGCAACCTGATTTTACACAATAATTATACACATAAAATTGCTGAGCCGGCTGTTTTCTGCTCCTCTACACCTAGCCTTTTAGAGCTAGCAGACATGTAGCAGTGAGTTTTATCAGAAATAGCAGATGGTTATCAATTCCAGCCTACGTATTTTAAAGAAAACCGACACCCATCAGTAATGAAACTCTAAGTTTCAAACTCTTTAATTGCAATATTTACAAAATTCAAAAGTAGGTTAAAATTTGAGACTCACACTTTCAACAGAACTTGAAAGTGAAGCTCTGCATGCCTCCAAAATCTTGCCATTTCATTTTAATTCAAGTTTTTTTGCGTGTCCTTGGACTCCTGAGAGTGAAACGTAGCTCATTCGTCAAAGTTTTAAGACATAATTTGGCATAATTAAGGGCAACATTTCATTTCAAAATCGACTTAGACCTACGACAGACAAAGAGCAGTTAAGGCTGGTTTTGTTTCATAGCCTTCATCAAATTACAGTCAATGATGTTCACATGCACTTACTATAAGAGAGAGAACGCTTTTCAGTCCGAGGGCAAGTTACACAGAGAACAGTCTACATTTTGACGGACGTAGTGTTCTGACATTCGGCAGATCAAAGGATTAAGCTCTCTGTTGCCCACACAGCCATGTGAACATGTCCCAATTAAAAAGCAAAGATTTTGTTCCCATCTCTCTCAGAGGATTTGGCCTAATTAAAAGAGAAGTCAGGTGACTGGATGAGTCAGCAAAATGAAGGGATGGACAAATAGAGTAAGGAATCATTGGGATGTGTTTCATTGTTCGTTGTGAGGCAAAAATAGATATTGAGCAATGTTAAAATTAGCCCACTTTTTGTAGTGGGCTTTTGTCATTATTTGTTTGTGTTCAGGGAAATATCATGATTAGTTTCTGGAGTGAGGTGAATAGATGTTTTTCTAAGAGTTCTGCTTGTGGCCTCTGTGCTCTGCACTCTGACATGTGAGACTGTTCAGCTCACTTCTGCAGATGTGTTTGCTTTAAGCGTCTTTATTTGTAGGAGGGTGTCCTTTTCCATGCACTATACATGTGTGCATTCTGCTTTCAGGTGCGGCTGCTGTAATGGAGCTCAGCAGGGGAGAGGTGCCACTCTATGTGAGTCTTTCTATTCACTTTTTTCTTTCACTTTCTTGTTGTGTTCTGCTACTTCATTTGTCATTTTATTGTCTTTCCGGATCTGTGCTGTCATCCTGTTAGTTGATTGTAACACATTGAAGAAAAAGTATCTATGAACGTCAAATGTTTTTTTGGCAGTTAAAACTGTGTTTTTGTTGCTTTTTATAATTTGGTTTTGGGATTTGTAGGTTTTCTGGAATTATTGAGATGCTTTTATTAAATCACACAAAAACTTAGGAAAAGGTAGATTGTAAGAAAGTAAGAAAGATAGCGATGAGAATCAGCTGGGTCACAAAAATCATAAAGGAAATGATTTAAAATAATTTGAATGATTGTGCTGATTTTAGAGTACATTTTCTCCTTTGTCTAATTTCAAAATCAAGTATAATTTTCCTCACTGCAGAAGGTCTACAAGAAACATTTTTTTCGGCTCAAAATGTAACTCAACTGACTGCCAACTATTGACAAAAGGGCTTTTAAAGTTAAATCTCTTTATTGCGTTCCTTGCAGTATGCAAAACATTACACTACTGAAACAAATTGTTTTTCCATCTTGGGCAATTATTGACAGGTCTACAAGCCAGAAAATCCAGTCAAGGATTTGCTCAAGTTTCGCTCGTGAATTCAAGCAAAGTTACTTTATCTGCCTTTATATCTGCATATAAGCTTATTCTTAGTTAATCTAAAATAATCCAGAAACCTGGATCAGTCTTTCCTGTTTTTATTAGCAGTTCTCATTTCTGAGCTCTAGGCTGCAGGAGTAGATGTTTGAAAGATGTTGGAAAAGAAGCCATTGTGAATTGTACAACTCTCGTCCTCATTTGCTGGCTCAGCTGTATAATCACAATGTGTGTGGTGAATGAGAGAGTCGCACAATCCATCTCTGTGGCCTCATTATGAAAGAGCACCACTATGTGTTAGATGCGAAAGCTTTTTAAGGTGTGTGTGACTGTGATAGGGATAATGTGTTTTTGTAAGGGGATATGTTGAGAGTTTATAGCAGACTTGCATAGTGTCAACTCTCAGCTCCCGGAACGCCACCGCAGACAAACAGTCTCATTCACTCAGTACTAAAAGCAATTAGTGTTCTGCGAATGTGTGTGTATGTGTGGGTTAAATGCTTTCAGGTGTTTCCTGACCCACATTGGTTAGAAGTGCTCTGATTAGTTTGGAGTGTGTGCTTTTTCAGGATTTGAAGGTAGATCAGTAGGTCACTCTGAACAAAGCAGTTCTGTAGGTTTCATAAGTGGGTTATTGACCATGATGAGGCGTTGCTTAATATAGTGTCCTTTAGTCACTCAATGTTTCTTGTGATTATACAAGTGGTCACACGATCGAAGAGATCTATGGCAAACATGCTCCTTGTTGAGTGTCTTCAATATGGCTGAAAACTCACAAGAGCTTCTTAAAGGACATGTACATGATACCAATGTTTGTTATTCGATCCCCTGTGGATACTTTTATAGAACGTGCTGATTGGTTACAAAATTATTTTCTTTACTCTGTTGGTCAAACCAAGTTGAAATCTCACATACAACACTTTTGATGTGAATGTAGTAGTAAGATGTGTGTTGTTATTATGTATTCGTCAAACTATATAAACGTTTGTAAGTATTATATGTTTTCTTTTAACTCATTAATCTCTTAAACTTCTATTTACTGAAAATAAAACGGGGGATTAACAGGTATATTCAGGTATTTTCCTTAGAGCTTTAACTGCAAAATTAAACTACTTTCAGCATTATGAGCTCAGCAGGATGGATAATCCCTTAAAATCTCTCATTTGAACAAAACATTAAACATAACTAAAACATTTTAGTGGGAGATGAAAGCAGTAAAAAAAGATAATGGCAGCATTTGTAAGTGGGTCAATTAGAGGATGGCTATATATACTGTTGGACTGTATAATATGTCATTTTTTTTCCAATAAACCCACTACTATTTAGATACCTAGTGAGATTCATTTAGGGTTGTTATGGTGTCCAGCTCAAATTTTGCAAAACAGTGTACATTTTTGATTGCCATCAGTCATTTCAGGTTCTTACCTGTTGAGAGTTTGACAGTCAACAATTGATCAAAAAGGCACTCTATAACCATGGCCAGGTGAAACAGTAGAAGGCCTCCATCCTTACCATTAAACCCCAAGAGTATTTCAGTTTTAAATCTATTTCTCACTGCCCGAAATTAGCATGTCAGGTTTATTGACTAAAGTTTAATGGGCAGAGATTGAATTTGGCTCTCTGACAAATGTTTTGACCTCTCCAGAGTTGTTCCCTGCTTTCTGCTGTGACGCTCATTAGGGTTCATATCCATTCATAGAAGAAAAACATTGAATTACACACCATCTTTTTTAAAGACCTACCTTGTCTTTTGGATCATGGCATGAACCACAAACTGTGGCAATAAACCTTTTTAGATGGTAGCTAAACAAGCAGTTATTAACAATGTTCTTTGATTTTACGGGTGTGGGTGAAGGGAGTGTGTGTGGATATGTGTGAGTGTGACGCCATTATTTGTGCCAGGGTGAGTTAAGCTGAATGTTCAATGATTCACAGTCCAGGAGAGCAAGTTTCTTATTAATCATCTGGGAAATCTATCAAAATATATATTACGTTTGGTGGGAAAAAAAACTCCAGAACCTTGTTCTCCCACCACAAACCAGTAGTTTTTTTTACCCACCCTAATTTCTTTCCATTAAAAAAGTGTGGCTCTGTTTTTGAAATGCTGAAAGACTTGCTCACTTCATGTAGGTAAAAAAACTCAATTTTAAATTAAAAATACATGAGTACACCATGGTATAATTATGCAATTATACAAAACCTCAAGATTTAGGCATGTATAAACTTTTGGAAGACCGTTAGGGATCTAATGGAATCTGGTACCTTAGTAGTCAAGTTTGATTAATTAATCCTAATCTATACTTGTGCATCAAATTTGCAAAATGCCCTTTGCTGAGGCTCCGCTTGGACCCATTTGTCAATAAAAGTATCTATAGTTCTGCACTCTGTTGCAAACTGTCTATACACTGATTAACATTGGTGTGTTAAAAATGCTGATTAGAAGCTAACCAAAACACAACACAGATGCTAGCAAAGGACATGTTTTATTTACCTTGTCAAATATCATAAAAATAGAACTCCATGAATCTGTTGCTGCTGAAGAAGTGTCTTTGCTCTTATCAAAATTTCTGTGTTGCACTAACAATGCTAACTTCTAGCTAGGATCAGTGTGAGATGAAGTTATGTAAACATGCAGCTTTCGTAAAGGTAAACTTGTAGGCTTGACGCACAAGGATAGATCTTAAATAAAAATTGAGATACATAATATTGAGAAAATAGTATAAAACTTTAAGACAAACCATGTATCATGAGGCAAAATATTAGCTTACAACAAAATAAGAGAGCATAATTTGCAGTGTTATATGCGTTGTTTGAAGTCCTCTTTGCCCACCTCTGCTTTAAGACAATTTGCTGTAAGCACATGAACAAATGACACTACAGTAAATAATAATATATAAATAGTCTTTATTTTATAAAGCACCTTTAAAGCTGGCTTCCCAAAGTGCTGTACAGAGAACAACAGTAAAACAGTACAAAAAAACGGACATTAGCAGCAGAGATAAAATGAAGAAAAACAAGATAAAAACAAAATAGATAGTCAGATAAGGAAATTAAAATCCAGGGCTAGTTAAAAGCAATATAAAGTTTAAATTGTAAACAATCATAAGCCAGTTTAAAAAAAGTGAGTTTTAAGATGAGATTTAAAAATAGTGTGGCTTTGTGCATCCCTGAGCTCACCCAGGAGAAGCTTCCACAGTGTTGGTGCATAGACAGAAAAGGCCCTGTTTCCCATCGTTTTAGTGTGCGTGTGTGGAACAGATTTGTTTAAAACTAAACAGGTACATTTTCACAAAACATTTACAATACTCATGAAAGTTATCACACCCGAATTCAATAGTCATTAGTATCCAAATATATGAACTACATCAGTTAACCAAAGTTCAGTTCAGAAACACAGATCTGTTCATGTTGAGTTTCTTTGAAGAGATTATGATTATTTATTCTATTATTATTAAATAATAGCCCTCTTTATGTAAACTATGAAAAAAAGAGCAATTGGATGCTGTTTGCTTTGTTCAAACTGTAATCAGCGATTATAAAGTCATGTCATCTGACTATTAATGAACAGCAGAGATATGAGTTCATGTTTGGTTTGTTTAGTTTCCCTAGCATCATTTGATAGATAGTAAACTCTGTCAGTTTTTGTGAAGTGAGGAAAGCTCTGCAGGCACATGCTGATGGTTGACTGAAGCAAATATAGTTTTGAAAAAGCCTTCAATGTTTATCTGGCAGTATTATTACTGATAAAATTGAATAAACTGAAGCTTGGCTTGCACAGAGAGCTGACATTATAAGATGAAATGAAGGGGCTTTAGATGACCTTATTTAGAGAAGTTTTCATTCCACGATTCCTTCATATTGCTTGCAGCAACTGGTATTAGTTGTAATGGTATTTTTTGGTTATGTATTTCAGTTACTTGCAGTATTATATGATAGAAAAGTGAGTTTGACAGAATCAAATAACAAACTAACAAAAGCACGATACTTAAATGATAATTTATTAAAAAGGTAATTTTTGAAAAATATTTAATTTCAGTGATCTGAGCAACTGCACCAGATCTTCATTTATGTAGTGGTTACACTAGTAATTGCAACTGTGTATCCAGCCTGTTGGGTCAGATAATTAATTTTATGTTATTACACTAGTAATATGTATATTTTTTTATATTTTGATTCATTTACCCAAGCAGCTTACATATACTCCCACAAAGATATTCTGGAATGTCACAGTCCTGGCCATTCTATCTATTTTTTTGTTAAGGCACAATCACTTTGATCAAAGAAAAGTCACCAAGTGATTAACTAAAAAAAAAAGGATATTTCTAGAAATTTATATCAGCTCTCTAAGAAGATTAAGCCTGGCACAGAAATCTCTTTATAGCTTATCATTAAATCTGTAAATGTTTAATTATTAATACTGTTGAAGGACATTGTACTTGATACAATGTTTTTTTTATGCAGCACACTCATCTTTGTTTACCAGTAGTGTAAAGCATTTGCTTTTTCACAAAGAACAATATTTTTAATTGTAGTATTAATAATATGTTATAAAGACAAAAACATCATCACCCATATTACAACACCATTGGAGTAAAACAAACTCTTTTGTAAAAGGTTTGGGAAAGAAAAGCAAACCACACAATCTTTAATCTAAGCATCTAAACATGTTCTGTTACAATGGATTTAAAAGATCTGAATTCATATTTTAATAAACTAGCTAATGTATAATGTTAGATGTACCGAACAAGCTCGGCTAAATTCACTCTGAGAGGGAATCCTGTTTTAACATGAGAAGGTAAACACACCCTACTCAAGTGACACTGCTGATGTCATTGCAAGGAAACAGAGGCAAATTGTCCACCGGGACCCGTAGTGAGGTATTTTCTTCCAGTAACTAATCTGTAAACAACTGCATGAGACAACAACATCCTCTCTTTGACCTAAAGAGGCTCTGGATTTACTTGGCTCTTGAATGTTTCCTCATTTATAAACCAGCAGGCCAGGAAGACAACATTCTGGACAAATTGTACATTTGTAACCACTCTAATACACATTCCAATATGCATTATAAATAATAAAAGATCTGTTTTCATTCGTGTGTGTGATTTGGATTTTTCAAAGGTATAAAGCAGGATCGTTAGAAAAAAAAAAGACCATTTTTGGGGAAAAACAAATGGAAAAGATGCATTTCATGGCTAAAAGTATAGCAACGAGCACTTTTAAGAATACTGCCCTTTCTCATTTAAAAGCTATTTCTTGTATTTCTATGCTTTTTAATGAAAGGAGAACATTGAACTATGGCAGGATTTTGGCATTTTAGCATTTTATTTTTAGCAACTTTATTTAGCAATGTTTGTTTATCTTGTATGTTGTCTTGTAGCATATAATGCAAAAATATTCTGTTTAACTTGCTCGTCATAAGCATGTGAGGTGTCTCATTGTAAATATAAGTTACTCAACCACCTCCATTATTAAATTAGTTATAACACAATTTTTTTAGACGCATCATGTTCATGGAGACAGGAATATTCATTGGTTGCTTTGCATTTTCATTTGCATTTGTATTTGCATATACGAAATTGAGTTGGAACTGAGGGAGGCTTGGATGTACATGTAATTTATAATGTAAACTTTTTTGTGCAAACAAATTAACAGATTAATTATTTTTTACTGTGCAAGAAAGTTTGGGCTTCCTGGCCACTAACTATAAAATCTCTTTACATTTTATGTTCCAAGTGTCCAACATTTTAATGGCAGCTCTTTATATTTTTGCTTTATCGGATAAGTACAACACGTCTTCTTAAATTGGCAACTTTTTTTCAAACATAGCTCAAAGTCAGTCCTCTGTCCTCTTAAAATTTACATGAGGATTTGCTTTTGTCTAACCAAATTTCGGGGCTAACAGCCAGGGAGGAGCTCTGTGGTTAAGAAACAATGGAAAATGCTTCTGAAAATATTCTTTATTTTGTCTTCATCTCCTCGTCACAATGTTTCTAAATCATAAGAAATCATAATCATGTTCTTCCAAATATTATTATATAAACATGAACTACATTTTAACTTGGACTTCCTTCCAATACCTTACTGTAATTATTTCTGTCTGTTTAGCTTTTATTTGACTAGAATATAATTTCAGTGAACTTTACTTGGATTAACAAGAAACTCCAATTTCAGAGACTTGTCTGGGCTCTCGAAATGAGTTCTTGTTGCCGAAATCATACTGTGACTGTAATTGTCTGTCTCCCAGGGTCAAGTTGAGGTCTGTGTGAAGCTGCCAGAGTCTGAGAGTGTCCTGGAGGAAACAGATTTCTATGTGCTCCTGTTGGGATCGTCCCTTCATCATGTGACCAACACTCACAGGACAAATGAATACAGCTCGCTCAAATTCACAGTGCCTGGTGAGAAACTCAACAAATCACACACTGTTGCTGTGCTTCATGTGCCTAACCGGCAGGTTTGTACGAAGGCTCATTGATTTACTTTATGACTTGGATGTGACCATTTCAGTGTCAGGGAAAATGTTTACTTAAAACACTAGGAGCCTCAAACTCAAATTTAAAACACACATTCTGCTATAACAACAGATACAATCTGTTATAAATCTGTCAAACCCTATCAGGGATGGTTGCAAAGTGCAAACTGCACTAATAGCAACAAATTGCTACTTTTTGTGTTTAAGTTTCAGGTGTTTTATCATATTACTTCTGTGGTTAGCCCTGCTTCTTGAACATCCTTTCTATATTAATCCCCAGTGTTGTCATCATTTCTATTTCAAAATATGTTCACACGGCTAAACCTACTGACAGAGACTGTTCTGAAACGTCTGTCGTGACGTCACAAGGTATCGGTCTTTGGTATTGGCGTATATTTATGAGTATGAGCCCGTAGCTGTGTATTGGACCAGATATCAGTATTAAATCTGTAAATGTGAATCAAAAGGAATACAATGAGCTAGAGTCAATCATTCTGGTTTTATTCACATGAGCTAGTGTCTCTCTTCACTGAGCCTTCAACTTTTTCATAATGTTTTAGTGACAATAAAGGTCTTCAAGCAAACATTTTTAGCCTGAGCCAGGGCTGAATGATTTTGGAAAATAATTTAGATTATTTTAAACTAACATTGCTGAACCGATTTACATTGCAATGTTTTTTTTTCCGAAAGTGTAGACTAAACAATAACTTAAAAAATCTATTATGCAACTTACCCATGTTTTAATAATTCAAAGCTGAAAATTAAATGTGAATGTGAAAGAGGCCAGCTGGCAAAATATGGAGTGGTTCATACCCGGAGTTTGTGCTCTAAATTTAACCCTTCCCAGTCTACACACACAGCATTGAACAAACACACCATGAACACATCCGGAACAGTGGACAGCCATGGTTGCGGTGCCTAAGGGGCAGTCGGGAAACTGGTGCTTTGCTCAAGGGCACCACTTATGTGGTTGTTGATTATTCACTCACACCGTCTTCAACTTGGTGGATCTGGGGACAAGTCGATCTCCTAATTACCAGATCACAACTGCCCTACAAGCATTGCTTTTAAATAAGTGATTTTTGTTGTCAGACAGACTTTAGCTGAATAAAAAGTAAAACCTTTCTGCCAGTTAAGTTTCTGTGCTTAGACAATTGTTTATTAATATTGTTATTTAATAGCAAGGTTACAGATACTTTCTAATCATTGTTGCTGTATAAAAGTTCCAAAGGTGAGATATACTTTTTTTGTCCTTAAAACCCTTTCACTGCCACTTTCTATTGCATACTGTATGTGCTTATGACTCTTTTCATAAAATAATTTTTTTGCTCAGTATTTTTTACAAGACAGTTGTTTTATGTATAATTAAGACCAAGTCAAGAAGTTTTGTGCAACAAATAAAAATTACAAAAGTATTCAATCTCATGAGTTATGTTTTAGAGCACTTTGATCTGGTAACTATTTAAAAAAAAATCTAAATTTATGCTTTTAATCTTTAGGCGTTAGAAAAGGTTGCCTTTAATTTAGTAACCATGGTCATCTTTTCCCCTTCAAGGTCATAATGTTCCAGAAACCGTTTCTGTTGAGGTCTACTGCTGTCCGAGGGACAGTGAAAGTCCTGTCCATCCTCTCTGTCATTCTGAAGATCTACTCTCTTTGCATTACTTTCGGGATGAAGCACAAGAAGTAGCAGAGCAGCTGATGAACTCTGAAGCTTGGACTTCCAGAAGTTATCGGGGATGTCCTTCGCAAACTCTGCCTAGAGAGCAGGATTTCAACTGAGTTAAACCATTCAGAACTAACTGGCCAGCACGAGACAGTTGTGGGTTGTGATCCAAAGGAAATATTTATATTGGAAAACCCTGCAGAAATAGAACAAGGGTTCAGTGTTTGCAAGCAGGGAAGTTTAAGCCAGAGGGACGTTTCATTAACATCAGAGCTTGATCCTGAAGTATGGAGCACAGTGGGGCATCCCGGTGCTGTTGATGAAAAAGTCACACAGGCCCTGGCTAATCTGGACTGTCTGCGATGCTACTGCCAAACTGGAGAGGAAAAGCAAGGTCAGTTAGTTCCCTCTCCTAACTACAAAAACAAAATATTTAATATCTGTCTTTGCTAGATTCTTGACATTATCTGCAAATGGTCTTCAATTAAATTAACAGTCAAAACATGAGACTGTCATTGTACTCATGTGATTCATGTTTTTGAAAGACAAATCATTTCTTTGAAATGTTAAAAACATCTTTTGATCTTTGTAGATATAGCTTTGCAATATAAAACATCTTTTACTTAGTACAAGGCTAGCTTGTCAATGTTTTTTTACATTCATTTTTATAGCGAGCATTTCTTTTTGTTTAAAGTAATTTAGGCAGCATGATTTAATTTAGTTTATTAGTTGGATTCAGGGTTCATTTCAATAACTCTTTAGCTACAACTGAGTAACTCTAAATAGTAGTGCATTGTTTTCACTTGATAAATTAAAATGTTAGTCTCATTTCAATTTATGCCACCGTTCATCTGCAAAAATATGAACTTAAATTAATTAATTTGCTGTCTATTGATAAAAAAGTACTTGTGTTTTCATCCAAAGTTCTGCAAAGATTATGTACGCTCACTTGTGAGTAAGTGTTTAGGCTTATTTTACTTTCATTTAACTTAATTTCTAAAACCACATGCTACAATGGCTTTAGAGCACTTAATGTCATGGTTAAACAGTTCTAAAAAAAGTACACTTTTATGTTCCCTCTGGATGTATGATGGGAAGATGCATTTTCCTCAAGATGCATTAAGGAATCTTGTTCTGAAATTGTATTTCAGAAGGATGTGTTTGATAACTGTAAAGGGCAGGAAATCTTCTCATCTAATTTCTTTGAGCAAAATCTACAACAGAGTTGTTCAACTTGTCCCATACAGTATGACAGGAAGATTATATAATCAAATAGAGAATAAATATCATGAACCAACACATCAACGTTCATGTTGGATTTGTTTTAGAGGATTTTTTTTGCCTTTATAACACTTGCTGAGTTTAGCAGTAGATAGAACTGAAGCAGTGACAGAAATTATTTTCAGCAAGATTCTTTAGTTTGCAGACAGCGATAAGAAGATGATTTTTAAAATAAGGAAAAACATAAGACACATAAACTGTCAATAACTGTTCAGGACAGTTATTGCATTAGGGATAAATGAGTTCATGTAATAAATGGTTATCCTAATCCAAAGGACTTCTTGGCGCCTTTCTGATGGTAGCAGTATGAAAGAAGCGTTCAGAGGTTGCTTTCTTCATCATTGAGCGTCTGAGTGAATTCTGACAGATATATTTATATTATGATTACTCAAGACAGGAAATTGAGTTTGGTTTTCCTTACAAAATCTCAGTTATCTATTGAAAAATGTACTTGATATGGAAAATCACGCACTGAAAACATATCTTTTCTAGACTGTTGGACTGTTTCCTGTAAATTGTGTTTAACTGTGACTGGTTTTTGTAGCATGCTCCTTTATAGTTCTCATTAATGAGTGATTTTTTGGCCATTCCATCACTGAACATGAACTAATTGCTTGAACACTGAGAAGGGAAAACGATTTGAAGAATGTCTGTAGTGCATATGGGGCCTCTTACATAACACTAACGACTGTTTGCGCTAGATTGTTCAGCTGAATTAGGCTTCATTTCATCGCTTTGTCTAAGGAGTAGTCTGACAGCATTTTCATTTTTCTTCTGTTACTTGTTATGTATTCCCTGTGGAAATAACACAGTTAACTCCAAAAGAGGTTGTGCTGCAATGAGTGTAACAGAACATACTCAGATATTAATATTTTAAACAACTAATAGTTTTCTTTTCTATTGTAACAATGCTGGTGGAAGAATTATGTGAGCTGAACACAGTAAACAAACTCCCCTTTTCACTTCTGCATGCTTCATTCTCAGACTGGCAACTCCAGACTACGCAATCCTCTGATGTATAAAATGGCTTAAGTAATGGTATTGTAAAGTTCAAGTATTAACAATTACATTTACAGCAAACTTAAGTTTAGGTAGGTTTTAGAACTGTTACGTAGACTAGAATGTAATGGATATATATGTATACTGTACTCTCCAATGAAATGTGACTGCAGCGTTATTAAGATAATCTTTTAACAACAAAGCAGGTGAAGCAACAGCTGTCCCTTATCGCTGTAACAAAACCCTTAGTTTCTGCAAACAACTGCAGATCATTTAAATGATAAACTTGTTTGTGGAACAGAGTGATTTTTTTTTCCTGTGGAAATGTTGCTTCACTTTGCTGACCATGCGTTTTAACAGTGGTTCGACCGCCTCCATCAATGTGAGCAAAGACTCTTAGACATCTGTTCAATCAATTACTGAGTCTCTCTGTGTGCAAGCATTTTGTCTTCTGTAAACACACTAGTCCGGTTTCTAATCCTAGTCAACACCCTTCATTTGTGCTTCGTTGCTTTGAATCAGGACAAAAGATATAATCCTACTAAGACCTGGTTGGTTCCAGGTGTCCTGAACACTATGACTTTCATGAGTTCTTTTATTGAATGGTTTAAAGCTGATTACACAAAAATATGAGCCTTCACTTTTGTTTTGTGCATCCTAGTCAAGGAAACAGTTTGAAATCGTTGTTGGTTTTATGTTCCTGTCATATCATACCTCAATCATTGTTGGTTTTATGTTCTTGTCATATCATACCATAATCATTGTTGCATCTGTATGAAGCAGAAATCTTGAGCAAGGTGCTTGAGCATATTGATCAAGACAAGATTTGGACCACACATCAATTAGCTCCTTGTTTGATGTTGTATTATTATGGTGAAAGCTCTACTTCTCAAAAAAATCTGTTTTCATAATTTTTTTTACATCAAATTTGCTCTTACCATTTAGGACAGCTACTAATTCTGCTGATCATGCAGTGTGACCAAAGACACATTAGTTTGTTTCTGTAAATTTAAATCTGTAATCCTGTTTTTTACACATTTGTGCAACATTGAAATGCTTTCAATAACCTTACTCATAGTTCCCTGACAAGCATCACACACCAGACTTCAAATCATGCTCTTATCGGCAATGATGTGTTCGCTCCTTATAAATAACCTAGTCCTCATGTAAGAGGGCTTTTCCCTTTTGATTCGTACAAAATAAGGCTCAAAGTTTTAGCTAACTATTTATTATAGGTTTTTTTTTTACATGCTTTATAACAACAAAAAAACATTGTTCCCTTTTCTGATGGTGACATAGCATATGGTATTTGTCATTTTTTAATTATAACTAAATAAAGAATCTAATCTAAATTCCATTATATTATGAAATGTTGTAATCACAAAAGCATGACAATTAAGAGAAGTGCTTTATTATTAAATGGTGATAGTATTCCTTCATCTTCATGTCGGCTTTCTTCGCCACAGCGGAATGAACCGCCAACTCTCTGGCATATGTTTTACGCGGCGGATGCCCTTCCATCCGCAACCCATCGCTGGGAAACATTCACACACACATTCACACTTTAACACTATGGGCAATCGTTCTTACTCAATTCACTTATACCGCATGTCTTTGGACTTGTGGGGAAACCAGAGCACCCGGAGAAAACCCACGTAATCACGGGGAGAACATGCAAACTCCACACAGAAATGCCACCTGCCCCAGCCGAGCCTAGAACCAGCGACCTTCTTGCTGTGAGACGACCGTGCTACCCACTGCGCCACCGTGACGCTTGGTGATAGTATATTGATTGATATATATTATATATTATATGATTTATTACAAATATTTGATTTATAAACTCTGATAATAAATCTTCTAATCAATATTTAAAGTTGTTTTATCCAAATTATAGCACACTTTTATAAAATAATTTAACTGAACCTTTAATACTTTCTCTTCTGCTTTTAACTGCTGCTCTTCTTTTCTGTGAAGTAATGAGGTGTAATGATAGTTAGAGGGAACAAAGGGAGGAATAATTATATAATTAAATACCTTACATACAGTATTACTGAACATGATTGTAGTTTTCAGAACAAGATGTTTCAAAACCATGGCATACCTTGGAACCAGTTCTTGGCCAGTGCCTACTGCAAAATCCTTTAAATTACAACAATCATTTCCCTTTTAAAAAGTTCAGGGAACTTTGCAGGCAACTTTTTTCATGTTATCTTCATGCTTTGTCATTATATTTGATTTAGTGCCTCTTTCGGAGAAAATGCCTGTGACTGTAGCTGGGCAGATGGGCTTTTTGCATCTCAGCCAGTTCCTCCTCCAGGACTGTGAGAGTCAAAGAAGGAAGATTCTCATGATCGATGAGGAAGAGGAGGATCCTCTCATGCTGGCTGACGAGTGTGTAGACTCAGAACTCAGAGCTCTGACAAAGTGAGTCACAATGACACAATATATATAAATAGATGAATTACTGATGTATTATAGCAGTTATTGATCCAGTGAAAAGTAGGCCTGAGATTCATGTGTCTTGTGACTTTGTTGTGACTAGCCCTTCCAAAAGGCCAGTGTGGGTTTGTCAGACATGGATGAATAGTTCTCAGCAGTTTCGAATCTGCCCAGTCACTGATGCTCTGAGCCTGACTGTCAAACATGATGCACAGATAAATCCGCAGAGCAGCATCAATCTGTTCAGAGAGAAGAGCAAGGAGCTTCAAGTCCTCAGACAGGTGAGGTTAGGTTTGATTCATTGTGTCAAGTTGTTTCTTGTTTGATCTTGTTGGTGTATCAAGAGAAGGAGAACAGTGAGAGAAGAAATAAACGGCAGACTGTAGCTTAAAAAGATTTGTATTTTCTACACATATATTTTCTAAAAATAAAACAATATTAGCTAATGTTGAATAATCCAAAAAGAGCTTTAGACACTTTATGTAAAAAAAATCAAGCAATTAAACGTGATTTATATTAGTGTTTTAATATTTTACAGATGATGTTTCACATTTTTTCATTAAAGCTCCACAAAACCATCTAATTTCAGTACTAGTTTGTCCACATTAAATTAAAATATGCACCTTAAAGGGGGCAAATCAATGTGTAACTTCTGAATTCTGCTAGTGTAACAACTTACTGTACACTTAAACAGAACACATGAATTGCAGTAGGTGGAAGGCATTAGTTTGAGCTTCTATACCCTCCTTCTTAATCCCTAATTCAATTTCTAAGCACTTTGTGATGTTTGACATCAGTCTTCATAAACTCTCATTAGAAAGCATTGTAATAGTTATTCAAGAGACCCTAGGTCAAGAATACATCTAAAATGCAAATGCATAATGACTGCTCTTCTGCAATAATTACATTTCATCATGGTTGGTGAAGTATATTTTCACACATGGTAGTCAAAAATAGCACAATAACAAAAAATGGAAACTAATGAGCTTGTTTTTTTCACATAATGGAAACAAACTGACAGCAAAATTACCCTCGTTTATGTTTATCCAACCTTTAAATCTAACCATGAGGGAGGGATTCATACCATCTACTGGCAGTCATACTCATACTAATGACAAATCATTAAAAAATAGTTTTTCTTTGTAGATTTTGACACAGCTAACAACAAAAATGAAATTTACATTATTCCAGATCAGATAACTTTTTTTGTTTTTTTCTAAACACTACCATTTATTTTGTTATTTTTAAAACCTACTATTGTCTTCCAAAGTAACCATATCTATATTGGTTATCTCTTTAGAGCATTTTTGAGCTCTAATGATCCGATACCTTGATCTCCCCATCTACATGTTGTTTTCCGGTTTATCAACAGTATTCAAAGTAAATGGTGTGTTCTCACGTTTGTAGCCAGATGTACATCAGTAATGCTTTGATTTATGCAGTTCACAGTCCTCCATCTATACTTTCTGCTCATATTTATCATCAGCCATCATTAGATGGCAACATTAGAGTATATAACAGGAAAATTATATGTGTAACCAACTTTTATGAGCTGATAAATGACTAGAGTCATAACTTTGGGAAGTTATATTACAGTTAACAATCTCATTTACAGGTATTGCTCTGAGCGGCAGAGTGGTATTTCTCATAAAACAATCGCTCAGAGACACTGCAGGATCACCAGAGAGGCTACACATACTCCAATTATAAAGCTTATGTTTGTTTAAACTGTAACAACTTTCTCTCTATCTCTCTCTGTATATATAATTAAAAAGTATTGATAAATCACATAAAATTTCCTTCCATCTGCCATTTCTCCATTTCTCAACATATTTTTGTACTTGATTTAAAAATAATGTTGTGAGAAGGATTATTTCTACTTTGTCATTGAGTTCATCAAATAATCTTATGTATGTAGGTCAACTATTCCCAATGAATTACTACTTTTTTGTTTTAACCTAAGGTGTTGTTTTAATGATTTCAAACTCAAATATGAAATTTTGTATTTAGCGCTAAGAGTCTTGCGTTATGTTACAGGGACAGAAACAGAGTGGGCTGTTAAAGGAAAGCACACACAGAACTGACGATTGGGATACAGGTAAGCCTTTAATCATTCAGCCCTTAATATCACAGTCATTGTATGTTATCTACCACAGGTTGATAGACAGCTGATTTGACTAGTGGTGACATCAATATAAAGTGTCCCCCCACTGCTGCCTGGCTATTTGTATGATAAACCAACCATAGGAACTTGATCAGTTTGTAAATTATTTATTGTGAGTCTGAAGGGATCTTGAAATATCAGTTAAAATTCAACTCGATATGATCAAAGAACACTCATGCTAGACATTAATTTCCACTCAGAAGTTATTCCCGGAGCTGTGTTTAGAAGCAGGTTTTTTCAATGTTGTCACTAGAAGCTAAGAAGAAGACCAGATTTTGTTGGTTAACAAGAGTGTGAATGAGTAAAGCTTTATGAGTTATTATTCTTTCAGGGTTCTTGTTATGCTTACCTATCAAATATTTGGATTAGCTTCTTTAGTTTATAAATTATTTATAAATTATTTTAGAAGACATTGCCAAAGTATTTAATTCAAGGGGGCATAGTGGAGTCTGACTTCAATAGATTATGATTTCTCTAACCCTAAACCCCACAGTATGTTAATGACTTGAGTGTGCGGTACACACAGTAGGAAGGGTTTGTCTAGCCAATATCTTAAGAGAGATCCTCCAGGAACATGGGGCATGAATTCCATTAGATAATCAGGAGAATTAGACGGCTAGAAAAATTGCCGTTTTGTAAAAGCTGTTTTGGGAAAGCAAGGTTTGAAGTTAATGTTCATTTTGAAGTTACTATTCTATTTAACTTGTGTTTCTTTGGAGACTGAAAATAGTTGTGTGGTTTCAAAGTAACACACAACTTGTGATTTCAGCTTAACAACCACTTAAAAGGTTTATTTTTTTAAAGTCCTCTTGTTTAAATCATGGTTGTATTACTCAAGATGTCATTATGTTGAATAGAAAACACGTACTGTGGCAATGGTATGTGTATTGGAATGTAATTAGGTTTCTTTAGGTTCAGAATGTTGTTATTTCTTTTCACTGGTGACAATGACATTGTAAGTGGCTTTTTCTAGCCTTAATGCTGGTTCTATTTTTCCTTAAGATCTTATCACCTTTTGTCTTGCTGATGTGTTATATTTTCTTCTTTTCTGGCTCTCACTTACCCTCAGTTGTTCTTCTGTTATTCCACTCTCTTTTTCCCTTTGTCTCTCTTTCCATTCGCTCTTCCTGACCCAATATGCCCGCCCCCACCCCACCCATTTAGTTAGGTCTGATAGGGTTGGAGTACACTGGGTGTATTTGGCTCTGCCAGGAGGACATTGTTGTAGAATGTGTGATGAGGGCAACACACACACACACACACACACACACGCATACGCGCACACATGCACACACGCACACAAACACAGAGCAGTCTTTGTAAGGGACCTCTGGCTGGTCTTCCCAAACAAGTCCAGTATGAGGAGACACATTCCTCCTGGGTGGGCCAAGAGACACAGACACTAAATGTATGGGCGGGATGAGAGAGTCCAAAACAAGAGAAAAACATGCCTACAATTGGACTGATAAAGAAAGAATAAAAAGTTGCTATGAAGTGTAAAGCATAGACAGATTAGTTTAGCATTTGTGACCCTTTGCCATTAAAGCACAAGATTGTTCCTGTCACAGTTTGACATGGTGATAGTGTTTAATGCAAAGGTGTTTTTGTGGTAGATGTTCTCATTCCTGATTGGCTCAAGTGGAAATCAATTTTATATACTGTTATTTTTCTTTCTACATCTCAGATGAGAACGACATGCTCAAAATGGAGGAACAGACACTGGTAAATAATGTGAGTGGGGTTGTTTTTGTCTTTGAGTGTATAAATCAATTCCTGGAATCAAACAACAATAATAGAGCACTGTTCAAACTGTTCAGTAAAATGTGCTCTTGTAGTGTTTCACTGTGTTTGCTCTGGATAACAATTGATCTATGGTTTGTGAATGTGTTTTTCAGGTCTTTGAAGAACAGCTTGTACTCTGTTTGGATGAGGAGGAAGACGATCCAAACACTTTTAGTTCAGGTACAAATGTACCTTTATATTGTTGTGTTTATTAATCCAGATATTTATTTTTCCAATTATATAAATGTTTTGCATTGAACTGGGCAAATGCTATTTTCTGAGCAGGAAATCAACCGATTAAGTTGTTGTTGTTTTTTTTAGAATCTTGTGAAGTTTAAAACAGAACAATTATAGGGTTTAAAGTTTTTCCAAGACTGCTTTACAATTTTACTGTTTATTTAAAAACAGGTTGCAGAATTAAGTTCTTAATCCAAAAGCGTCTCATAGGACTTAAAAAGAGAGAACATGGCAGCGTGTAACTGTGGACATTAATTTAGAAAATTATCATTGCATGTGTCATTGATGTAATTTCTGAATATATTATGTCTACGTTGTTAAAAGGGAAATGAATGCCATTTCTTTTATAGAGGTGCTGTTCTTGGCTCAAATCAGCAGCTTGGTTTTTTGGTCTTTTAAAGAAGAAGGAGATTTATAGCTGAGCAAGAAGGACAGAAGATGAGGGTCTTTTCTTTAGAAACGATGCCGGCCTCTTTAGTCTATCCAGGCCCTCTCTCACACAGACAACACGCACACACGCACGCACACACACACACAGCTATAAAGTGGAGACAGGAATTTTAACAAGGCTCGATTTTTGAACTTGGACAAAAGCTGACTTTTAAGATGATGCCTTTAAGTTTAGCCCATCCTACAGGACGTGCTCCTCATTTTAATATAGATGCCCTTAGTGAAATCTCCTAGCTACCTTGCTCATGAATCTCCAAACAAAGATATGTGGACTTCAGGACATTCACTTATTTGTTATAGGTATAGGACAGGTTTAAGTGTTGCTTGGTTTAAATAAACAACAAACAAACAAAGTAACAAACGTGAGCAGCGCTTGAGTTTATTTATTATAAGACAAGTTATGGGGTTGCTTGGTTTAAATAAACAATCAAAAAGCAAGTACTTCAGGGATTCATTTAGTTTATTTCTGTAGCTATAGAACAGCTTAATGGATTGTTTGAGTTAAACAAACAAACATTACTTTTATTTATTCTAGATATAGTACAGGTTTGAGGATTGTTTGGTACAAAAACACATACAACACACAGAGCTTATTTTTATTCTAAACATAGAACAAGATTGGGAATTGTTTAAAAAGCAAACAAACAAACAAACAAATAAGCAAATACTTCAGAGCTTACATTTATTCTAAATATAGAACAGGTTTTAGTCTAGGTATTGAACTGGTTTGTGGATTGTTTGGTACAAACACACACGCGCACACACGTGAAAGGTCAACAAACAATGGTCATTCTCAGTGTTTTAGTATTTTGTGACCCTGGAACTATACCAATGAAGATGATAGTTATGGTACAATTTAACCTAAATGTATTCACATTCACTGAATCTACTCTCAATTATTTAGTGAAATGTTATTGTTTTTTGCTGTTGAACTTAGTCAGAGTGGCAGTTGCATGTTTAGCTACGAAATGCTCAGGAGGTAGAGGGAGGAGAGACAGAAGCCTGGTTTTCAGGAAAGAAAGGCACACTCCACAGAGAAGGATAAGCCAGTGTATAGCTCGCTCTCTCTAAATGGATGAAAGACTTGAAAGGGAGAAAAAAAGGAATGGATACAGAAAACACTGTTGATTTTAAAAGAAAAAACATTTTTGTTGTCATACAGGATCTATCTTTCTATTGTGGATTTTCTGGAATTTTGGTTCACGAATATATCGCTTACTGTTCAGAGTTGTTGATAACTTGTGGTTTTCTGTGGTTTTTGAAAAACTCTCTGGACTGAACACGTCTGCTTTTTAGATTTTCGCACATGTTCCTGCTAAATGACGGATACCGTTCATACTGAGCAGTTGCTGAATTCCCACCACATGCAGAGAGTAATCCACACACCTGGCTGTGATACTTCCTTTAGAACATGCCTGAAAGGATCTTTTAACGAGTAGATTTTGTCCACAATGGGTTTGGTGCAGTGAATATACATACTTGTGCTCTGTAAGTTTTTTTTTTTTTGCATTTGCGATAAAATATTATTGTTAGCAATGTTGAGTTGTGTATGAGGTAATTATTGGGTTGAAGTGTAAATGTAATGTTTTTCATTCATATTTGTTTTATTATTTTGTGTATTGTTCATTTAGCATTAGTTACATAAACCGGAAAATGTTTGCGTTTGAGTTACTGTTTTTTGTTAAGCGCTCAGGAGGAAGTTATTGTTTTTAGCTCTTCATAAAGTAGATCAATAACATTTTCTGGGGTTTTCAGCTGCTCTCTGATGAATTTTTTTTTAACGACTGGACTTATAGTGATACAGTTTGATACGGTATGAGAGGAAGGATTTTTTTTTTTTTTTTTGCATCCTAGGACCTCATGGGATTTTATTAGCATGTATAGTTAATAATTCCCAAACACTGGCTGACCTTCCAGATACCTTCGGACACCTTCATTTGAAAATCCCTCGTCATGCTCTCTAAAGTCTTGTTAGAGAAGAGTTTGTACAAAAAGGTTGTCTTTAGACTAGACTAACCCCACTTTCTCCAGCACACGCAAACTACAGGCAGACTCAACTCCCCTACGCCTGTTAATGGAATCTGCTTTTATGGGAATGTGCTCCCTTGTTTGGTGATTTTATACCTTCACAATCAAAACAGTTGGAAAACATTTAAAGCATGGACTCTGATACAGACTCACCATTTAATTACTCGTGGCCATCCTTTCCAAAGATGAGAATCCACAGAAAAACAGTGAAAGCAGGTAACTAAACAAGTCTTGTCTGTATATATTATGCATGTGGCAGAAGAAACAGTAGGACTGCTGTCTTTACGGGTTCAGTCATTTTTTGTCCATTTACTGAAGTTATAAAAAATAAATGTGCATTTATTTAAGTCTATAGAGATGTGTACTTTTGGAAACTTAATTTAGCAATGAGTCAGAGCTTCTTGTTGAACAAAGAGAGTTTTGAGACCAGCATACAGTTAGTTGTTTGAGTGGGGCATGCATGTGTTTACTTTTTTCTAAAGTGGTTTTTAACTCACTGTGATTGCTCTCCTTGTGGTGCTCATCTTGTGGTGCTTTCTTTCTGTTGCATTCTTTTTAGTTTTAGTTTTACACTCCTTTTTAAAATAATTTTTGTACTTTATATTTTGTGGCTTACTCAGAAATACGTGTGGTAATCTTAAACAATAAAGACTGTTGGTTTTGTAAAGGATGATGAAGAAAAGTTAACGTTTTGTCCTATGACTAATGTGGTCAGTAGTCAACAGTACTCAGTTGTAATTCTAAATTAATGAAGACTCTTGATTCATGATTCTTGAGCTCTGGATGTTTTGATGACTGTACAAACAGAGTAAAGAATGGCTGTGTGGAGAGAGGAATTCAAAACTTTGAAGTCAGCATCTGTTTTTTGCTGTTGTTGTTGTTGGAAGACCTACTCATCCTTTACTATGGGGTGCCACTGGGAGCCATTTCAATCCCACTTTTGCTAAAACACATGCATCATTTTTTGTGTTGACAATGCAATAAAGGCCAAAACTCACTTATCTTCAAACACATTTAATTTGTAATAATGACCTTAAAAGATTTTAATTGATACATGACTGGATTGTGCTTTTAGAGAAAGGTTGCATCCTGCAAAGATCATCTGAAATATGTGTGAGTGAGGGAGAGCATGAGAGGGTCTGTTTCTCCTATTTTCATTGGCACATATCGCTTTGGGACCACTGATTTAATGCCCTGTAAGAAAGTGTTTTTTTAATAGATGTTTTAGATAGTAGATAAATATCTGTGTATTCAATTTTAAACAAAGCAAACTAATTGAAAAGAAATATCATATGGTTTTCTGACGAGTTTTACTTTAAACTGAATTGCACAAGGGGCTATATATGAATTTACATGGTAATCACAGTCAACAAATCTGTTTGATTAAAACGAAAGCCTTTATAAATATTAAGAAGTCCTAGTCTCAAAGTTAAGTTATATTAGTTTCTGTTTGTAACAGTAATGGCCATTCATGCGGACAATTAATTTTGGGATTAAAGCAATTTATTTGTTGTGAAAAGACAATGCTAAGCTAAATGAAATAAATACTTTATTGACTTTGAAATTAAAATGTGTTTCACTTCTTGTTTCTTAAATGGTCGACATGTATTTTAAACATTAAGATTTTAATTTGAGAATCCCTACCTGTTTAAAGTTATGGCTTATGTTGATCATGTGTTACGTTTAAATCTAAGCATTTTTGGTGAAATAGCAAAGTATACTTATTTAGCATTGCATGATGAATAGTATGTTTGGGGCTATAAAAATGCATAAGAACAACTTGATTCTTTTTTGTATTCTTTGTTTAAGAAGAAAACAAACCGCTAAATATATGAAACAATGTACCAGCCATAAAGACAACGTGCTTTTGTACAATTTTCTATTTTGTTAGTTTCATCTGAAATCTTGACAATCAGAGATTGTCTGCCAGCAGTGTGTGGCATGGAACATGCTATTAACATCAGTTATCAATTGTTACACTAACTCTGAATCACATTCCCCGCCTCTCCCTTAGTTGACCCGCAGGCATAAGTCTGAGCATTTGTGTTTTGTTTTGCCAGAGAAGCTGTGTTCGTCTCCTGGCTCCAGCACGCGGCTTCCTCTTCATTCCACAGACGCTGCAGCCATCAGGCTCTCTGGCATGCTTAGAGACTCCACACAGGTCAGACACATCTCCCTGCTACAGTAAATCAGCTCGCTCTGGTTGCCAGATTAAGATACACTCAGATGCTACATTCTGCCTCTAAATCCTTTCTTATCCTTTTATTTAGTGAATGGATGAAAATAAAATCTTGGAATTGATATCAGAGAAAAATTTGTTCAATCTTAAGCTGTTCTACTGCCACAGCCGTCTTTGGTTTGACTTAAAAGACAGACCACGTATAATTTATGAAGTGCTACCGATTTTGTTTGAATTCTCTATTCAGTCTATTCTGGAGTGACGTTTTACCCAGAAATGAAAACAGAACATTGTTAAAAGAACTGTTTGAGTTAAAAAAAATATGTAGTTTTTTCTGCATGTAACGAAATGTTCCGCAGCTTTTTTATACATTAAAACCAGTCAACAGTTTTTGAAAAAACAGACAATTTTGCAAACTACAAAAAGCAAGTTTGAGTACTATAGACATTTAAATCATGATGTAATAGGAGATTAGTGTGTCTTGTTTGCTTTTATTGTAGGACACCAAGTTCCCTATGAAGTTTGCTATCCCCGGTGTAACAGAGGATAGTTCTGGCACAGACAGTGGTGTGTGGCAGATGTCTGACACTGGAGGCTTGTCATCTGAGACAGAAGAAGCAGTTCAAGATGTAAAAGTGGATGAAGGGAAGAAGAAACACCATCTTTCCATTCGTTCTCTCTCGCCAAGCTCTCCAGCGGGACTGATTCTGGATAGACTCCTGCGTGCCACAAGATCTGCTGAACTGAACTCTAATAGCTCAAGCTCAGCCGCTGAGTCTTCTGACCTTAGGTAAGTGTACCAGGTTTCCATCTGCACCAGCAGTGCCGTTTCTAGTAATAAGAATAAAGACTCTGCATCTTTTTCATCATGATTATTGTTCGCTCACCATATGTGATCCTTTTTGCTGCGATTTTTCCCAAACTCCAACACACAGATGCACCAGAAGATTAAGATTGGGTCCCGAAACCCGGTGCCAATACAGACCAAAACAGAATGTGAAGTTGGTTGCCACTTAAATGCCTGAACTGTTGGGGCCTTGCCAATCATCTTCATTCAATTTGTCAGTCTAATTTCAAGGACATAGATATAGTTCAATGAATGAGCTAACCCAAAAGTGTGGCTACATTACACACGAAAGGATGTGTAATATGTAATGTGCAAATGTTTTACAGCAGTTGCGTCTAAAGGAGAAAACATGTCAGATTTAATGAAACTTTGGAGGGTGCAAAGAGTAAACTTTAAAGCATAGGGATGCACCGTGTTAAACAGCTTGCGGACAACAGGTGGCGTTATCGATGTGGAATCCCCAGCCTCAATCATAAAGATTGCAAAAAGCAGTCCACTTATTATGTTGGCAGCAGCAGCAGCCTTTCCACAAAGGCTTAACTTAATAGTAAGCTAATGTAATGTTAATTACAAATTGCAAATCTTGCTTTCATGCTAACAAATGGTCAATGTATCGGTTTGAAAATCATATATTGGAAAAACAGGTTCACAGAGTTGAGTGGGATATTAGCAGTCACTGTAATTTTGAAATAGTTTAACAGAAAAAAAATGAGTCACAATTGCCACAATCTGGTTGTTTGCACTCCTAAACAGGGCATTATATTAGGCTGAAGAAGCCAAGAGAGACTGTGGCCTACATGGAACAAATAGCGTGACTGGGGAAAGCAATTCAGCCAAAATTACATCCAATTTCTTATAGGAGAAGTGAATTGAATACACATGGTCTGTTCCAACCCCATGTGCTTTGAGTAATGGGTTTTGGCTACCACAACCATGATTCCATAAACCTGATAGAACTTTGTATTTACAAAGGAAATTTAGTTTTCCTGTTTAAGAAATAAATAATCTAGATCTGTTATGTGCAGGATTTGTAGAAGTCCTGTGGTGAAATTCATCTGTAGAGACATGAAAACAAAATTAGAGCTAAGTTTTTGTCTGCTTTTGTTTTCTGGCCTGTCCTTTAAAGCTTAAAGATTGTTTTATGCCGCAATTAAGAGTGTTATAATTTTTTCCATCGTCCAAAAAAAAGCTTTTGCCAACAGCAAAGAGACTCTCACAAATTGTCTGTATTTTTTAAAGTGTTTTACTCATTATATAATTTTTAGAAGTTCAATCCTCTTGAGTCCGAGTCTGGTGGCCTTAGAAGTGGACAGCGAGGAGGATGATGATGATGACATTTTAATGAAGAAGCCCCTACCCCAGAAACGAACCGTGCTTAAAAACAGCACAGATGAGCAGGTTTTATCAACCCCCACTCCTGATCTCACCTGTATCCGCTCACATTCCGCCTCGTCTGCTTGTTATCCCACCCCTTCAAAGGTAATCTCACTTTCACCCTTTTCCTAAATATTGTACATGTAAAAAATGTAGATGTGTGAGACGAAAGTGTCTTCTTGAGTTTGAACTGAGAGAAAATGCTGTTTTCTTGCTCAGGATGTTGAACAGGGGATTCGCCTCCGCTCATACTCCTATACCTCCCCCAAAATCAGCCTGCTGCCTCCACGGTTCAATAGGGATGCCCATCCTCCATCTGCCGAAATCATTCAGGGTCAGATCCTTGAACTTTTCACCTTCCACCTCTCACTTTACCTGCATTATTTTCCAGTTGACAGGAAGCCAGCTTAAGTGTAATACGAACAGGATGAATTGGTTTATTGTCCTTATTTTAACCTTCAGCCTTTATCAGATATAGAGAATAATATAGTTTCTGAAATATTCAGTGCTGGAGATTACTGAGGGAAAACAGCAGGACATCTTTTCTATTTCCTGTCTAGTCTGTATAATATAATGAGATTTTAGGGGATGATAGGGGAAAAAGTGCACATAATATTGCTGAAACCATGTTTCAGATTAAATCTTTTACTGATCGCATCTGCAGGTGTGTTACAATGATTTAATGGATTACCTTATTGTTACTTTCTCAGACTGTTGAGTGAACTGTTAAGTAGATAATTTAGCGTGGGAGCCTCACTACAGTCATCCTAATTTTCTGAATTTCTCAGGGACTTCAAATGTCTAGAACAGTTTATGTGTGTGTGTTTTGTTAGGGACATAACACAATGCATTGGAAAATTGTATAGATTAAAACCTTTTTTTTCTTGTAATGTGCAATTAAATTGAATTTGAAGTGAATACTAAATGACAGGAACCAGTATTCTAAACATAATTCAAGTTACAAAAATAGTTAAAGGTATAATGATAATTGAACTCACTGAAGTTACTATCTTGAATACAGTACCATCTCTGTGGGTACTTTAAAATGAAGACATGGGGCTAATTAACAAATCAACATGTGTTCAAGAGTAGCTTATCTTCTGATCGGTCAGCTAATCAGGTGGTTTCACTTTAGCCTGTTTACTTATCCAGCACACAAGCACAAACTAAACAGGCAATTATAAACCTTTGTCCAAGCTATGTTGGCTCCAGCCCTTCTCGGGATGATCCAGGCCCAGGTCGCTCTCTGGTCTCAGATACACAGGTTGCAATATTAGTCAAATATATAGAAGATGGAATGAGTGAATAACAGATTACGTATTTTGAAATGATGGAAAAGCTTTTTGCATTTTACTCGAGCAACAGGTACTACAGCAATACTGCTTCATAGTAGGTAGCAGGTAGGTACAGTAGAGCATGAATAAGCAGTTTCAGATGATTCGGTTAAAAAACATTAATAGGGTTTCATAGCCCTTTAAAAAATAGAGACAAATTCCAACACTAAACTGGTTTTAAATGAGAAAAAATGCTAAAAGTGACTATATTCTGACTATGTTGAGACTGTTAGCAGCCATCCCACTTGAAATTAGGTTATTTAGTCCATACAAAATATTCCATTAGAATGTCACACATGTTTAAATTAAATAAGATACAAGCATTGACAATATTTTTGGTTTCAATGTAAAAAGGTTTTATTCATAAGAGAGAATTGTAATATAGAAAAAGTCTGGTTAAGTTCTTTTCTTTTCTTTTTTTTAATCAAATTGGCAAAGTTACTCAATATTCTTGGTCGTGTTTCTCATCTTTTTTTGCTTAAAGGCATGCTTGGTAGTCACTAATGAAACTGCCGCATTAGACTTACTAACCGGTATTCTCAGAAATGGTTGGATCAAGCTGCTCTGAATGTGTAGAGTAGTGGAGGCTGAAGTGAATGTCATGTCCGCTGTGTTCTGTAGATGGTGCTCTCTCCAGCAGCAGTGGCAGCAGGTCTCTCCTACAATCCTTGTCTCTGTCTAAATCTCTGTCTCTGCTCAACCCTGTTAGTAAGTACAGCTATGCGGGCCTGTTACTCTGAATGATACTAACTGCCTGCATTAACTCTCCTGTTCCTTTCAGAATGCTCATGACAATGTTTGTCTAATGAGTCTGGTTCAATATGTATTTTCATGTAATACAGTTGAGCAAAATAAATTCAAATGTGATCTTTACTGTTTTTTTATTTTATTATTTTATTTGCTAACCACTTTTGAAGTATAAATAGAAACCTCAACATTAATAATACGTTTTTATTGATGAATTTTATTGACGTTTATTTATTGGCGAAATAGTATTTTTTTCTGCATTATATTTTTTGCAGTATTTATTAGCAGTATTTTTTTCTTATTTAAGCTCAAAAGGTTCTTGTATGAATCATTCGATGTGTAAAAGTGTTGTGGATGTAAAGTATGCTTGAGGTTGCAATCCCCCATGGCTTGGCTTTGCTCTCTGCTTGTAGAAATCTATTTGCTGTGTGCCGTAATGGTCAAGAGTTTTCATCTTTGTATAGATGCTGTTGCAAAAGAGGGATGTGTTATTTGTAGAAGTGTGTGCTAGTCAATGAGGATTTTCTAAATAGCTCAGAATTACTTAAAGCAGCATTCAATCAGTGGGAGAGAAGCATAAAAGTTGAAAACTTGTCATCAGAATGTTTATCAAACATCTTTGTTTTATATTCTACAGAACATCGCTCTTTCAGCACGTCAGAGCAGTCTCAAGAGAAAAGGTATTTACGATCTTCTTGTAGTTGTTGACAAAATCTCATCGCTTTTGCTTTTTTCTGAGAACAATGGTTTGCTTTGTCCATCATCACAAGATAAAAATTATTGTTCAGTTGACGGAGATTTGAGTGTTTTCCAGCATCTAAAGAACCCCTTTGTGTTACTCTTTCTTCATTTTATCAAAAGTAACACAGATAGACTCTGTAGATACCAAAATAGTAAATTAATAGATTTTTACAGATTAGAAAGTTTAACCAAGAACAAATATATTATTATAACCACTAAGCTTCTTATGGACAAGTAGTAGGTCCCATTAAATTCACAGGATATATTTTGTGTTAAGGAATGCCAAACGAAAGTTCAGACAGCAGTATTTTTTCCCTGAAGTTTTTGCATCTACCAAAATCACAGGCAGATCAGTTCTCATCAGTTGCAAGAGACAATCACACATTGCGAACTTCTAAGAAATGATCGCAGATGAGTCGCTAACACCCCTGAGATATTTGGCCCGTTACGTAAATCAGCTATTCTTCTAATTGTAAAGTCGTGCAGTGTGAAACTTCATGCTGTTAATCATCAATGTATTAAGTACAGCAGTGACTGTAAATCTTTTAAAATCATGCCGTCTAACATGGCATATGTATAGTTTGTTTCATAAGTGAGAACTGCGTGCTTCAATCATTCGGGCTGTTTTGAACATTTTATGAGTTCTCTGCGAGCTTTCAGTTGGTAAACTTAAACATGTTTAAATGCACACAAGCATAATTTGACATGACATATGTTTTGTTGGGTAGGTTCTGTCATGAAACGCTTTAGCCTGAGATTTTGATCTATAACTATGAAGCATTTTCTTGAGATTTGGTACTTATAGGTTTGCTTTCACACTTTCAACCTTTACCAGACATTTACCTTGCAACAAATATTATACTCTTTAAAACTAGACTTTTATTGTATAATTATTTGAATTACAATTTCATTTCAGCAATCGTTGAATTACCTACAGTTGCAAGAAGTGTGCTCTCTATTTAGTTTTACATTTATGCAGTTAGCATAAAAAGAGCAACTTACAGTGGGGAAAAGACAGCATGCAATTTGTTGCACAGTCAACGTCTATCTCAGTTCGCTCGTAGTAGAAGTTGTGTCAGCTGATCAATCAACCTTAGCATGAAGAAAAAGAGAAAAGAGGAAAAAAAGGAATGGCTCTATAAATACATTTTACTTTCTTGCTTACAAAATGCCAGTGTGAACACAAACAAAACTGGAAAGAAATGTATACATTTTCTGTTTGATCCAGACCAAATAAACCAAACTGCAGGAGGGAACACACTCTTATGAGCCATAGTTGATCAAACTCATGCCAGCACAAGGGTGACATGCACCACAAGGCAAGCTCCACCTGGCATGGTTATTAACTCAATAACCTACTTACTTTACTATACTATACTATACTATAGAGCCAATTGCTGTAATGTATCCATGTCAGCCTCAGTGTCTCCTAAATATATAATTAGTTGTCAATTATATCAGTCTAATTTTTGTTAGTTACTTACTGTACACATGTACAGTTTATCTGTTTGTATTTTTCCAGATGTATTTTTTTCAAACAGTTGGTTTCTCTTATTTTCAATTCTGCAAAGTGCAACAGCGCCCCCTCAAGGATAGTTTGTGTATATCTCACATTGTAAAAGCATGTACCACACTCTGTTGTATCATCCCTCTATAGGGAGGTAAGGTTTCGTAGGAGAGCTCAGTCAGCTGATGACGAGAGCAGCACAGAGCTGGCCGACTCACTCCAGCACCTCACGCTCTCCGAATTCCTCAAAGAGTATGTCATCACAGAGCGTTTCCCCCCCAAAATACCAAGCATAGACTTGGCATGACTCCCTCCTAACTACCTAACCAAATCTTACCTAACCTGAATGCAATCCTAACTAATGTTGTACTGTTACCCCCGTTTGTTTGTCAATCTTAATACTTACCCCCCACAAAGCAAAAATGTCCTGGCTATGGCACACTGAGTGATGACTAATTATTAATTCTTCTGTAGACTGAAAATACGCATGACTTGACCTGAAACAAATGCACTCTCGAGTCTACTCTGACACTTTTTCTTATCGTTCAAAAAGCTGGCTTTTGCTCACAAATGTTACGTACATCATGAAATTAAAGGGTTGTGTGTTTGTGTTTTTCAGGATTGAGGAAGAGGAGTGGGATAAATATATCATTCCATCCAAAACTGAATCAGAAAAGTATAAAGTCAGTCGCACTTTCAGCTTCATTAAGAGCAGAATGTATAGCACTCGCAACAAGAACAAGGTAAATGTGACAAATACTGCATGTACACATTGGTTTCTTATAATCAGATTTTCTTGTAAATGTGATTTAAGTTTAAAAATGTGACATTTTATTAATTATATACAGGGTGCTTAAAAAGAATACCACAACTTGTCTGTAGTTAATTAAAGAAACACGATAGAACTTTGAGTAATTATCAATGTGAAAAGGTTTAAATAAACTTTATAGCTTCCTTAAATCGATGACAAAAAGAGCTTAGCTCTCCTTTTATTCTTTGCAGAGTTTTCGATTTTAAAAGTTGTGGTATTCTTTTCAAACTTCCCTGCATTTTTTTAAAATTTGTAATAGTATGTCTAGTGGGTTTGGCTCATGGAACCCTCCAAAATAACCGAAACAGAAACACAATCCAGTATAGATTCAGCCTGTCATAATTCTTTTCTTATATTTACGAAACCATTAAATTAAATTAAAAAACAAAAATAAAATGTAGTTACATGTTACTGTGGAAATAAGGCCTTCACTCATTACTAGATATGATCATTATATCGTATTATGTAACAATATAGTTAAAATAATGTAGTTCAAGGGTTATTTAAATTTTTTATAACTCAATAATAGCTGGTAAGGAACAATCACAAAGGGAAAGGTGTAAAGACTGCTAGAAAAACACCCAGGGAGCACTCTTTTAATCATTAAACCTTCCTTAGACTGTAACTGTTTTACCAATGACAAGGTCTCCCGTGGACTCTTTTTACATGGGGAATGTACTTCAGGGAAGAAAATGTCAGTTTCACTCTGAGTCTTGTTAGATGGCGATGTGGACGTTCAGTGATCTCTTGTCGTTCTCGTGGTTTTTAAAGGGCAAAGTCAAAGAGAAAGAAACCAAAGAAAAGCAAGTCAATGGACACCAATTCACAGCCGGATCAGTCCTGGGATCAAATCTTTGTGAGATCTGTGACAAACCAGCATCTGGGAAAGAGGTTCTCCACTGCACAAGTGAGTAATATATGAGCATTTCCAGATGAAATTTGATCAATTTTTAAAGACAGATTGTGTTGATAAGTTTGAGATACTCATAGAAAATACTATTAGAAGTTCACACTCATATTTAAGTGTGCCGTTAGATTTAGGCTCATCAGATGCTTGTTATTTATATTATTTTTTTACATTCTTTTAATACTATTGTCCTAGATTGTGCAGTGAGTGTTCACAAAGGCTGTAAAGATTCATCGGCACCATGCCTGAAGGTAAACCATGTTGATGTTTGCTCATTTTGTTTTCTCTGTAGCTACATCTCGGTCTGATTGATTGTCTAGGTTTAATCATTAAGCTCAGAGAAATGTTTTTCCATGTTTGGTCAAACGTTGCTGAGGATTTGCAAAGAACTCTTATTTAAAGTTTGGAACTTGGAAATAACTTGAGATGAAATAAAGTCTTGTACCTAAATCATTTATTTTACAGAAGCCTCAAGACAAATATTCTGGGGTGACTCCAAAGAGCAGGACAGCCTCTCTCCCTCAGAGTGAGTTTAAACAGAAGAGAATAAAACCAAAAAATCCATCACCAGAGCTCTTCTTGGTTCATTCTTGGTTTGCTTGGCTCAGGCTGTTTTCTGTTCATTTAGATTTTGTAGTGCGGGATAGTTCCCCTTCATCCTCTCAGATCACCACCTCTGCATCTCTTCCTGTGATGGCATCACGAGACTCCGCTCTTACTCCTTGTGCGCTTTCCAGAAGTGTGCCCACAGCCACCGAAAGGTCAGAGATCTGCTTTGAAGTAATAGGGTATAGAAAATAGTATAGTTGTAGTATGTGCTTAGACATGCATCCCATACCCTACACTTAAAATAAATAAATATAAATGTTTTTTTTTAATGCAAATAGACACTAAAAGAATGTTGAAACTGGTAAGCAATGTTTTGATACTTAATTTGAAAAAATATATCTTCAATTCATGACTAGTGTCACATTATCCTTTTCCTTGATTTTAAACAGTAAAAACTTTCTTTATTTGTCTTAGCACATTAATCAAGAGCATGCCAATATTTTATTTTCTGAACCATGTTTTTAAAACAATGTTGTCAGGCAAGTGTCACATGGCATAACGTTTCTCCTTTAGGCTTTGTGAGAGCCCTGAAGCCGACAGTGACTCCCTGCAGTGGAGGAACCACATTCTTCCAGAAGAAATCCTTCAAGCCATGGAATCCTCAACTTCTACTGATTCATCCATTGTTGAAGGTAAAAAAATTGTTACAAATGAAAATAATAATCTTTTTTTTTTGCTCGTTGGGTTGAAACCACTACATGTAGAAATATATATATATATATATATATAATTCATTAAATCTGATTCCGGCCTAACATTTGTGTTTATGTAAAAAGATTTTTTGCCTATTTATTTGTTTATTTATTTATTTGACTGAATCATTGACCTTAATATTTCACAGTGGTTGTTTTTAACAGATGAGCTTTGTCATATTTCTCACTTCTCCATAGACTCTGTAGAGTCGCCGCTACAGAATGAGCTACTTCTGAACGCTGGTGAATTAGAAGCTGAGTCGTGGAGTTTAGCAGTGGAGCCGCAGTTTTGTAAAATGCAAGAAAAACGCATCATTAAGAGACAGGATGTGATTTATGGTCAGCTGCGCACAAACACTCACAAGTTATTGCAAACAATTTTTTGAGCATTTTTCCAAAAGTGATTGTGTGCTCTTACAGAATTCATGCAGACGGAGCTCCATCATGTTCAGACACTTATGATGATGGCTGATATCTTCAGGCGGGGAATGCTGGAGGAAGTTGCTCTGGACACAGAGACCATTGATCGAATTTTCCCTTGCTTAGATGAGCTGCTTTTGCTTCACCGTGATTTCCTTTCTGCCATGAGAGAACGACGACAAAGCTACATCCAGCCCAACAGCAACAAGAATTACCTCATCCACCGTTTGGGTGACATTTTTCTTCAACAGGTACAGGACATTAATCATAATTATTGATACAATTTCTAACTGTACGTTTCCATGGATACCTGGATTATCCAATAGGAGACTCATTTTAAAGGCCAATTAAAAAATTCAACTTGTTTCACCAGTTAGTGGACTTTTAAAGAGTTTTTATTTTAAGTATATATTAGTAATATTATATGAGTAATAAGAGCATCTAGGGTTACATAAAAATAAACATTTTGGAGATTATTACAGTCTATCTTGTAATTTGCTTCATGAGTGATTAAACTTGTACTTTATTTAGTAAATAAGCATTAATTAATTCAAGGCTTGAATTAATATACTCATCAGTGCAGAAATGAACTTTTTTGTTTAAATGTGAGGATATTATGCATATATTCAGAGTTCAGAAGCTGTAGTTCCCTTGACAATTAAAAAGTATGTGATTGGAGACCTCATAGAGGGATGTTTGCATTGATCACAGTTCTCCCAGGAGAATGCAGAGAAGATGAAGCTGGTTTATGGTGAGTTTTGCAGTCATCACTCAGAAGCGGTGAGCTACTTCAAAGAGCTTCAGCAGCAGAACAAGAGATTTCAACTCTTCATCAAAGTGAGAAATGTTGCATCAGTCACATAACAGTCTACTCTGATATAACTGAAATCACAGTTAAACATATGTTTTCATGCCTCCAGCAACAGAGCAGCAATTCTCTAGTAAAGAGGCGCGAGATCCCAGAATGCATTCTGTTAGTGACCCAGCGAATTACAAAGTACCCCGTCCTACTCGAAAGAATACTGCAGTACACCAAGGGTATTTGTTGTAATAAGTATGCATTACGTATTGTTATGGTAACTTTACATTCACTGCATTTTTCTCGTTGTTTTCTATAGAGGGGACAGAGGAGCATGTTGACCTGTCCAGTGCACTAGTCCTAATACGAGAGCTGATTTCAGCTGTGGACCAATGCGTAAGTCAGTACGAGCAGAACCAGAAGCTGAGTGAAGTTCTGGGCCGCATGGAGAACAAGTGCTCCACAAAACTGAAAAGTGGCTACACTTTCCGCAAACAGGACATCACCAGCGGCCGAGCTCTGCGACACCAGGGCCAGCTGCTCTGGAAGACTGCTACGGGAAGACTTAAGGGTAAGAATCTGAGTTGCAAGATGCACGATTCAGGATGATAGAGATGTGAAAACAGCAATCAAAGATGTAGAGGACGGTAGCAAGTGCCCTATAGAAACAACCTGAGTTTAATTCACTTGGTCAAGCTAAATAATTTTTTTTTGCTTTTTAGATTTGTATAATAAAGCACTGTTGAAAGCACTGTTTCTGACAAAAAAAAAATATAAATATTTTTAAATTATTCTTAGATGTTCTGGCATTTTTGCTGTCTGATTCGCTGGTGTTCCTTCAGGAGAAAGATCAGAAATATATTTTCGCTGCTGTGGTAGGTTTCTTGAATCACTATGCACCACCATTCTCATAAGCATCATTGGAAATATTTAGAAAATATTACATTTATTAAAAGCATAACTACTTTTGTACATTTTATGTATAATTGGTCTAGCTTTCCCAGATACAAGATCATTATACAAATCAATGTTTTCATATTATCTTGGCCAACTACATTATGGTGAATTTAATTTTAGTAGATTTTAACAATTATGTTTCATAGTAAACATGTTATGTTAATAATCTATTATTGCACTGAAACAATTTTTTTTATTTAATTTCATGAAGAAAGATACAGATTTATGAAGTTTTCTAGAATTAGCAGAGTAAATTGGGGCTTACCAGTGGGCATGATAAATATGTTTTTTCTGTGAACATGTTAGCACCGCAGAGGCATAGATTGTCAAATAAAATTGTGCATAGAAGATTCAGCCCCAAGTATCAAGATTTTGGGATATAAACTTAGATTAGCGAGTTATAAAGTCAATATAAGTTGTGAAGTTGCAAGTCTAAAAGAACGAATTATATTTTTGCAATACTCTTTAAAATGCATTTCTTACAGTATGTATAAAGATGAGTTATTCAGTCTCTAAAGTCAGAAGGGTCAGACAGAGGTAGGATTCAGGAGGAGGGCATGGCAGGTGGTGTACTATGGATATCGGATACATGTTGAAGATTCAGGCCCTCCCAAATCTAAAATAAAAGAGAGGTTGGAAGGAGGTTGCCATTTATGCTCTTAAGAAATCACCAGAAGAAAGTGTTAATGTTAATGTTAAGTGTTAATAAAGTTTTCAAGGCTGGAAGTCACAAATTTCAGTTATATAGGTTATAAAGATTTATGTCAACTACATACTTTAGGTAGTATTTGGTTAACTGTAGTAAAGATGAATGAAATATAGGTAATGAAAATGTACCCCCAAGGTTAAGGGACTAAAAAAATGTAAGAACGCTGACGAATAAAATGACTGACATCTTAGAAACCCCAAATTACCTATAATAAATAGTCATTGACACATGTTTTCTGCATACATTTTATATGAACACTCCTTGTACATTTATGAAGTCACCCTTCTTCCCTTCATTTCTCAGGACCAGAAGCCTCCTGTGATATCTTTGCAGAAACTAATTGTACGGGAGGTGGCTAATGAGGAGCGGGGCATGTTTCTGATCAGTGCCTCTTCGGCTGGGCCAGAGATGTATGAGGTACATGCTGCTTCCAAAGACGAGCGCAACGCTTGGATGAGACTCATCAGAGAGGCGGTGGAGAGGTGAGTAGATGTGTGAAATGAAACTGAAGCTTTGAAGCCGAGAGTGAATCTCGGTTTAAAATTGTAATTGATTTGCCAAGTTGCCCTGAAGACGATGATGAAACGACAAGTGAGTCTGAGGAAGAGAGAAGAGCATCAGAAGCTAAGGTCCAAAAGATTCACCGGCTGCAAGGTAAGACAACCCTGGTGTACTGTAGGTTTATTAAATGTAATGTGCTATGAAAGCAGAAAAGCATTAGCACTGCTATTGACCTCTGATGATCACAAGTTGCTAGACTGGTCAGACTCGTTCTTTCTGTTTACAGTAGAATAGTTTTGATAAATGTTGAAAATGATGTAAATGCACACAGTGCTATAAAAGTAGAATGTAGAATATTTTCTTTAATGTTAACAATTGTAAGCTTAGTGTAGTTTTAAATTTTTGTCAAACTACAGTAACACCTTGAGTTTTGCTCTCAATAGGCTGGTATAGGCTAGATTCTCCTTACATTATTTTGACAACTTGGATTAAGTGTAGTATAATTTAACATAATAAAACGTTCATTGTCAGAGACTCTATGCGGTCATGATCATCTCATCTGTGCCAATCTGGAGGAGAAGCTGCATATTTATGCAGAGCTGGCCGTAACTGCTGGTCAGCGGGAGGCAGGACTGGAACCCCGGCTACTAGTACGGCCCAGCATTGAAGAAGTTCCCCAGGCCAGTAATCTGCTAGCTGCAGCTCTCAGAGAGGGTAAGAGGCTGCTTATTTTAATGTTGAGTAAGTTGAGGAAGCAAGGTTACACAGTAGTTAGTGCTGAGAAGCTTCCTTAGTCGAGTTTGTATGTCCTCTCCATGCTTGTATGAGCACAGTCCAAAAACATGCTTCAGATTAAATGAGGACAGCAAATTTGACTTCAGAGTTAACATGAGAGTGAAAACACTATGTTTCTTTGTCTCTATGAATGATGAAAATAAGTGATTTAATACATTTATAATGTTTGCAATTATGAGGTTTGTCTTTGATGCTGTTTATTTTTATGTGAAACATTTTATGTGTACATTTTTCTATATTTCGTTTTGTGTTTTCTATATTTCTTTTTGTCTACCCTGCTTATTTATAGAGATACCTTTTGTTTTTATTTAATAAATAACAAATAGATGCTTAGCCAGTGGGGATGTGTGATAAACTGGCAACCTTAACTGTTTCCCATACTATTTTAAATGAAATGTAAGAAATGAAAGACATGTAATCGTGAACAGAAATTAAGAGATATTAAGGAATTAGGTGGATAAGAATATGAAAAGTGACTTTATGACACAGTGAATTACTATGAGAAAGTAAGGATGAAGAATTTCACATTCTGCACAGCATTAATTAATATCCCTCTTCTTTCTCTTCTTTATTATAGCAGAAAACCTAAGATCAGCTCTCTCCTCTCACTGTGAATCGAAGGCTGTCAATCTGTCCAGTGCAGAAGATACAATCAAAGCAGAGCTGTGCAGTCCATCTTCTCCTCTGACATTTGATAAGCAGAGCACATTTCCAGAGCAAGTCCAGAGTGAGGAGGGAGAATGGAGAGAAGAGGAAGCCTTTAATAACAGCTCAGACACTGATAACAATGTTCACCTGAAGGTAAATGTGCTGTGGAAATGATAGGTTACATCTGATAGGGTTATTATCTTTCAATTTTAAATTTGAAATAACAAAATCATCTATTGTTGGTGAATTAAGTCCTTGCTTTTGTCAAAACCGTGTATCAACGAGAAGTACAATTTATTGGCATTAATAATTCAGGCTCTTCTTTAAGCATCACATTTCATTCTTTATGTTACTAGGTAACAATGAGCTTGAAATAAAGGGTTTTCATTTCACTGCCTCTTAAGTCCTGTTTCATTAAAAATACTGTAAAGGAAGAATTAGGTTTTCATTACATTGGTAGTCAACTAATTTAGGTGCTATTTTGCATTCTAGTCCACAATATTTTGCTTATAAAGCTCATATGACTAGATGGTTTATTAGCCAGATGATACATTGATATGTAGATTTTAAAGTGCAGACATGCTTTCTTATTGTGTTTAATCATTCACTTCAGTTGTTTAGAAGTTCTTTCATAGGCATTTAACACAGTAAGGCAATGGTCATAAGGCAAATTTAACACAGTAGTGCATTCACCAGATGGCGCCATAAACCTGTTATTGACAGTAATTTGAAATGTAATGCAGACTTGTTTTATGCAATTTAACAAAAGAATACTTTTATAGTACCTCTCTTCCAATTATTATATTCACAGTACTCTCAACTAAAACATGAACTAATGTGCACTAAAGCTCTAAATTATTAGAGGAAACAAAAATAAACGCTTCACAAAAACAGGTTTGGACTCATTTAGAAAACTTTGATAAGAGGAATAAATGGCATTTTAGACATTTAGAAAGATGGAAAATGTATAATTGGCATACTTTATCCCCCTCCTTACCTCTGAGTGAACGAGTTCTAGCCGTGCTCATTTCTAAAGGTTCTTGGCTGAGAGACTGTTTTATTTAACCCAGGTCACCAACGTCTCTTTCCTGGACCATCTGTTGACTTTGTAGATAAAGAACCAAATGGTGTTTCAATCAACAGATGCTGAAGTTTTGAATCCTCGCTGAAGTATATTCGGCATTAGCAGTTTCAGAAAATGTGTTACAGGATGCAGAGCAATGCCAAAAATATAAGATTTTAAAACATTCTATGATAGTTATGAACTATGAATTCAAATTGGTCATTGCTGTAATGGTGAAAAAAAGAGATCTTTCACTTTAGTTTGATGGTCAATCCTATTTTAGACCTTCTCCATTTTTACCATTTGTATACTTGTTCTACTTTATAGAGACTTACTCGATGTACTTGCCTACAAATGAAGGAGACACTTAAAAATGGGAAATACTCCATGTTAATATCTTTTTTAACTTCGTATTTAAAGATTGTTCCTTTGTCGCTCATGGTTTGCTTGTTTGTTTGCTGCAGGTGAGTCAGATTGTGCAGAGCTTGACTCAGCTGCTGTACAGTCTACAGGTGAGCTTCTATCACACGAGCACAGGCTCACATGGAAAGAATGATTATAGTGGTGGGTGCTAGATGCCAGATTCTCAAACATGCTTGATTACTCACTTGTGATTTCTCACACAAGCGTTTGATTGCATAAACATGCTTGACCAACTATATTACTGCATGCATGTGTTTTGATGATTGTGTTTGGAAATGCATACCAAAATTTCAAAGTAGATTGAGTATTTGAAAAAGGTTACTATAAAAAAAATACTATAAAAAACACTTCAGTCATAATGGACATTTTAAAGATCAGGTACCTTTGTCAAAACACAATAATTTGTAATGGGTTTGTAAATTATGCTTTTAATGGCAGTACAATAAGCTGCTTTATCTACAGTCCGAACTTGTAAAATATACAGTGTAGTTTCAGTATTGATATTGCAAGGAAGTTAATGCGTTATGTTTTTTTTCTATTTGATGCATTATAGTTATGTTTTAATGGTTTGGGATTAACTGAATATGCATAACGTTACATTTAAACAATCATTTAATTTTAATGCATGAAGATTTTATTTCCAGAAAAAGCAGCATCTATGTTTGTTATTTTAATATATTACAGCAATGCAGCGATTTAAACAAACACCATAGACACTACTAAATTAGATTGCCAGGTCATCTGTGAAAATTATAAATCTTTTTAATAAGTCACTATGTACATTATTTCCCAATTTATTTGATATTGTTAAAAAAGTTTTTTGTTTAGATGATAAGTTTAAAACAAGTATTGATCTGACTTTTGTTGGTAATACTTCTGTTGCTGAAGTAGAATAGAAAGGCTTGAGCTGCAGTTTGGTTTGAGCTTAATAGCAGTTATGTGACGGTTGGCAAAGTTACTTTTTCAAGTGTTTTTCTCTCTCTCAATCACATTTCCTTTAAACAAGCTAAACGTTTACTTCTTCAGGCTGCAGTTAGCATGCAGGACAGCTGCTATGAAGTCCAGAGACTCCTGCTGTTATCAAGCCCCTCACCTCATACCAACTCGCGCACACTCTCCATCACCCGCAACACTCAGGCCCTTCAGGACCAGGAGCGGCAGCGGGAGTCCGAGCGTCGCCGTGAGGAGGTGGCAGACGTGGCCCGCCTTAGAGGAGTTCTGCTTCGGGAGCGGCAGCAGTGGGAGAGAGAGTGCCAGGCCCGCCAGCTCCAGCAGTCTGAACTGGAGAGCACACTGGAGCAGAGGGAACTGCTGTGCCACCTGGAGGAACGGAGGCTGCAGTCTGAGCGGCTAGAGCTTCAGGAGCAACTTCAGGAATACCAGCAGAGCCTGGAACGCTTACGAGAGGGCCAGCAAAGTGTTCAGAGAGAGAAGGATAAAGTGGCTGCTCAGAGGAGGCTGCTGGAGAGCCTGAAGAACAGCTGCCCACAGAGGGTACCCACGATGGTCATCCCGCTGGATGGACAGCAGACACAGGTGAGAGGTCATTTATCCTTAAAACAGCTGCTTTCAGCGACTTAACTGAATCTCCCAGGCCAGTCATTTTAGCAGTGTTTTGCAACATTAAAGAATAGTTTGTTAACTCATTTCCATCATTACTGTGCCATACAAGAATTAGCATTTCATTACAAAAATTGTTCACTCATCTATTGACATTAAATGGGTCCTAAAGTGGAGTTTGCACACAGCAAAGTCCATGAAGACATGCATGAGAGTCCAGTGTAGATCAACTTGACTGATCTGCAGAGTCCCAAATACAAACCTTTGGGATTAACTGAAGTGAAGCCAAGACTTTTTACATCATCAAAGTCTCAGGGTAAAAACATACCTATTGAACACATGACTGTCATGTGACTGATTCAGCACCCGGAGGTTAAAACATCATAAATATTTTTTTTAATGGTGGAATTTATTAAAAACCGTTATTATGTAGGTCATAAAAGAAAAAAAAAGTTTTTCTTTACCCTCTTTTGGTTCAGAAGTGGAAGATAAAAAATAGAGTATGTGCTTGGAACACCTGAAGAATTTAAACAGCAAAAGTAGCCATTTGACTCAATGTTCTACTGTTGCAAATATCTATAGCCATACTCCCCATTTGTGTTTTTTTTAATATTCCTAAAGCTTTAAATGTTCCTGTGAGCTTGAGGTTTATCATAAAAGGCTTGGTGCGCGGCAGGCGTCTGGAAGCACAGCTGTCTTTTAAATGTTAAAAGATTCTGTGCGTCTGCTGGCTTCATCCCTTCTTTACTCTGTTGCCAAAACATCCAGGTAGTGATGTCAGAGGAAAGCTTTGCTAAATCCCCCTCATCTGACTTTGAAGATAGAACTAAACTGTCAGTTAATAATTCTATCCAGAAGCGCTGTGAAATTTCCTTTTCTTCATTCTTTTTTTTTTTGTTAATCCCTCCTGTCTCATTATTTTCACTTTTTTTTAAGTTCTACCACTATTATGTGTTCGTAAACTTTGTTGGATTGAGTGAACAGTTATGTGTCTGTGTATACACAGTACTTTAACAATCAAATATTTGGAAAGACATTCCCACTTTTATGAAAATGATTATCAGGGCAGAATCATAATTTTATAATCAATCACAATTTTACGGAATTGCCTATTAATGAAAAGATAAAATATACTTTTTTACAGGGTAGTTTTAGAAATCTGTGCGATGCATGTGCATTGTGAGCACCACAACTGTGGCGCAGGGCCTCTAACAGAACAGAAATTAAAAACAAAGTATTAATGTACTAACTATATTGCCTAAATACATAAAAATGTGATATGGATTTATTTAATAATAATGTGAATTGAAAAAAAAAAATCAGAGAGTGTTGAGTGGTTGGATGGCCATTGGTACATACACTACAAAAACTATGTATGGCAGGTATATGTGGTCTATGTCCAAACTATGTTTCAAATCATCCATTGTCTCTTAATTTAATGAAGGCCCTGGCACTGGATTTAAATTAAGAAATAGATACATACTTGTTTCTATGTGAGCAGTTTTTTTCTTTTCTTTAGAGTGAACGGTTTTCTTATCGATTGAATGAAACCTTCTGTGCAGGCTTGCAAATGCAATTTAACAAACAAATAACATGGCAAATAACCTCAAACTGTCAGGTAGACCCAAATCAGAAGTGACAGAGTCCTGAGGATGAAAACATTTCCTTCCTAGAGCTCTTGTACACAGAAAGGATTCAGACATGTTGTGTCTGTTTCTGTCGCACTGCTAAGCCTCTGATTCATTACCTGGGTTAATGAGAGCAATTCACGGCTCATCGGTCTTAGGTCGTGTAAGGCGGGTTTAGCATCAGCCTCTTGACTGTGGGCTAATAAACAAGCTAATGATTAATGGTAATTGAAATCCACAACCTTGCTAAAATAATTAAAAACGGCTCTGTGGACCTAATTCTGTTGGTCAAGGATGGAGGTAATGTTTCAGTCTATGTGGTTTAAAGGTGTTTAGGAAGCTCAAAAGGCCAAGAGCAAGGGCTGCTTGAAAGATAAAAGCTACAGGATCACGTCAGGAGTGTTTTCCACCAAAGTCTACCATTTCATCTTTCAAGAGGCGTTGAATATGTTCTGAAATGTTTAAATAGCAGATCAAAATGTTTAAGGAAAAACCTAGTTTTGAAAAAATAAAAAACATTAGAACAAAACTAAAAATACCTAAAAATAAGTTTATGAAAAAATTTATGATTTTCCTGATTGCCCATTAAAAATAACTTTTTTTGTTGTAATATGTTTTTGTCGCCATATGTGGTATTTGTGGTATTACATCAATAGCTGTACACGAAAATGAATAGGCTTCTTGTCGGAATGTGAAGATACTGTTTATTCAATACACATGTACAGTACACTGATGTGTGCTGCTTTTGTGTAAATACTGTGCTGTAGCAAACTTTAGTGAGTGACCCACATCTATTTTGCAGGATCCCCTGGGCAGTCAGGATGAGCATGGCTCCATTTTTGTGAACGAGGCTGCACTTATTTCTTCCCTAAATAACAGAGACATCCATCTTCAGCAACACCCGCAGCATCTTCATCAAACTGTCCATCTGCACTCGGGGTCCATAGGATTCTCAGATTCTCCCAGTGCTCAGAACAGCCTGAATTCCCTCCTGGCTCGATCCAACCACAGAGAGAGCCCCCTGTGCACACTAGCCGAGAACCCAAACAACAGTAAGTAGTGATCATTTCAAAGGTCATCCCAATCAAAAGCATGTTTTATTACCATTATTTCACTTTTGATATTTAAACTGATGTAAGGACCAAAAGTTTTTTTGCTCATTAACAGGATCAGCACTAATGGAAGGGAGCTTCAGTTTACTTCTGGAATCTTTTATAATTAATAGGTAAAGCTATTTTTTTTAGAATTGCCCAGAATATCAAAAGTCTGCACCTGTAACTCATTCCCTCCTGGTGTCTTAGCAGGTGACCGTTAAGTTTATCTATCTGTCTGGTACCAGGTGCAGCCACATTGGTGGGAGCTGATAGCTTGTATTAATGTTATTAAAGCAAAACTTTGGAGCTTTTGATTGTGGGGCCCCCCCAATGTTCCCTCTAATTTTTCAAACTTCTGAGCAAACACTCAAACTCTCTGAGCCACCCCCTGGACTACTGTGAGCAACATGTCAACAGCATCCCAACAACCAAGCCGATCAAACAGAAGAAACATTCAAATGTCAGAATACATTTTTAATTTTTTGAAGCTATTAAACAACAGCTCTGCAGCTTTTACATAACACTTAATGAACTCTTAATGAAAATCATGTGAAAATCAACAATTGTTTTACACGTTTCCCTGATTGCTCTTGAATGGAAGGAGCAAATATCGTTCTCAAGCTTATTTTAATGATTAGAGGAATCAGGGATTCATAGCAAGCATGTTTTATTTCTTATTTGGAGGAACTTAAAATAACTGTTAAATGGCAGTGTCCTGAACATCGTTTCTACACTATTGGACTACTGTTGAGACGATGAGATCTCATCACACATGCAAACTTCTCTTTCTTCGTGGTGCCTGTAGTGTCACATATGTTGACGTTGGACCAATTGTTAAAATTTCTGACATTGTGTCTATGAGCACATCAGGGGAAACTCGCAATCAGGAACAAACCGCTCATCAAAGTTTTATTTGAAGTGAGTAGTTTATTAAGTGAGTAGTTGTATAGTCAAATTCGATCAAGATCAACGATCAAGTACTTGTCAGATTCAGGTACAAGTCCATGAAAAATAAGACTTGGAGAGACCATATGCGCGCCCATGACTTTTACTATGTGTGTGTCATGGGGCTGGTGCACAAATGCAAGAGCGCAGCTTAGAGGGATCATTGGGGTCACCCTACATTCAAGGAATGACTATCATTAAGCGCAATGCTACTACTTGTATAACACAGCCTGAAACAAATGAGAAAGCAAAAATGCAAAGGAGCTTACAAAAGAATTCATACCTACTAATGCAAAAGTGACGTTCCCAGTGACGTAGTAATTTTTGTATGCTGGGTGAACGAACCACCAATGTCTGTAGTGACAGTGCAGACACCACTCTGAAATGATTATAAACATGCTACTTAAGCTATAATGAGTATTTATACTATATACTATAATCTATCCATTATCTTGTCGACTTTTCCCTTTCGGAGTCGCCACAGCGGAATGAACCGCCAACTCTACTGGCATATGTTTTACGAGGCGGAAGCCCTTCCAGCTGCAACCACTCACTGGAAAACATTCACACACACACACTCATACTAAAATTTTGTTCCCCCTATTGAATTATATATTCGGACTTTGTGGGGGAAACCGGAGCACCCGGAGTAAACCCATGCGATCACGGGGAGAACATGCAAACTCCACACAGAAATGCCAACTGACCTAGCCGAGGCTCGACCCAGCTGAGGCTTCTTGCTGTGACGACCGTGCTACCCACTGCGCCACCGTGACACCCCCATTTATTCTATTCTTTTTAAAAAGTGGGGAAAACAAGCAAAGATCACATGAATATAATGATAAAAGTATGTTACTGTATTTGAGGTTAAGTCTATCTTTGTGCAGTTAATCTGTGTTTAATAACAGAGATTTCTCCTCAGCATCACACACATCTGTCTGAGAGATCGATGGCACCTCTGTCTATCGACTGAAAAGGTGACGGTGCTGTGTGAATCAAGAGCCGACAGCTATGGTAGACTGATTAGAGCATTGATTGAAAAAATCTTTAGCTAACTCATTACATAGTGACCCATCATCTCACAAGAGGAGAAACGAAATCTTCTTCTTACACACAAGCTGACGGCTATTGTCTGTTTAACATCATGAATCTACTTCTCTCTTTCCTACTCAAACTCATCCTCACCTCATCTCTGGGTAAGGTCTGTGAGACTGATAAAGCTTACAGGTGTGGATGCTATTGAAACTGGAAACCATTCACTCGCTTTATAATGGTTGCTACCTGTAAATGTATAGATGGCTTCATTGAGCCTTCTTATTGAAGGCCTTTGAGAAAGGGAACTCTGTAGAAACACTTCTACTTCTATGTTATACTGTAGTCCGAAGCATATTGGGGGGGGGGTGCCGGGGGTGATAAGAAGAGCAGGTGTGCATGATCAGGTGATTAAGCTCAGAGATGGCAGGTGAGCTAGGGAAATCTGTGACCATTTTCTGTCCAGATTTTAAACTTTATTTAGGATTTGGCTGGTTATCATTGTAAAGTTAGAGGGCATGCTTTTCTGTAAATAAAAATACAAGCAGAAATTGCAGCTTTTGTTCTTGTGTATAACACAAGCAACACAGCAATACAATTTAATATGCCTTTCACATGTTTTCTTTTCAGTAACTTCAGTAACATGCACATAAATATTTGCATTAAAAAACTTCTTATAACATGTTGCTGTGAAAAAGTATGTATGTTTTCCAAGTAAAAGTGTCTGAAACTTAACCATTCACAGTTGAGACTAAGCTCGTGCTTATTCTCAACTGTGCTGCAACTTTTTATTGTTAATTGCAGAAAGGGTCAGGTGACATTGAACTTTAGAACAAAAAAAATATTTATTTTTAAACAGAAGAGGACGCACATGAAGATGAAGGCCTTCTTTGAGACTGTGGTTAAACAAAGACATTTATCTACTTGTTTATTTAACCCTTTATTTAGAGGTCAAGATGAAAGCTGGACAGTAATCTCAGCTTGACCTTCACTGTTAAACAGAGCTCAGATAACAACATGAGCTTACAGACACAGACACATCTATTCAGGCTGGAGGCACTAATGAAAAAAGGTACTATGATGAAAAGAGGCAGGTAATTAAATGTAAGGCTTTTTTAATTCACTTCCATTGATGGAACAAAAAGTCCAGAACTGAACCTTTTGTGGGTTCCTTACTGTAAATTGCAGGTGACATGAGAATTTTATAGTTTTTCTCCCGTGAAAGTCATTTGGAAAAAACAATTTTCCGGTTTGAGGAATACTTTTAAAATATTTTTTTAGAAATTGTGTTTAGGAAATATCAAAATGTAACTCTTTTGTAGGATGAAGTGAGGCCCTTGACAATTGGAATCGCTTAATTTTTTTTTCTTTACTTTGGAGTGTAGAGTTTGACTAATGTTGCATCTTCAAATTCTGTTTGTAAGAATTTACTGGGAACCTAGCCACTGTATTTATCACATATCTTGTTCTTGGAGTTTTACAATCAAAAATGATTTAGCTGATTTATTTGTTCTCTTTCATGTTTGGCTTTCCAGTTCATGTCAATGTTGCATTGCAGAATCCAAAATCCATGGCTGAAAGCAATTCCATTTCCTATGATGATTTTTGCATGTAAGAATTTGAAATGAACGTAGACGTGTGGTGAGTGGAAAATCATGATCAATATCTTGCCTTCACAGATGTGAGTCAACTCAGTCACGTTCAAGACTCCTGGTCAGCGGGAGTAACAGGGGCGAGGCATCAAGCTGATGTTCTTCTTGCCAACCAGTCCTTTGTAACCATGGAAACAGAGAACCGAGATACTGATGGAGAGGAGACAATCGTCTATCTCTGAAGTGAACAAACAGGACTTAGTTGCCTTTAAAACATTTGCTCTTGTATTTGCAGTTTTAAGTTCCCATTATGCTCTTTATTTGTGATTGTTTTGAGTCACTTTGGCCTTCTGTGGCACTCTCCAAACTCTTTTGCACTTCCTTTGGTCTGTTCGTGAATAGGGGCTCGTTGAGTTGTTTTGTTTTGTAGCCTTAGGCGTGCTGTGACAGAATCAGTTCAGGCACTTTCAACACTCGTTTAGTTGCACACACAAAAAGTCTCACACACAGACTAATGCACTGCATTTTTTTTCTCCAACTGTCCGTGTCTGTTTAAATCAGGAAAAAATCTGACCCTTGCCTACATCAGGGGAGCTCCCTAAAACACAGCCTCCAGTTTTAGACATGTGTGTTGGTGTGGAAAATCCATTTTCACCTCTTAAGTTTAGCGTCTTACATATCATTCGCTCACATGGAGGAAAATGTGTAAGATGTGATTTGGCTTGCTCTTCAGAGACATGACTGTGGTGTTCCTGGTGCTGTCATGTACGCAGAATCTCTGAAATGTCATATTTAATAGATATTTAAATGCTTTTAAATGCTACACTTTGATGCTTTATACCATTGTTTTATGTTATTGTCTTAAAGTTTTCTTCAGATGCTATACATATGGTAAGTTAAACCATGCCATGTAAAGGACATTTTTTCTAGCAAACGTGAAGTAAAAAAGGTCTACTGTCATTTCATTCTTTTACAATGTTCAAATTCGAGCCATGATTGGTATAAAAGAGAAGCCCCAGGTCATAGTACTTGGGTTGAACATGTAATTACTTTGAGTGAAACAGATGGCTAATTTTTGTAATGACTTGTAATTATAATAACACAAAGATGTATAAATCATGTTTAAATGTTTCTTCTGCTACAAAAACTATTTATTGCTGATGATAATTTGTACAGTTTATAAATGCACGTTTTCTATAATGGTTGCTTTGGACCACAATAAATGTTCATACCAGCTTTTCTGCAATATTTTTGTTTTTATTGTTTCATCTATTTTATTGTGTTTTGAATGCGTTGACATCATCTAATTCATAAATGGACCTTTGCATTGTTGTGAAATTTCCTCTTTCTCAAAAACATCTTGCTTCACTGGCCTTTTAAACCACGTTACTAAAAGATATTTATCAGGATGATATGATACACTCATGCAAGTTGAATGAAAACGTTGTTTTGTTGATGTAGATTTAGTATTCCATGCTTTTTTTCAAGCATTGGATCCAAATGTCATGAGTATTAACAGACAATTTGTGTAAAATAATTGGATTTACATTTTTTCAAAGAGTGTGAGCACTTTCTTAAAGCCAGGAGTTAAAAACGTTGGCTATATTTGATTAAAAAAATAAATGTATTGTCGCACCTTTGTTTTATTCCTTGCACTAAACAGTTGGTTTAACATTATACTCTGGTTAAATACTTCATCCTTTTTCCAACTTTTTCACTCCACAATTTTTTTTTAGCAAACATGGCTGCTGAATGCACCATCATCTTTTTAGATTGTTGAATGTTTGGTTTACATCGATCATCGTACTTCACAATTTGAGTACTTCAACTTAAAAACAAATGTTTACTTGATCCGATCGTTCACTTAGCTGCATAACAACAACGTATTTAATTATGATGTTGCTTCTAGTAAATGATGCATTTTGTAATTGTTTTTATTTTTAACACTCGGTAACATTTTGTCCTTGAGTAATATACAAGTGTGCCAGGAGTTAAATAAATGAGTAAATAATGATAGGTGACAACAATAATCAGTGTGTGTTAATTGTTTTGACATTTTAACCTAATGGAGAAAACCAACATAAATTGTCAAAGAGTGACTGAGTGAGAAAAGCCAAATCGAGAACAAAATTATGTTAATTATGCTAAAAACACAAGCCAAAATGTCCAAATTCGGTGAAAGGAGAAAGTATGTGATATTAAAATGAGAGCAAAGTAATCCAAACAAAATAAGATTTGTCTAGATCCAATGATGACTCATCATACACAAGGCAAAAATCTGTGATACGTCTTTGACAGAGGACCATTACATTACCAAAACGGTTTCACTTGTTTGTCTGTACACTGTGAAAGGAAAGTTAAGTGCCTGGAGGAAACTAACAGCAAGCATTAAACAACACAGAAACTTCACTGAGAGGTCAATAATATGCAAGAAAAAATCTTGCAGTGGAGTGAAACTTGTGTTTTCGTTCATCATGCCTTCTGATCTCTGAAGATTGCTTGCCCACAGTATGCTGTATGCTCCATGTAGGGGTTGAGTAATGTGTCTGTGTGTGGGAGCAGTAGGCGGCCATATAGAACTGCTCCCAGTGGCCTGCTAATGACTACAGGAGGACGTCCACTGTAAAGCTGTCAGGCCAGCAAATAAAGAACAGCCATTACCCAACACCCCATCTATGCTATTCTTGCAAGGAAAAAAGCCTTTCTTTGCAAATCCTATCTGTTATTTGGGCAGCTCTCTTAATCTTCAGACACAAGAGGATACAGAGCTAATGGATGAAATAAAAAGTTACCAAGGAGGTCAATGTTTGTTTGTGTTTACATTCTAGATTGGAAACCTTAAGAAATGTGTCAGCGCTTTTCTCCAAAAAGTACTTACCTTAAGTACTTAACCATTAGTTTTAGCATGAAATGGGTAGCTGATGTACCTAGCAGATAAGCTGAGAAGCTTGTAACCAAAGTTAATTTTATATGAGCTAAATTGCTGCTTTGGAAGTTGTGTGGTTGGCCACACAATGAAAAGTATACAGATAAAACTGAAGTCTACATGTAAACCTTAGTATCTGAACAGATTTGCACCAGTTTTGGTGGAACAAGTTAAAGTTCTGTTTGGTTTATTGATGCATCTTTTGATTAAACCATTCATATTGTTTCAATTTGAAATCTAAGTATAAACATTATGCAATACATTAAATCATTAAATCAAATGAAAACAGTGGATTCTTGATCTCTGTTATGTTCCCATAATACCAGTTTTTTCCCACATGGCTAAAACTGCAGAACAATGTATTTAATTCTATTATTCACTGATTCTACATTAAATTTTCCATTTCTTCCATATCCTAGTCAGTAACAGTTACTAGGGGGAAGTGATTAGCAATCGATCAATTAGCAAAGCAACCCAAACTGTGAAAAATAAATTGGTCAAAAATTACTTGTTTATTTTATTTGTGAACATTTCAATGAGATAAGAATGAAGAGCACCTTTGCTTTTAAGTATTGCTCACTGCACGCTATTAGACAAGCCATTAGTTTCTAGTTTTAGCTGCATATTAAATTGTCTTCTGATGTGAATTTATTCAAGATGTAAATGCATAGCATCTGACTTGCACAGGCAAGTTTAAATAGAAACATATCAGTAAACTATGTATTTTCTTAAATAAGTCTCAGCTTTACTGACCTGTAAATAATGATAACAGGCTATTCTGGAAAATTAACAGGACGTTTATGCTGCATTTTTACTAAAATATTTTACAGTGCAGAATAAAAAAAACATTTATTTAACACAGCGATGAAGTATACATTATTTTAAGTGAAAGTCCCATTAAAAACCATTAGATCCCCAAAGCAAGTCATTAATAATAATAATAATACATTTTTGAGTGGCTTTCTCATCAAATCTTTATATTTGGTTGGAAGAGTGTGTACAAATACATTGTCATGTAACTTTTGGAGCCCTTCGTGGCTAACTGAATAATTCACTGACACATCTGAACAAACCGCTGCCTGCAGCTACAAAGGAAAGCCTGATCTGTGTTTGCTAAACACCCAGTAATTACATACGCACATCACTGAGCTTTGATGCCAGGCAGATGCCCGCGGTCATCATGCACAATCAAGTGTTTAGTGCTCTCACACCCTTTCATTTCTCACTAATCCCTCCATTTCTCCATCCATTCTCCTTCAGGGAGTGGCAGCTCTGTCTTTCATCAGCAGGCAGAGGAAGACAAGTACTTCCTAATTTGTTCTTCTTGAACCCCTCATGAACAAACACATGTGCGGAATCACCTCTCTAAAGCTAGTAATTAGAGGATTTCGTTTTGACGGAGAGGCTTTGCTTGGTTGACAGTGAGATTTTGAAGTCTTTGTCCCAGGTGAACCATAAAGCAGTTCTTCTGCTGATGTCAAACTGTCATTAAGTCTTGTGTTGTGTACAGTAATAAAGGTGCTTAGCGAGTGGGTTTTTAACACAGGTCAGTGCAGCACTCACAGATACACAGAACTTCCCTTGAAAGGTATGTTGAAGCAGGAGAGAGTTCTTGAAGAGTGTCACTCCTGCTAAATCCTCAATCCCTAAAGCCTCTGAGTCAACACGACAGTTATTCACTGTATCAATTTGAAAAGATGCATCCGTCAAAATTGTGGCAGTGACAGTTATCTAATACACTCAGCTTTCAGTCAAAGAGAAGCCGCAATTCTGAAGCTGTCAGCACAATAACTGAGGTGTTTGGACCTTTCTTCAGAAAGATTCCATGTATTAATGTAATTCTGCTGGGATGTCAGTCAGAAACATACATGGGAATCTCTGAAAGAGATGAAAGAAAGCTCTTGAGACGTGAAGGGAGAGTATCGACCGAAGTGTCTCTGAACTTTGTATTCTCTCAAAGGATTTAACTTTTACCTTTTAGTTTAAAAATAACAACCTGTTATTCAATACATTTGAATTTGAATTATATATAGTCAATAATATTTAATGAACTTAACTTATAGAATAATATAAATAAAATGATATGTTAATAAAAATAATTGTAAATAGTTTCTCCGTGCACACTGTGTTTCTTAATTTTCTAACATTTTCCTTGTGATCGTGTATTAGCTCAGTGTCAACATAAAAGGAACACTTTTCTAACTATACCAACTGATCTTGTTATAATGACAAAATTTTCTTGTGATGTCGCCATAACAGGAATTGCTTACTTTAATAACATTTTGTCTAATAACTTGATTTGATAGTGAAGTTATAAAAACTTATTTTTGTGATTTCAACATAACAGGAATTATTTTCTGACTATAATTCCTTAATTTTCTTCAATTCAATTTCTACAATTCAATTCAATTCATTTTCTTGCTATAATTAAGTTAGCTTAGCTTTCTTGTTACAATGACTTATTTTCTTGCTATGGTGAAGTTAGCTTAATTTTCTTGTTATAAACACTTATTTTGTTGTTAAAGAGAAGTTAGCTTAGCTTTCTTGTTATAACGACTTATTTTCTCATGATCTCAACAATACAGGAGTTGTATTTTTGCGATAACTTATTTTCTTGTGATCATGTTCTGACAAAAGTGGTTTTCTTGCTATAATGATTTTTATTTTCTTGTGGTAATGAAGTTAGCAGTTTTCTTTTAATAGAGATTTAGATTTTCATGTTCTCAGCACAATGCATATAATATTCGTGTTATAACAACTTTTTTTTTCTCCTGGTCACACCTTACCAACAGTTTTATTCTTGTATGACTTTCTTATAATGACTTTTATTTTTCATTATCGAACAACAACAGTTGATTGAAACACAAGAAAAGTTGTTTACTCTTTACAATTACTTAATTTCTTATAATCTTGACAAAGAGTAGTTTTTCTGTTTTTTATATATATATATATATATATATATATATATATATATATATATATATAATATTATTAGTCTGTTAGTCGTCATGTGATTCAAAAACAGATATAAAGAGACAGCTCTTTCAAGATGTGCAGCTTTCAACAGTGTAAAAAATGTATAAATAGGTGGGTGGCATGCATTATTATTTTGGAAGTATGCCATTTTGAAAGGAGCCCTGCCTCATAAGCTGTCTGAGTAAGAGACAGCTTTTTTGAGAAGACTGTTTGTGCATGTGCGTGTGTATCTGAGCTTGATAGAGAGATCATGTGATCAAGCACAGCGCCATTGTGAAGTCTGCATCTTGGAAGATAAACGTTCACTCTAGGGCTCAGCTGACAGCTGTTATTTCCAGTGAACCCACCTGCTCTTTTTGTTCCTTGATATTACCACACTCTGTGTGTCTAGGTGCGTGCAGACACCATTCTCATGCCACACATACAGTATTGTCTGCGTGTGTCTTCTTGTAGCATGATCTGGCCCGTCCTTTAATGAAAGGCTCTAATTTTGTTCAGGGAGGTAAAAGGGCAGCAGATAATTGTGCTCCTGATTGGCCTGCCATTCGGACTCTTCCCAGGTTATTAGAAAGCTAACACATCTCCATTTATCCTTATTAGGAGCAGCAGCCCTCTAAGTGCTCTGTCCTTATAGATGTATACTGATGAACTCTGTTCAGATGTATTGAGAGCCCATTGCCTTACCTGCATTTTAGATTAGCTGATGTTCTTGTATGCACACATGAATAAAAAAGACTATTCTCTTTGAGGAATATTGAGATAACAATTGCATTTTTAAAATAGTTTTCATTTCCAAATTACTGACATATCAAACTTGTGTTTGTGTTTTGAATCATGCTTGAACTTGGAACTAAAATGTATTGGTGCAGTCCAAATTTGACACTTGCTAAAATAAAAAGATACGGTAATCATTTCAATCCAAAATTTAATGTGCTCCTTCTATGATTTGGAAAGATTCGTTGTTTGGTTTTAGAAGTTTCCTGCAGCAGGTTAACACTTATGCTAGTTTAAAAACCTGAATTATCTGATGATATGGATTTATATTTACTTGTTTTTAAAGTTTCTATGTTCAAACCCTCTACTTTACGTGACACTCTTTGCGGAGATTAGTAGTCAATTCTTGTCAATTCTTTTCCATCTCACAGCTTTTAAAGCAGCTTTGTTAAGTCTTCTAAAAGACATGCACTCAAAATGTTAGACTACTCTTCTGCAGTTGCCCTTTTAGACTGAATTCTGAAAAAAAACACAGCAGTAATAAGTGTAGCTCTTAAATTAAAAAATATATATAAATGGAATGTTTTTTTATTTTTCATGCCTTTCACCATAACATTTTACTAGCCTTATTAATGTTTTGGCCCCACCCCTAGACTGGGGTGGTCATTAACAATAATAAGCTAAAGGCTTTCATCTAGACATCAAACTAGTTAAATGCCCACTAGTTTTTACAGATGTCACTCATTTGCAGAGTTGATTAACCTCATTTTTTCACTATTTTCTAATAAATCATCAGATGGTTTGATGCTAGATGAAATAATAAAATCAAACTAATGCTGAATAGACTTTTATGATCTTATGGCAACTCAAGTGAAAAACCATCTCATTAATGTAGAGCACATCTTTATGGATAAACACATTTTTCATTATTGTCAGAAGTCATGGAGAGAAACAGCTTAAGCATCAGCTATTAACATCACACAGTGTGCCACCTCTGAACGCTTAATATCTCATGAAGGCAGCGGTCCTCAAAGATTGTAGCTGTAATAAAACTTTACAACTCCTCTGTGAATGACTTCTTGCATACAAACTGATTAAATCATTAAAACGGATTCTACTGAATTGTGACATTGTGAGGAGATAATTAAAATGTTTAGAGGTTCCCAGGATATTCTGTTGGACAGTCTGAGGAAGGTCTGCACAGTCAGCAGTTTTAGCCTCCAAAGAATATATCACACATATTGGCACAGATTGAACAAACTGCATTAGTGGGGTGTAAAATGATTTTAACAGATTTGTCTGAAAATAGCAAAACAATGACACAAGTTAAAATTTTAGTTAGAGTGGCTATTGTATTTTTGTCCAATATGTCTAATAGCAAAGTTTGTGTGGGTCTGTGTTCATATGATGCTAAAGAAGCTGAAGAATAATTGAACTTTTCATTAATATATATATATATATATATATATATATATATATATATATATATATATATAAAACTTTTAAATTCACTTGTTCCTCTTTCATAAGCTATTGTCAATAAAAAAAGTTTTAAACCTTTCCTGTATATTTACCAAATGTTAAGAGTTTTGCTCATAGAAGGTAAAACATTCTCCAAAATTCTGAAACATATCAGATAAAAAGAAAAATCAATAAAACGTAATAAAACTAAAAATAATTTAAAGGACTGGGCCAGATTTGGTCTTTTTTTGGCACATCTGGCATTCTTCTAGCTTAGGTATAAAATATGTGGGCAAAACATGGTCCAAACCTGTAAGTGATGGCATTTATTTTAATGTGGTACAAAAAACATGTGCCAGACACTCATTTTAAGACTAACTTGGATGAATTTTGGGCCAGTCAGGGGCCAAATGTGACCCACGTTTGACTCTTGTCTGGAATCAGAATTGAGTCTGGTCCTGAACCATAATTCATTGTGATTCTTTAACCAAGCAAACTGCTAGTGTAAGCCAGAGCTGGGGCAAATTTCTATGTGGAATATCTTTTTGATACCTATTTTCTGTGAACTGAAATGCAGCCCAGTTCATTGTTAGTCCATGTGTGTTCAATTTGAACAAAGCAGCACAAGAGAAGAAGTGTACTTTAGATAAGTACCTGAACACGATCAGATATGCAGCCTGGCCCTGATTCTACATCATGCTGAGCGCAGCAGGTCTGCAGGCTTTCTTAATGGAAAGCGCTAAATTAAGTCTCCCTGTAAGACACTGCACACATACACAAGCACTCAGATCTCAGATTACATGCATACAAAATGATCTGCATGCTAAAATCTGAATATTTTTCAAGCAGCAGAAGCCTTTACATATGAATTTCAATTCTAAAATGCAAATGACAAATGAGCTCTAATCTACGAACACAAGCTGTCCTAACAAACACTTTGCATGATCTGTGCTCTGAGCTGGGATTAATACAAAATCAATGCATGGAGCGCATGTAGCATAATTCACATTAATTCAGATCAGGGCTTGACTAATGAACAAGCCATGTGGTGCCATTAATCAGCCATGCTGATCAATATGTTATAATACGACCATTTCTCTTTCTCTTACTTTCACACGAAGGGTGATTCATAGCTTATGGGGGATGATGCTACATTTGTATTGCTGCAGCACTATTTCTTGCCCTACTCTAAAGTAAGTGAGAGATGTAGAGCACTGTAGATTGTTTTACATCAACCCATGTGCCCCAGAAACTAAGGTATATTATCTCTCATTCTGTAGTGCCACTGTAGTGGTTAGTTATTTTATTTCAGAGATTCTACTCACACTCAATAATCTTCATTTTTACTTGTTTGGAGCTACTGGAATGTGCCTGCATGGAGTACAATGCAATTTTTACTGGAAAGAAAATGAGTTGAATAAATGTAGTTTATGAGCCCAGCAGTACATAGAACATCTCCTGTGAAAACTGAGAAAAAAGGAAATCAATCATGTCAAATAAAATTGATAAATAACTATACAAGTAGAGTAGAGTAAAACAAACTGATTTCTGCAAACATTTCAACCGCAGTCAACAAAGCCTAAGGGGAAACCCCTTACTTTCCCTCCAACTGCAAAATAGAGCATGACTGATGTTGAAATTTGAAGGTTGGTCCCAGAAGTGAACAATAATCAATTGACAGACATGTTAAAATTTCTTAATTTTTCTTCCAAATCTAATGATCCCAGGAGTTTTTTTATTCACCAATTTTGACCTGCATGACAACTCTGAGGGAGGAGCGTTTTTATTATTTCTTTCATTGGGTTATTTTAAAATCTAAAGTTTTGCATAAATAAGGGGTGGACTTACCAAGTGAGAGCCATTGATGTTTCATCGTTGTTGTTTCTGATCCACTAAATAGCATCTTTTTTACTACTTTGCAAAGAGCCTCGTTTGTTTTCTGCTAAAAGCTACAGGTTTTTCCCTTTTATATTAGAAGTAGTCAATGACAATGACAAATGGTGCAGATTTTCACAAGGTAACCTGATTTCTCCCAAACATCTTCCTTTCCTACTCTATACTGTCCTATCCATTAAAAGCTCATAAAATATAATCTCCCTTCTTATTGGTTAGACAGTGTATAATATTTGAGTTCTCATTCAACTCATATCTGAGAATACTGTATATGACTGCTACAACCTCTCAATTTCAGCACTTGTATAAACAACACTACAAACAATAACAATGGGTTACAAGGCAAGACAGATCATTTAGAATTGTGCTGCATGTTTTACTGGAGCCTAGTAAACTTTTACTTTTACTTTTTTCATACTCCTGTTTTCCATAAAAGGATCGGCTAAAATGGACCATGTCGAGTTCTGCTGGCTAGCACATGTAAGACAGGAATGCCAAAGATTGATTATTTTTTAAGTTTCTTTGTTTCTAAGCATTGTATATTGTACATATAGATCATTAAAAAAACAAGAAATGTTTTATAATATAGTCAGCCATTTCCATTTTTAACACAGGAAAAGAAACAAGAAGACTAGTAAAATTCTAATGCTTTGCATTATTATGGGTAAGCTAAGATGAACAGGGAACTTTTTATAGATATAAGAAGTCAAACTTCATGCAATGATCACAACAAGCCATTTAACACAACATTGGATCGACAGAACTAGTGCAGCTCATCCTCAAAATAAACACACACTGATCCAAATGGAGCATCTGGTCAACCTCAGTAAACCAAAATTAGAATACCCCAAGCCCCAGTCCTTGAAAATATAAATATCAAACTTTAATGTCACAGTGCTTAATTTGTGAAGAGTTCAGGCTAGATTAAAAAAAACAAAAATAGCACAGGGAACAATGCCTCTGGGTTGATTCTGCTAACTGTGTGAGCTGAAGAGTACATGCATGGGAGCATTTTCATGGTGACCAACTAAATACAATGTGAAAATGGTTTAAAAATTGTGATTTTACAATCAAAGCAATTGAATGTCTTAAAAATAAGGTTAAAATATAATTATTTTCCTCTATCTAAAAGTGTGATAATTTGTGATACTTTGTTAAAGAATAACAATTGTAATTCCAAAAAATGTTGAAAGTTATTTTAGAAGTATGGTATTTTAAGTTGTTTCTCTACCAACATAGCACTCTGATTGGCCTGTAGTTTCTGGTGTAGTGGCCAGTGAGCAAGGCACATAAGGCGCAACAATCGGCTTCATGCTGTACAGTGCTGAAAGACAGAGAAGTGAGGTTCCTGAACCAGGCGCATGAGAACTCCATGATGAAACAGTATTTCTGACCATTCTAGACGACTGCTCTATCAAGGGGGTTCTTCAGGGACAATGAGGCCCACATTAGACCCAGAGGGAGTACTAATGTTATATACAGGGCTGATCCACATTCAAAACCTGAATGTTCCTATGATTTAATGCATAATGACATTGATTGTTCCAAAGAGACAATTTCAGAGAAAATCCTGGCCACATACATTTTTGCAATAAATAAATAAATTTTTTTATTTCAAATTCCACTCGATGGGCACCATGAAAGCAGAGTTACTTATTTTAAATAAACAGTATCCTTTTCAAATGAATATCCAGTGTTACGAACTACAACTGTAACTGCTCAAGTGCCTGTTCTGAGCATTTCTTTTAACACCTCCTCTACATCTTAACAAGCTAATTTTAGCCTTGTTAAAACTGCAAGAAGTATGTCTAACATTTTGTTTATCATTTAACAGAGGTCATTCAATAGGAGATAAGATGAAGCTGAGTGAATGATGATGAGACTGCCTTTTGTTGTTTCACAAGTTTGGTCTTACTTATAATTGTCTAGCATCGCAAGTGTGATTGGGGAGCAATAGAGAAGCGTACTGGGCAAGATGTCCAAGTTGTAAGTCTGGGATCAGGAAGTGACTTGGGCCCTGAGAATACCTCCCCTTTTTGAGTTGTGAAGGGTGGAAGGAGTGCTATCTTGCACGATGTTGAAGTCTCGCAGATCATGCCTTTTATACTCTAGTGATATTATGGGTAGGTAGGACAATATGATTAGATGTTCAATTAACAGCCATCCTCCTCCCGAACCTATGTTAATTAAATGATTAACCTCATTTAATTGTTTGCATTGTCTTTAAATGTTGGTTTCTGACAATTTTTTATTGCTTACACCACTTTGCATCATCCACAGTTGCATTAAGGTGACACAAATAAAGTTGATTTGAGATGAGAACCTATTTCTATTGAGGAGGATGACGAGCTAATTGTCACATCTGCACTCAGGTGTTTATGTTGCTGACTTTAATTATAAAAAAAATCTGTTTTGAATATTATTATTGCTTCAGTACTCAAAAATCTACATTTCTCATTTCATGACCCTTTTAAAACTATAACAGTATATGAACTATGACCCCTTTGAAACTATAAACTTTAAAAATATTACAAGTTCCCCAATTTATTCAGTGGCATTGAATTGCCTTCAAAATATGTTAAATATTTTAAACAACCAGGGCTGAAATGGAAGATGATCATTTGAATAAGATAAATACAACTAGCATTCTCAGCTCTGCCCCGGCTCTCATGCAAACATAGAGCAGCTGTTCTTAAAAATATGATCACTTTTGAGAAAAATAACACAGGTTGTGCCTCAGGTTTCCATTGGAAGCTAAGAAGTTTAGAATAATCAAAATTTTAGCCAAATATTCTATAAATTAGCTTAATATTTTCTGAGGACACAAAAAGCATTGCAGAAATAGAGAATAGTGTTTTATGGGTGGTTACGTAACCATGCTCACTAAAAACTCATGTCACACATAAAAGTGCCAAATAAAAGCTTTATTATAGAAACGCTATATTCATTAACTCCAACCTAGACCACTCGAACTATTTAAGGAAAACTGCATCAACAGATGTTGATTTAATGAAAACATACATCAGAGCTTGATGCTGAGCTTTCGTGAGCGCAGCATGGGACTTCACACACATCCACTAATTCAGACACGTATGTTAGAGACAGTTTTAATACAAAAATATCCCAGCTGCTGAGGGACAGATATTTCATCTGGATAGTCATTATTAACCTCCTCTAGAAGATGGAAATAACAGCAGCTATTCAGTAGGAGTTTATTTTCTCCATGGCATCTGATGCCCTGATGTTGAGCGTCAGATTCTGAACCCTAATGCCAACAGTCCAGGTCTAGTACAAGTATTAATTAAAGTAAGTGGACACAAAAAAGCTTGTCTCTGTCAAGTGCTTCCCATCTGTCATATATCCGTTTTACTGTGGAAAGAGCTGAGGTGTTGAAAGCTCAATAACTTTTCTTCATTGTATGAGTCATTGCTTGTTAAAGAAAAACACTTTTAAGAGGGAAACTTTGGAAAACACTGGCACTAAACATTTAATTTGCTGCGTGCACACTTTTCTGCTCTTGTTCTCAAGGGTTTTCTACACACTCTTGGCTAGCAGGGAATTTCCCCCAGCAAGGTGCCGAATCCTTAAGCAATTCGTCTCATTAAAATTCAAGTAGGAAAAGCTGACACGGATTGTATTTTTTGATAAGCCATGCAATATATTTACGTTTTGTGGATCTGATTAAAAGTCTGCTTGAGATTTACATTCAAATCAAGAGAACTGAGAAGGAATTTTAATAAAAGAAACAACACAAGTTCACATTCATGTCTTGATCTTAGCTTTACAACAACTTAGCTTACAATGCTGGACTAATACACTTGATTTATCATTTTTAGTAAACCCACCTAAGTTGCTCTTCCTGAAAAATAAATTGACAAAATTAGTTACATCAAATTTTATGGTTTTAATTTAGAGTTTTAATTTCAAGTATGCAGAATCTTATAATAATTGATTTGTCCTAATTGTAAATAAAGACTAGCCCAACTTGTTTATCTTGATATCATCTAACTTAAATTGTTTAGTTATCATATTTTACTATTATTATCAAAGTTTTGTTCCACCACTCTAAGTGGGGCACTGTTGAGCATACTGGCACCAATCCATCATCTAATGCAGGGGTGTCCAACGTCGGTCCTGGAGAGCCGGAGCCCTGCACATTTTTGGTTCAACCATCATGAAACACACCTGTAGCACTATTTATGGTCCTCTGATTGGCTGAAGTAGAGTAGTATGCATACTACAGCAGGGTTGCAACTAAAATGTGCAGGACAGTGGCTCTCCAAGACCGACGTTGGATACCCCTGATTTAATGCATCTAATTGGTGAGTAACATCACCATGAACAAAACTCACAATAATGAATGGTCAAACATCAGAAACACTGCATTAACTATTTACATTGATACTTTGGGCTAAATTATTTGCTGATTACCCACAATCTTGTAAAACGTCCAATATTTTCTAAGCTATCTTCTAGCTAAACTTAAATGATGTTACACTTACACAGAAACATTGCTCAGCATCTAACTACAACAATGTGAATTAATATATGCTTATTGTAACATTTGAATAAAAATCGAATTGATTAATTAGATGGACTTGAGTTTACAGTGTGTACAAAAAACAGTGATCAGACGTTAATTAAAGAATGATATCACAGGTCAAACAAAAATCACTATGCATTTTAAGACTTCAGGGATTGGACAATAACATTGAAGTAAAGCGATGGCCATTACACTGTTGGATGTTTGATGGCTTCTGTATCTTCAGTGCTCGGTTTCAATCTTCACTGACTGCACATAACACCATTAAGAGCCAAGCGTGTATGTTGAGTTATCTGAGTAATAGCACAGCTGGACAGAAACAATTTAGTGCCCACAAGTAAAGACACGTTTCAGTTCTCTGGACTGGTGACAGCATGAAATGATCTGCATCAGTCATTCATAAGACCAGTGGTTCCTTTTTTTTAACCTGCCATTGTTTTTGTTATTCTTGTCACCAAGACTAGGTGTCATTGTAAAGCATAACTTTAAAATCTGCAAAAAATTATATAAAGATAACATTTTTACATTTATAAAGATTTTTAAAATAAAATCTTTCATTTATTATACAAATTTTGATTCAACAAATCCAAGGTCAACTGTTTTTTCAACACAATACACATGTTTCTATACAAGTAAAAGGAAACTAGGACAACGTCAGCAACTGAAAACAAAGTGGTTAAAAACATGCTACATACCCACACTATGTATGAAAGGGGAACTATTTTTCAAAAGGTAGTCTATCACTTTCCTAGTGAAGACAATAAATGGTAGATTAGACTTACACTTCTGAGTCTGTGTGTATGACGGACTTCATTCGGTTGGCCCAAGCTCAATATTTTGGATGTTTTTAACAATCTGTTACAGATACACTGCCAATGTTCAGGCTATGTCTACATGCAGATGTAAAAAAAATTTTTTTTTAGAAGTCTATCTCCATAGGTTTCCAGTTACCCTTGACCCATCATATGAATACAACCGTGAATAAGTGGTCATGAAATAATGTTAATTACTAGATTCTGTCTGACTAAACCCACTGTAGCTTTAAACTCCCAATGTCTGCTTTCCTTCCTCCATCTGTAAGTTTCGTCATTCTTACTCATGTGTTTAGCGAGAATGATGGGTTTGCGTGTCTGTTCCCCCTCCTCCCATCTTGATATAATGATGTCTCTTCACCATCAATCACTCTATTTCACACGATAACTTCCAAAAAGGAAATGTAGCCATAGAGGGAAGGAGAAGGTGTCCTCTGCAATTAGAGTGGCCTGCAGCGGCCTGAACCTCACCTGCATCAACAGACTCAAAAACAACTGCTCTAATGAGTCTGGATTCCTCTGGGTTGTTTTTTTGTTTGTGAATTCCAAATTTAGATTTGTCTCACTTAAAATTAAACAAAATAGCTTAGCACTTTTTAACATTTCTAGAACTTGTCATTGGCACACCCTATTTTTCTCCTCCACATTTCTCCTCAGGTAAAGCAGGGAGAGGGGTGTTGACTGTACTTTTATGGCTCTATAAATCTATGGTTGCCGTGGGCAGAGCAGCCCAGAGCAGTAGATCATGGCCTGCCTGTCACACACTCTCTTAATGAGCGAATCTCAGGCCGCAGCCAGCTCGAGGTGCCGTAGCCCATTTAGATAGAGCACTGCCAATCATAGACTGACTCACACACCTACAGAAGAGACCAGAACAATTATATACCCCAGCACAAAGAGGATCCTGCAGGTTCTTGTTGGACTCACTTACTCTGTGCTGTGTGAACGAAGGTTTATTATAGTAATTATAGTAGCTGAGATAACAAATCCATCACTAAAAAGTAAGCACATAAATAAATAAATACTAAAATAAATACTTAAAAAAACTAAAAACATCTGTGGCTTATAATATGAATTTATAAATATTATGGATTATAATATAAATATCAATTAAGCACTGATAAGGTATAAAGCTTTTTTGACAGCAAGATGAAAGGTAATGTTAAGATGAAGACACAAGTTTCAGTTATGCGTAACATGCACTTACAATCATAGTGAAAAACACATGTAGTGGCTAGAGGCTATTTATGTGGCTGTTGAAGGAAATTGAGCTCAAAGAAAGATTGTTGAAAGAGCTAACATAAGCTAAACAACAACAGTAATAATTAAACTTGGGTCTCTTAAAATTCATCACCTGTTAAAATCCAGTCACTTCTTTTCTTTGTACTCGCTTCTCACACTCCACCAACCAATCAGGAGCAAACTCAGACACAGAACACATCATACTTAGCTACCTGATCAAGAAGCTGGATCTATGTCAAGTTGCTGATGCAGTCTACATAACTGTTTGAAGACCTCAGAAAATGTACAACACAGGCTTAATAAAGGATCTTGAAAGGGTAAGAGTTATCTTTCTCAATATAACTCACGTCAGCCACTTTGCGATCCACTGAGCTTCAGAGTTTAAGTGAAAGAGCAGTTTTAAGGCACTATTCAGAAAAAATACTTTATTTAGTTTAACATTTAAATATTATGAAAAATAAAAATATGATATGTATATATTTATATCATATACATATATTTCTTTGTAGCATCTTTTAGTGAAAATGTCAAATTATCATGTGATCACAATTTGTGAGCAAATGTGCAATATTCTGATTTATTAAATATTTTGATCTAAAGCAGGGGTTCGCCAAACTGAGGCTCAGGACCATCCCTCTGAACAATGACTATTATGAAATAATGAGTTACGGCTGTAATCTTCTTTTAATAGATTTTCATTATTAAAATCCCTTTTTTATATTATTAATATAAAAACAAGCATTAGTAGGCCTAATATATCATTTTAATTTATGTTCATTTAAAATTAATCTCTGCAATAATATGAGTAGCCATAAAGTTTGGCGAACTAAAATATAACATTCTTGTGGACGTCTTCATCATTTAGGACTGTACGTAATAGCCAGTGAAACACTCACAGCGAACATTGCAGCAAGTATCGACTTTAATAATCCATTAATTTAAGCTGAGAATTTTCAATAAATCTTCATTGCCTCGTAATAAAATTCAAAGTGGTCATAAAACTCCATTGACAACTTTAACTTAAATTTAAAGCCGCAGTAAAATGGATATTTTAACTATTCAGTGTATTAGATATTTTTATAGCTCAAAGCGGTCTGTAAAATATGAGAGGGATGGGGATGATTTGCAAGGGATTTGAAATCATTCAAGGGCTGTTTGGAGAGCATGAGTTCTATAGTAAAATACTCATTGCTTTCATTTATCTTTTATACTGTTATCTGTTGACAATGTCTGGTTTTAGTTAGAGAGCACAAGAGAGGATCCTTTATGAAATGTATTTGATTAGCAACACAAGTCCTACTCCACTGCTGAGTCAGCTCTAAAGAACTCTGCATAACTTGATTCTGTCCAGGCATCTGGTTGTTCTGCCTGTCCTTAAAGCTAAAGAAAAGACATCTGTAACAGCCTCTCTGGAGAGAAATATCTGTTCCTGAGTCTGTGAAATATCACACAGAGCACGATGTCTCCACTTCAGTGCAGCTCTGTCTCTCTCCGTCATTCTCAGAAAAATTGTGACCTTGTGTATATTCCTCTTTTAAACAGCTGTCCATCTTTCACTTCCTTTCATTTATTTTTGTGCTCTAAAACTTATTCGTAAGAGAGTTTTTTTCTTTTTGTAGGATAGTTCAGTCTTCTACAATACATGCTCTGCCTTTACCTTCATGCTTCACTGCCTCTTCCATTAGTCAGAAAAGGCGTTGTCTCTTTTTCTCAAATACTTTTCGTTTGAGCTGAACTCAGTGTTCAGAATACAGAACGAAATTATATAGGTGTAAATCTTAAAGAAACGTTATGCTTTTATATATTTACATTTATTACGTAATAAAATCAATGTAAAGACAATTACATCAATTTGAAGATGCTGACAGGTTTTTTTTTGTAAACATGATCAACTGTCTCCCAGAAAGAAGGTTCAGAGTTCTAAGATTCCATGTTTACTGTCTTCACTTACATTGAAGACTATAACTTTTCCATTCTCCAGACTTTCGATTGTTTGAAATCTGGGGGTTCTGCTGAACATAGAACTTAGATTTACTGATCAATAATGTATTCAGATCGTCATCATTTGCCAGCTGTAAATATAAAGGAAGATCAGAATGTTCCTAGATTGACGTGACCTTGAGCGAGTGATCCATGTACTCATTAGCTCACACCTTGTTTATTGTTATGCCCTACACTATGGCATCAATAATTCACTGGTAGTCAGGCTACATGCGGCACAGAATTCTTCTCTCTTTCTGACAAAGTCTAGGAGCAGATCCCATAATACTCACATTCTCCATAAACTGTGAAAAATGCAGTAAACATTTTTTAACTTGTAGACAATTACAGGGAATTTATTTAAAGAATATTTATATAATGCAGAATGTCATGCAAAAACATATAATTTAGTCTTTTATATGAGTAGGAGTCATACTCTGAACCAAGAAGCAGCTGGGCACTACCTAATATGTCATGAGATACTGGATAACAATAGGTTTTATTTTTAATTCAATATGTGTTGTGATACAATGGACTACACTTTCACAAGATCATTTTTCAACCGACAATATTTAGACAGAGGCATGCTATCTGAACACGCATTTTAGTAAATAAGCACAATGGAAATCCTGTGCAGGGGAGTTTCCCAAGAAGCACCGCAATGACTGTTTGCAGTCACAAACAGTTTAACTTATAAAAATGCATTAATTTAACAAGGAAACTTACTATATGTATGTAAATATATATATATATATATACACACACATATATATATATATATATATATATATATATATATATATATATATATATATATATATATATATATATATACACACACATATATATATATATATATATATATACACACATATACATACATATACATACACGCATGCGTGTGTGTGTGTGTGTGTGTGTGTGTGTGTATGTGTGTGCGTGTATAAATGAATATGCATATATGTAAATATATAGATAAGTACAAGTTCTATGTAAATGAAGGATGAATTAACGAAGGTTTGATTTTGAGTTCAAGGGGTAGGAGTTTATATGTTTTTTTTTACTTCTTCCTGCTTTTTTTTGGTAGTTTACGAAATTAAATGTGTGTTGCGCTTTGTGTTGAGTGTGTACAAGAATATTTTATATCTACTATCATGTTCGAATTTCAAAGTCATTGAATGCAATTAAATTGAAAATAACTATGTAATAATATACTTTTTTTAGCATGTGGCTCTCATGTACAATCTATGCATGGCAGCTTCTTGTATTAGTGAACTATTGGTCATGTGCACCCCATGATGAGTTGAGAGGTACGCGTGTCCTGTGCTTATATACTAAACAGATATGTAGATATCGGCTCTCTATAGATATACATTGTCTTACCTGTCTCCTCTCGCTGACAAGACAATTAAAACTGCTTCATATAATCTTGCTTTGACTGTCAACATATTCGTTGTGGTGCACCTCTGTCTTTTAGCCGATTGCGAGAAATGTAGCAGCGGTGCAACTTGCTATTTTAAGTATTTTAGCAAGTAGTGGTAGTTGTAAAATGATTTGGTCATTATTTTAATATGTATGAATGTAAAACATACATAACCGTTTAAGAGAAAAACATAAAGGATGTATAATTTAAATGCAAAATTTAAATGGAGTGCTGCATCACAAAATCACTATTGACCAGGACACTGAACGGAGTGAAAAACATGCTCATACACAATCATAAATTATTTTAAATGATCCTTTTCCTGCATTATCATCCCCACCTTGCCTAACAACAAGTTTGAAGAGATGAGTTTTCAATTGAGCTTCACAAAACAACCAAATGTTTGCTGGACCTGAGGTCTAACTGATATGAATTTAACTTTGAACTGCTGAATCACATGACAAAACAATAAAAAGCATCCTTAAATCTTGTTTTAAAGCAAGTTAATTTTTTAAAGATGTAAAGTTGTGTTTATGTTTACGTTGTATTTAAGATGTTGAAGTGTTGATCTAAAGGAGATTAGATCCTGTTGCTGTTTAGAGTGTTCATGCCCACTAGACATCCTGCTTTAAAATAAAACCACCAAATATGGTCTTAACTGCAACACAACCATGCAGTTTTTCAGATCCTGTTCACCACAGTTCTTAGTGTATACTTGAACAAAGTCAGAGGCATCCAACGGACTGGCCATAGTGACCTCTCCGTGGCTGTACACCATCAGCAGGTCACTTATGTATGATGGTGCAACGCCTGGCAAAGATTTTAAAGTAATTGATGACCCAAAATCTACTGGAATCCTGAGCTCAACAGAGAGAGAAAAACTGTATTATGAATTATTTTAAGTATATAACGAAATTACCTTAAATCTCAAACATGTGAGGTAGATCAAGACAGGTAGGTATATTGATCATTAGCTTTTACAAGCTTTTTCCTCTCTCTGAATGCCTTTCTATAGAAACAAATTAAAATTTTGTTTTTACTGAGTAAATCTTTCTGACCTGATGAACTTCGTTCTGTCAGTTTCAATTTCAGGTGAAAATGTTCTCAGTATTGATTGCTCAGTGCTCTGTGCTGACAATGCATTGTACTCTACAAAGCACAGGCCTTTGCTGGGCTTCTCACTTCCACCTAAATCTTTCCTGACTCAATTTTAGCACTGTTTGTTTTTTTATTTTTTAATTAGGCTACAACCAAATTCAAAGGTGTCAAGGTCAATCAAAAGCGTACGAGCTCAAGATATGTCTGATGTATTTTATCCCTTTATATTAAACATTATCCAACAGTCAACAGAACAGCCAAAACTCCAGCTGAAAAAAGTCACAGTTTCCTTGTCTTCAGGGCTGTGCTGAGTATGATCTCAATCTAACCGAGACGCTGTGAGCTCACCCCTTTAGCCTTGTCTGCTCCGAGAGATAAAATCATAAATTCACTCCTTCACATTTCCACAGCTGCTCTCCCTCGAACACTCTAAAGCAATCCATCACTGCCCTGTTTTCGGTGTGCTACATATGAGTCTATATGAAACTCATCCGTCCTCGCTACAGCAGAATGTAATCACTTTCATACTCTGAGGACATTTAACATTCTTCTTATGGGCGTATGTGTTATTCCTATAGAGAAACATTTTCAGAGGATGAGTCAGCCAGGATATATGAGCCTCTGATTTCAAGATAAATCTGCTTTATTCGTTCGGCTCCATGCAGCTTTTCATTTAAAGTTTATCGCACCTCTCCACTCGCTCGCATTTACACACAATTCAGTAGAAGGTATACAGAGACAAGGCATATCAATACACAATCAGATAGTATTCAGTTTCTCTGTCCTTAGTCAACCTTCACTTCCGGCTGGTGCTTCTGTTTGTGTGTGCCTCAGAGTGAAATTTATCATCTATTGTTTAGTTCTGTGTTTAGATCTAAGTTGCTCTGCTGTGTTAAGTAAACAATTATGCCACTGTTTGTTGTCTGGATTAGATTAGCTATTTTATCAGCCAGTTTGTTTGTTGGTTAGGGTAACAGGATTCTTTTGGTCTACTGCTCATATATGTGAAAGTTGAGGTACATCATGGACTGGGTGCTATTCATTATTGAGACACAATCACTCAATGTTCAATTCAAGAATCAGAATTTTCCTTGTGTGTGATTACAAAAATATTTGTGTTGAATTCTAGCAGGGTTAATTTATTCCTAAACACCTGCTGGTTTGAGACAATGTATGCAATGTATATACAATGATTCAATGTAATGTGTTATTTACACATCTTCAATAGTATCATGGCAAATGTCATCCTGTTTTAATCAAACTATTTGTAAAAAATGAAGAAAGTACAGGCATAAAAAGACTTTTTTAGTCCAAGTTCAACTTCTCTTTACAAACATTAAAGATCACAAATTATCATTAATTGTAAAAATGCTATATAACCTAAACATTAAATACATAAATAATTTTCTGTAAATGTACTGAAATTCAGTTTACAATTGTACAGAAATGTTCTTTTTAAAATAGAAAAAAGAAGATAAAAAAAAAAGTCATGGTAACTTTCTGCCACAATTTTTTTCACAGATTTTTTTTTTACTGCGTTGCAATTTTTAAAAATATATTATATATTTACTGCAATTGGCTAGTTTTTCCCCCTTTTCTTACCATTTTTTAATACTGTGTACTCTTTCAGTTTATAAAGCAGGTTATTAAATTGTAAATTATTAAACATTTCAAAGTGTAACCAGCCCACCAGGTAACCATAGTTATAAAAACTAAAGTTATAAAGTAACTAAAGTCATAAAAACATTCAATTCCCCTCAACCAACCAATCTAAAAAAAACATACTGCAAACACAGTTTGGCTAACATTTTAACAAGAACAGCATTTGTAAATAGAACTATCGCAAAGGTCACTTATTTATACTTAATATTTATAATTTTAATGAATATTTCTGTTTTGTACAATATTTAACTTGTATTAAATTTTCACAAAATACATGTTAAAATGTTAAACTGAGAAAAGTGAAGTAACTAACTGAATAAATGTATTTTATTCAAACTCTGATCCGAGGAGCACTGAGCTGAGCTGATATCACTTTTTACTAACTCGTTAGAGACACTATTAAGGCTGAAACATATTGTTTAACTATGTATTTAAGTAAGCAATATATCTTTTCTTCTGAAGAACTAAAAAAAAAGATAATGAAAGCCAACAAGTGTTATGGATGTAATGGCACCTTTACTAGTAGGCTATCCCAGCTTACAATGCGAATATAGAAAAAAACCCTGTAAATCTTTACACCAAACCTAACATTTAGTACAATTAACATGCCATTGGTACTCTATTTATGCACTTTTTTGGAAAGTCTTGTTTGAATAAAGATCTTTGTATACTTAGATTGTACACTTGTGTGTGACTTGGATTCTTGTGAATGTGAGCTGCCAACCTGAAACTTTATCTGTCATCTAGTTGTGAGTTTTACCTCTGATACCTTTACTGTCTGTTTGACAGCTGCTCGCTTGAATACACTTGAATATGCTGCAAATGGTTCCCAAACACATCGGACACACAACTCTGTTTTAAACCATAAACAACTATCCTTCATTTTCAACCTGGTACTAATAGAATTCATTCAAAGTTACAACAAAAGGTCAGTAAAGTTATATACTGTATGATGAGATCAGAAAACCACAAACCAGATAAGAAAACATTCTTTTCCCTTCCTGGAAAACACTGAAACCTCATGTTTAAGTAGAGGAAGCCGGCCTTTATTTAGTGAAAAGGATTATTTAATGTACCAAACAAGATAGAGTTGTGCAAGAAATCAATAAAGTTGTTTTCCCTCAGAATACACAGTGAGCTTAATGAAGACAAGGACTCAAACGAACAAAAGTATCTGATACAAGTGAGATCAATTATAACATCTGATTCTACCCATATTTACAATGACTGCCCAGGTCTATCTCTAAAGCACCTGCAGATGGTGACGCCACAGACTGTCCTGTCAGCACACCTTCTATTAATATTTCTATCTAACATGAACGTTCTCACTGCTGATGGATGTCTGTCATTGCTGGTATTATTACTGCAGTAAAATCCTCAAATTAAAATGTCAAGTACTCTCTGTATGAAAGAGGCATGCATGTTTCAGCACAAACACATCAAGGTTTTGAGAGTAATTTTTTTTAAATAAGCACAAAAACAAGTTTTTTTTTAATATTTTTATTTTCACCTTCTGATGTGTGATTATATATGTATATGTATATATATATATATATATATATATATATATATATATATATATATATGGAAAATTAAAATTTAAAGTAACATTGTTTGCCATAAACAATCTCAATTAATTTAAAAAGTTTGCTTAACTCTTAACACACCAAATCAGTTAAAACACACAATTGGCAAAACAGTTGATTTCATTCTCAAAACCCCTCATTGTAAAGAAAACTCCAAAACTCTTTTTCAAAATCCAGTAATACAGTTTTCAAAACACTAACACATGTTTTCTTCTGACAGAACTTTTAGTCAATCAGAGCACATTGAGAAAGAATGTGGTTTTAAAATGACATAGTTTTGATGTTGGTGGAACTCGAGTGTAAAAGAAGTTTAAGCATTTGACATTTGTGTTAACTGTATGCATTTTGTATCAAAGCAACAAAAAATGTGTTAATTGTATCGCTTCCCTGAATGGATGTTCTGCTAATTGTGTTAACAGACCTGTGTTAAATGTCTTAGCAATTGTGAAAAACTGTAATTGTATAGCCTACCTAGACGAACGTTGTGCTAACTGTGTTAAGAGTTTAGGAAGGTTGTTACATTTATTGAAAAAACTCTCATAGCAATTGTGAAAAACTGCAATGAGAAAATTTATGGATTCAAGTCGACAATCATTTAATATATCATTTAATCGTATAATATAAAAGTGATTAAAGATATGAAATTGGGATAGTATTTGGAGTATTAATCCTGATAAATGAGATTCAGAGTGGAATCTGGCAACCCTACATCAGAGCCCAATCTAAATTTGAGTGTTTAGTTCAGTATCTTAAAGCCAGATTAAAGCCATATTTCTGAATTCCACCCAGATTTTACTCAAGCCTGATTTGACAATATGGCAGAATCTGGCTTGAATCAATATTTCTGATTTTGGCTCAGAAACAGACACCTGAAGCCAGACTAGAATACAACTTCTACATCCAAGTGGGAGCAAAAATACTAAACTTGTCCAAGAATCAACAAGCTGTCACATTGGGTCACAGCCAACCCCCTGAACCTGGTACAAAACCAGATTTTTGTCCATGAAGTTAAACTTAATTTTGACATATAGGCTAGAAAAAAAAATTACACGTTTAGTTTGCAATTGGGTCAAATTCATTTAGATTTTTTTTGCATTTCTTTGATCGTATTAAATATGATGGCCATCTCAAGAATCTCATACTGATTTTCAAAGAAGACTTCCACACAAATAAAGTCTTGAACTTTGTGTATAATTGTGTTATTGGAAGATTTGCATGCACTGATATTACATAGAAAACATGTTTCTTCTGTCTCTCTTGAATAAAGCACTAAACAATATGTATTTACAATTATAAAACTTCCATATCCAAAAAGGGCATCAAAGTTTTAATTTCTGTCTGCCTGTCCTTTAACTGAATTTATGTGAGTGCTGTTACAAATCACCTATAATATACTTTATGCATCTTACCAAGTAATGCATAGCAAGTGTAAAACTACATGTTCTAGTCCACACATGATGCACTCTAACTAACCCTTTAAAAGCAAAGATATGCTTTGCATGAGAGTTTAAGTTAGCACAAAATGTCAAGAAACAAATGTATTTAAATGAGTTTAAATGCTGAAACGTCATTTAACAAACTCTTCAGTTTAAGTCCATACCGAGTAACATTTTGCCATGTGACATGAGTACAAACCAGTGATGTAAAGATCTTTTTCTCACCAAAAGAAACACAAGATGAAGGCTCTAACAAGATCCAAAAGCCTATTAAAAAACAGACTCATTCCAACAACTTTAATGCTTCAACATATGGTCCCATATGATGGAGCATAAAAATTCTAGAGTTTCCAAAATGTAACGACCTTTCAAAAAACAGAGTCATGTTTGATGAGATTATCTGTTGTGCTCTTCACAGCATCCAATATTGCTTCTCTCTCTGGGATTTTCCATGCCCAAAAAGAGAATGAACTGAGAAGAAAATATTGAGTATCAAACATTAAAATGTAAACTATACCGTTGTGGGTGAAAAAATAGAGCAGACCATAAATATGTTTCGCAGGTTTTATTGAACGAGTAATCTCAAGGCCTTGGATTCTTCCCTGTGTTGATAGAGTGCCAAGGGTTAGCTAAAATATGAAGTATGTACCCTTTAGGCTATCAGGAGTGGAATGTATCTGCAAGCTTGGGCTAAGTCACTCAAGAGACATTCTTGTTTGTGACTTAAAACTATGTTTGCAATGAAACTGTTAACAGACCAGCATTTGATACAGGAGACCTAACTCAAAGAATGCTAAGCACTGTGCCGGATGGTATTTACACTATCTAAGCTTTGACAGGTCAGATAAATATAATTAATACTATCATTTACAGATAGGCCACCAAACTATTTTCTTTTACTGACACCGTGAGAAGAAGCTTCCAGTCTAAAAGGTTCCTCATTCTTGAAACTCGTGAAAGGATCTTTATCTCAAATAAACTTTTAACTTGACTTTGCAACTAGATAACACAACTGCACAGTATACAAGTGTTGAGGGCAACTCTGAGGTTCAACCATCCCCAAATGAGCTATTTATCTTGTGCTTAAGCCACAGGCAAAGACCAAGTTCCATTATTCTAGAGAAGACCATATCATCTGCTGCTTGGAAAATTAAATGAATTAATGCAAGACCACATGGCACAATTGTCTTTATTGAGTCTGCACTAAATCACTGCAAAGACACACGAAATTATTAAAACTGTCGTCAACTTCTAAAGGAAAAAAAACATATGATCTAAGTTTGAGGTTTAAAGTTTTACATTCAAACATTTGCAGCTACTGTTGCCACAGTTGTTATCTTCAGTTGGTGTTTAGACTGTTTTTCTAACACTATCTTTTTTCTTCTGAAAGCTCGTGAGCAACAATTACTCCAGTGTTTTTCAAATAATCATCTCAAGGGAGCCACAAAGAATATTGCGATAGTAAAGTTGTTGCAAAGCAAGTTTGGGAGTTGTCTCTGGGAAGTGAGACACATGTTTAATGTTTTATTATATTCTTGTAAATATTTGCTTTTTCCCTAATTATTTCACAAAACATTTGCTTGATAATAAAAGGCCATTGAATTCTTGTTTTTTTTTTTTTTGTTAGAAATCAATTTAGATTGAAACCACCCCTAAATTATTTATCCTAATGATATTCCTCTATTCAGCACAGTACATGCATGCATACTTTGATATAATTCATAAACTAATAAAATTGATTCCTGATTCCTTTAAGTTTTAAAGTTGCAAATGGGACACAACAGCGAAATTATCTTGTCCTATCTCATGGGATAACACTTTTTTCTTTGCAAAACAACAGGTTTTCCATACTACAACAAAGAAGAGCAAATGCTGTAAGAGAGACATGTTCATTGTGTAATTCTTAGTATATAGTTAATCTTAGTATAGGCTACACAATGGGTGCAGTCATTTTACAACAGGACATTTCTTACAGAAGAAATCACAAAGACTAGAAAAAGACTTGTGACCCTCAGAGTTGATGGTGCAATAAACATACACAGCAACTGAGGTGACCTTGAACATGGAATGCCCACTGCCTCATAATCGACCTTCAAATTTCAGACAAAACATGAAAAAGCTTTATCTATGGACCAAATGACTCAAATTCAAAATCTAAATTTACTTCCTTGATAACAACTCAATTTCCTGTGCACAGTTACTTGTGCAGACGTTTATTTTATACATGATCCCTCTGCTCTCTTTTAAATATTTTATGTTCAGCTTCATCTTTAAAATTTGACTTAGTTTAAACCCTTTATTCAAAACAAATAACAATCACTTTCACATTACATAACTTTACAAAAAAAAAACGCTGGCAACATTGTCTACCACGTCTCACACCAGAACATGCGAGAAGTCGTGAGACTGAGATAGTTTTTTCAACATGGTTGTGGTGACGTATCAGACACAAATGCTCCTGCCAAATTCTTACTCGTCTTTCATACATTTCTTCTGTCCAAATAGACTGAAAAGACTAAAAAAAGGTCCAGATATTAAACAGGCCAAATATCTTTGTGTCAGCAACTCGTCGGCGATTCAATCGAGTCTCGTTTATGACCAACTTGTTCGCAATTTCGGGTTCTTGTCAGCGACCTCTCCAAAACCTGTTACCGACTCAAAATTAGAGATAAAATCATGCTGAACTAGGCTTAAGCATCAATATGACTTCTTTTATATAAAGTGTTTGAAATAAGAAATTAAATAGGTAAAAAGGAGGATATTCGTAAGTTCAATCCACGAGCAGAGAGTTAACGTTTAATGGGTTGTTGTGCTGGTACTACAGATAACCTCTGACTCAACTGATTTTGCTCATAATCTAAAAGTCAAGACCTGACAAACAAGGTACATAGATTTCTAAGAAAAAGGGGAAAAGTTTTAGGAAGAGTCATTCTGACTCAGTCAGGCATTTTCTAGAATCATTTCATAATGTTAAAAGGGTCTTCCATGTTTTAGGTTGGTTGCCAAAAAAATATGACATCGTGTGGTAGACACCCAGAGAGTTTATTTTGTCCATGTGTTTCTGATTATATCAAGTCTGTAAAATCACTTCTCTTATAAATTTATAAATATCTTGTTTTGCACAATTGTAGACACAAGCAACAGCACACAAGTGCAATCTCTTTTACATCAACAATGTGAAATTTTTTTTAGACCTTTAAATTATTCTATATTATAGTCATCACATATCCCAGCACATCTATGGACACTGAAAATATTTAGAATAATTTGTATGTGCAATAAAAAAATTGTTCATTGGTAATGCTGAGGTTTTCATAATGGCTAAAACCGTTTTTTCAATAGGTTTAACAACTTTCCTAAACTCTTAACACGATTAGCACCATATCCATCTAGGTAGGTTATACATTTAACACATTTTTTGTTGCTTTGATACAAAACACATTCAGATAACACAAATTTCAAATGCTTGAGTTCTTTTCCACTTAAGCTCCACCAACATCACAACATTGTAATTTTAAAGCCAATTCTTTTTCTCAATGTGTTATGCATGTATTTTACAATTGAAAAGTGTAATCAGAGTTAATTGAACACTTATCATTCATTCATTCATTCATCTTCATTCAACAAAAAAGTTCATTTCTGCACTGATGAGTATATTAATTCAAGCCTTGAATTATTCATTCATTCATCTTCATGTCGGCTTTCTTCCCTTTCGGGGTCGCCACAGCGGAATGAACCGCCAACTCTCTGGCATATGTTTTACGCAGCAGATGCCCTTCCAGCTGCAACCCATCGCTGGGAAACATTCACACACACTATGGGCAATCGTTCTTACTCAATTCACTTTTACCGCATGTCTTTGGACTTGTGGGGAAACCGGAGCACCCGGAGAAAACCCACGTAATCAAGGGGAGAACATGCAAACTCCACACAGAAATGCTAACCGACCCAGCCGAGGCTCGAACCAGCGATCTTCTTGCTGTGAGACGACCGTGCAACCCACTGCGCCACCGTGGCGCTTTGAACACTTATCAGTTTAACTTAAAAGTTCAACATAATCAACTATAGCCACTAAGCTTTGAAGTTTATACTCTCTCACACACATTGGAAATTCAAATAGTCTTGTCAGCGGTGTTAAACTTCTGCAAGCAGTCAGATACCACTCTGATGTTGATTTCATAAGCACCCAGTCTTCAGAATCATCAACCACCAGCAATAACCAACTACAGAAGGTGGCATGTTTATTCAAAATAAAATTTATTTGAACTTGGTCCTGTTTTTAATCAAGGCCACACAGGGTGAGATGAGGTTACCAGTACCATCACGACCGTGTGTTTGCGAGCATGATGGATTAGGTTTGCACAGGTGACAGACCTCAAGGAAATAAGAGAGGGCATCTCTCTTTTTCTCGTTAAATCTGTTCCTCACAGACATATGCTTGACTGGAATATTAATATTTGCTTTTAAAGAAAACCCCAAACAGGAACAGTCTTCCATGCAAAAGTATTGAATTGCATTCAGAAGTGACAAAATTATGTAACAAGGATCTTCAGTTGAAATCCTCTTCAGCACCAGTAGAACACAGTTTCCTTTTACTCTTTTTGGTATTTGCTTGCGTATGTTCTTAAGCCCAATTTGTTTGTTCACCTCTGGCTACAACTTCCCTCAAAAGTCAACAAGGGATGTGAAGGTAAAATTACTTCATAAATACATTTTTGACCAATACAAAAAAAAAGGTTGAAAATTAAAAAGAAACAATCCAGAAATCCATCCTACAAAATAAATACAACAGAACTTCTTAAAATGTAGGTAGAAATTCAAAATGTCCCAGTGAGATCTTAGTCATCAAACACAAATCGTGGTTGGTGCTGGACTCAAAGTGTTTATTGTGGAAAAGTATGTATTATTGTTATACATCAAGTAGACTAATAGGAGTAGAAATGAGCTAATGGACTTTAGGGAAGAATGTCTGGAGATGATATGATAAACAAAGAAAGGCTGTGTGCTAGAGCTGTAGTATGAGTCTAGTCTCATTTTCTGTTGATAAAGACTCATTGGTATTCAAACTCGGTGATCTACAAACTCAGGCAAGTCTAAGCAATGTGTTTTTAGTTCTTCAAAATAAAATATTAATAGTGTCCTACTGATTAGCCATGTGCTATGCATCAACAATTTAAAATGTACTTCTCACTCACAATATCTGTAAACAATGCATCCAAATGCATTGTTTAATTACAGAATGTCTAGACAATTCAGCAAGTAGACATACAAGAAAGACGGCAAATTTTGCAAGAAACTATTCCAGAAAGGAATGCTAAAAGAATAAAAACTTCATGTTGGGTCAGGTTGAAGACTGGCCTCTGATTCCTAGATTAATATGTTTAACTAATGTTAACAGTTAATAAACTCTTTAATCAACACAGTTTTCATCTGTTTGTAGCATAAATTCTCAATACATAGGTATCTAAACTTATTTGTTGTTAACCCCTTAACTGTTTTAGGGGCAGCTGTGAGATCACAGGAATGATCAAAATGTTAAAATTAAATGTTATAAAAGTAAAATTTAAATGAACTTAAATTTGTAATGTTGTGTGGAAATTTGTAGCTAATTAAAACCAATCGTTCAGGTAAACTATATAATATAGTTTCCAATGTATTACTTTGTTGTTGCCTTGTCTGTCTTATAATTTGTCCCAACTATCATAGTATTAGATTTGTCTTTGTATCGACAAGTGGAGTACAATATAGCCCTACAGTGCATTGACAACCTACCAAATAACTGAATGGAGCAGTTCGTGGATCAGTACGCAAAGGGAATGCTCTGTCTAGATCTATTAAAAAAAAAACAGCAATTTTTGTTAATTTTGTTGCAAAGCAGACTGTATTACAACAATTAATACTGCATTAAGACAATTTCGAACAGTGAAGAGTCGTGCAAGCCAGTCTTTTGTCTCTGAGGTTATTACACATGAAAGATTCCAAGCATGGTTCAGTCCATTTTGACAACACCCACAAGCCAAATGCTAAGCATTTGATTGACGAGAAAAAGTTGAGACAGACACAGTGGCTCAAAAATCCAGCTGTGTTGGATGGTCACTTTAAAAAGATTCAGAGCCATCATATACAGTAGAAGATTGATAGAAAACCATTAGGATGTTTAATTTTACTAAATTAAAATGATCAGTAAGTCCTTCTATGCTCAATACACAGTAGGGTAGCGTGGCCAAAAGCAGGAGTATGTAAGTTTACCTCTATGATCTACTTTGAAGCTGATTTTCAATGTAAAGAGTTGTACACACAGGATGAATGCCGGTGTTGGTTTGGATGTTACAAATCTGCTGTGGATAAATGTTTATATTAATCATGAGCTGCCCTGAAGACAGGAATTTCTTTAACACCCTTTAACAACAGCTCAACATTTAGTCAAGACTTTTAGCCTTGAGCCTGTTTAAACAGTAACTGAATTCACACGCTTCACAATGCTCTTCATTCATAGCCAGTCATCCTTTCCTAATGTGTGCGAGTGTGTTTGCTCTGCAATACCTGGGCAGAGCTGCTGTCTGGATTAAATCAGCTTTTGCCTTTAATGTCCACTTTTTCCATCCTTGAAAATGTATCGTAAAGGCGATTGTAAAGGCAAGGTGACTGGATGAAGGTGTACATAAAACACACAGAACTATGCCCATCGGTAGGACAGCTGAACTGTGTTCCAGAGAGACAAACCACAAATAAATGCACCAACTGTGCTGCAGATTAAAGCAAATATACTCTAAAATATATTCTAAGTGATGAATACATTAACATACACAGCATTTTACTTTTGTGTGTTTCAAAGCAGCAGACCACTATACCCTGACAAAAAACAGACAGGAAACAGACAGGAAAAATGCATTTTTTTTTAACTGAAGAAGAAGACAATAACAAAAGTCCAGGAAAGTGTTTCTTTATGAATATTTTTTACTGGAAACAAATGGAAAATTCAGGAGAGCCTAAACTAGGAAGTACTGTGAAAGCTAAACGGTTTGCCGGAAAAGGGGATTTTGGGTAATAACACTTGCAGTGGGCTAAAGGGTAAGTGGTCCATTACACGTACAAGGGGGAAGCAATGAATATACAGAATATAAACAAGTAACAAGTATAATAAGTAAATATAAACAAAACTGAATATAAGACCCTTATCAAGGATATACAATAAACTAAAACAATAACTTTAACAAAACACAAAAGATTCAGGCAGGAATAGAACTTAATACTTGCAGACTAGATACTTTTTTTTGTTCCGAAATATTTTTTTGCACTTTTCTGGTTACATAGGCTCAAGGTACAGGACAGGAAACTTATGAAGAAACAATACTCAAGAAAAAAGGACAATGAGTAACAAAATGAGGAACACACAGGAAAAGAGAGAAAAACTAAACAAAAACACAGCTGTATCAGAGGCAGTCCATCATTGACTAAGTAATATGGAGTAGTCAGATAAAGCGGTCATAGAAATCAAAACAAGGTAACCATATTCAACATCGGAAGAGAGGACTAGACACAATTTTACGAATTTAAATAATATTACTAAGCAGTTAAATAATGTTCCAGAAGGCACAATGGAGCAATATATCTTAGAACAAACAACAATGTTAGAGGTAGAAAAGCATATGAACAGATTGCTTTTAATCGTTGAACAAACAATAATGTTAGAAGTAGAAAAGGTGCTCAAATGTGTCTAATGTATTCCTAGTGGTTTTGCGCTAGCTTGCTGTATTCTTGCAAGCTCACAAACATCTTTTAAGTCCAAGCTGTTTTTTTTATTGGCCCTTTAAGTCAAGAAAGGGTGTTAAATATTTCCATTTAAACTATCCACTTACTTTTGCACATGCTTATTTGGTCAAGTTTAATACCGTCTCCAGCAACCAACCCAAACTTGCACATAAACATGCTCTGAAACATACACCCACTCACACTTGGCCTCACATACTCTGCAAATTGCTTGAGGTGGTTGAGAGCTCTGCACATCTGGATATCCTTTTCAAAAGATTTAAACAGCAGGGTAGTGAAGGCGTTATTCAGTAGCTTGGGTAGTAGCTCTGGAGGGTATAATAGCTGCAAGACATTCCACTGCTCCAGCAAGTTTAATAATGAATTCCTCTTCTTGTGAGAGTTAATACACTAGCAGAGTTTCAGCACATGTTGTAAAAGCCCTGTGCATTATCTGCCAGTATCTGAAATGTACATCTGGCACAATAAATACTCTATGATAAGTTTAACTTGCCAAACAAAAAACCCAACTGCTATACTTGAAGAGCTTGATTATTTGGAAGTGGCTTTGGCACAAACCCACAGACTCACTTCTCACTTACCCTACATATTTTGCGAGCTAAAACTGGCAAGAACAAAAATGTATTTGCATCAAGACTCCAAATTTCACTTGTCTGTTATAAAGCAATGCTTCATGGATTGTTTTCTATTCTGTGCATGTTCATTCATTCATTCATCTTCATGTCGGCTTTATTCCCTTTCGGGGTCGCCACAGCGGAATGAACCGCCAACTCTCTGGCATTTTGTTTTACGCAGCGGATGCCCTTCACAGCCGCAACCCATCGCTGGGAAACATTCACACACACTTCTGTGCATGTATTATGTCGTATTTAGTTAATTTTATTTAGTTATTAAGTAAGAATAGTTCCAATAAATAAATATAAAAAAATGATGCCATGAGCTTATCCAAGCCAGTGTCTGCTGGATGAGTCACATCATTTGAGTAGACGAGGAAGACAAAGTATACCAAACACAACCTTCAAACCCACAGTCTGTTTAAAGTCGCAATTGTGTTCTCCCAATAGAGTCGCAAACATGTGCTCACAATGGACCACTCAACTTTTAGAGCTAATTACAGGACAAATGTGATGAATGGAATCACACCATTTCAAAACTCCAAAAAGTGTAGATTTCAGTGAACCAGTCCATGTGACTCAATGAGTAAAATTATCTCATAAAACACCATTGGGTTAGGGTCATGAGAACATTTTTTTTATTTTAGAATATTCATTCATTCATCATGTCGGCTTTATTCCCTTTCGGGGTAGCCACAGTGGAATGAACCGCCAACTCTCTGGCATATGTTTTACCCAGCGGATGCCCTTCCCTGCCGCAACCCATCGCTGGGAAAATTTTAGAACATAAAATATTATATATATATATATATATATATATATATATATATATATATATATATATATAATATTTTACAAATTTTTATGTTCTAAAATTCAAACACTTGGATCTTGAAGTTCAGATCATCAAAGAGGGTCATCAACAGGGAAGAGTAGATGATCACAAAAGAGTTGATGAAGAATTTTGGCTAATGCTTGATTTATTTATTTAAATGTGCGGCTTAATCTTTTCTGTAACCATGAATCAACCATATCACTATTAACTAATCACTAGCTTGCCTCTATAGATTAATCGACTGTTCTGTGATCATCTGTTTTTGAGCAACCTAGTTTCGGTTAGATCTTAATTTCACAACCTGAATTATATGCTTTGAATTTTAGAATGTTGAGTTTGATGTTTCAATTTTGTTCATCTTGAAATCTTAAAACTTTATTTTTACTAACTGGAAATCAGCAGAAAAAAATCTAAGTTTGACAATACATCTATAAATAATTATGCCTTAAAAAAACAGTCATTTGAAATATCAGAAGTTCTATATTCAACTTACAAAATACAAAGGACGAAATTCTAAATATTTTATAATGGCATGTAGTTTAGTTTCATTAAACGGCAACTGCCAACAATTGAAACCAACACAATTGAAATATAGAATGTCTTGGCAGACTATTAACCCAAACTGACAATTCTTCCAGTAAACAACTCCATGAACGTTTTAGTGTTTGTTTATTTTGGCACATGTGTAATGACGCACACAAATCCCCTTTTGATAAAAGACCTCTTCGGCCCATCCTTTCATCATAACTGCGAGGTCACTCATGCACTAAAGTAACATATTGTACTGTGACCAGGGGACCCCATCATGCTGGTGAGGTGGGTCAGTGTTGTTTTCGATCTGGACACAGCACTCTGGCTTTTGTTTGATTTCTCACTATAGTTACGGCTTGCTTATTTTGGCCATGGGCCATGTGTTCCCTTTTCCTCTCCGACCACAGCCTGAGAATGACATAGGGCTGAACAAAGTAGCATTAGTCTGTCATTACATTGCAAATGATATATGTGTAAAATTCTGGAGCTAATTGTGCAGGATTGACTTTAGAAACCAATCTCAGTTTCCACTTCATGAAACAGCCTTTGTAATCTTAGTAACTGATATAAACTGTGTGGAAGTTTTTCAGCAAGGAGTAAAACTCTTAAGCCCTTGACATCTGCTATTTTTGTTGCCTCAGCAAGAAAATCCTTGACGTTATCTAGCAGCATACAGAAAGCTTTAAAGCATCCGCAAGTGTTTGTGTTATTCGCCATGGAGATTACGCTTTTATGAGGCAATCTGCTTCTCAGTAATATGCTTCTTCTTTGCCGTCTCAGGAGGGAGTTATTTACGGCTTACTGTGCCCTCAAAAGGGAGCACAACACAATAAATAACATTGTGAGCTTAAACAACATGATGTTAGTTTAGAACACGTCAGTGACTTTGAGAGACGATGCTATTGAACAATAACTTGGCAAAAACAAAAAAAAATGACTTGCACAAAAATGTTGCTTAACTACAATATTTTATTTTCCCCAAATTTCACTACCTTTCAGAGTTAAAGTACAAATCTGCATTACAATTGTTTTCTGCAGTACTTATAAAATAAAACGTTTGCATTAGAAGTCTAGTAGTAGACCTTCAGCTCAAATCACTGTTCTTTAAAGCTGAGGTTTACTTTTTTCAGCAATTGGATGAAAGCAACAGAAAGATAGTATCAGAAAAAAACAAAGACTGTTAAAATGTGTTTGTTTCCATTATGGATCAAAACTAAACTGCTCACTATACAAAAAAGGATACTACAAAAACACATTCTACAAAATCAATACAACACACATTTGTGTCATCAGTGATACACATTCAGTTGCCTTGTGATTGACTCCCCTTTATGTTTACCCTTCCCTCTTAAGTGAATGCATTCGTTTTTTTTCTACTTTGTGGTTAAAAGATTAATTACATCCAAATTTTAACAACATTAAAATGTATTTATTATTTGCTCTTGATTAGTTTACAGAGTTACAGATCATGAGTCATTATTTTTTCATGACCAAGGGGTGTACTTGTTTCTGTAACTTTCAATGACAAAACTGGTTCACAGAAATTGAAAATCTTTCATAGCACAAGGACAGTCCCTTTTAGGTAAAATAAATCGACTTATGTCCATTTGCAACATACATCACAAGAAAGTCTGAAAAATGCAAATAATGCAGAATATTTTATAAAAAGCACAACCTGACTTTCATTTTACTTATTCATATACTCTGTGCATTTTATGCAACATAGGATTATTTGCATGCTTATGCACACACACGCCATTACAATGCAGATTAAAATTATACAGCTCATAAAAATGATGAATATTTCATTATTGTTTCAGAGACCTCAGTTGATGATTTCACATGAACACAAAGATACATGAAGTATAGTTTAAATATAAATCATCAATCCTAAAAAAAAATTATCCAGTACAAACACTACATGATAGAGGTCACTTCCTTCCACAGTGATACTTTTAATAGTGCAAAAGCATTTTCCAATTAAAAATGTGGATTAAATGAGGGAATTATGCTAATGCAACCCATGGGATCATTCAGTGAAGATCTGCTTAATTGAGTTCTGCCCCTAATGTAGAAAAGGTTAGGTTTAAAATTGGAGTCCATTGCCCTTGAATTACAGTAAAATGCATAAGTGTGCATGCTCGTGATCATTTTCCAATGCTTGATTGTATTTATCGCAGATAATCTCAAATTGTTAAATCTACACTAAATTAAGAGAATGAAAAAATGCAGTGTTCAAAACTGAATACGGTCATTCTTGTTCTTGGCAATGTGTTGAGATCTTATGGAAGGAAGCGCATTTGATAACAGCTGACAATCCATCCACTTTGAAACATTTGAAGTGTGAGACAGTAAAGCTGGGTATGAAACATGGCAGCTCCTTTTATCCCTGATATTAAAGACGGTAGAAGGGTGAGGAGAGGTTTCACCAGTAGAGTGGTTAGTTCAGCTTAATGCATGCGTTTGCTTCAAAGCCCTTTCAAGTCCTCCCTAATGTGCTTTTGATATGTCAAGCATTATGGGTAATTACAGCATAATTTGCTACTCGATGAGAGAAAAGGGAAGGATAAAGTAACAATCAAAATGAAAAAGAGAGATCCCTCAGAGGTGCATTACCCTGCTTTGCATTGTCTAATTTCTGTAAAACAGCACTTTAGTATCATTTGTTCGAATGAAGCAAAGAGAAAAAGAGGATATAACTTTTATTACAAACAACAAAAACATTTGAAAGCCCAAAGATTATATGTTTCTGGGACAATATTATATTGCATTATTAAATCTGTTGCCTGTATGTGGCAAGGTTTGTGATTATTTTACATTTTCCAATTATTTCAGAGCATTTATTTGCTCAGCACCAGAGAAATTGTTCTGTTAGATGTGTGACCAGATACAATCACACAGCACATGCTGGGACCAATTTAATTTTACATTCCATAATAAAACAAAGAAAGGTTTCACTAAAATTATTAAATCCCTCTGGGTTGTTAATAAATGAGTGTTGAAAGTGAAATAAAAAAGGCTGTCTGGAACAGCACGTCTTTATCCCAGACACACCAGTCTGGATATCTGGGGGATTCCAGACTCTGAGAGCCTAAACATGCTTCATCGGTACTGACGGTACACTTCACTCTTACTCATGGCCCACTCTGGGATTTTTTTTTTATTTGAGGAAAAGCACAAACTTTCCAGGAAAATTACTTGTCAGAATAAAGGAGCAATGTTTTCTGTCAAGAGAATTCTTTCCATTCCCATTTGTTTAGAAGTTCCCCAGAACATGGACATTCAGCCGGACATGAAAAATGATTTCACTTTACAGATACATGAACATGGTGAACAAAGCAATGCATGAGAATCCAGAGAAGTAATCCAACTCAAGCCTACTTTTGTACTCGCCATGTTCTGTGTTCCATAATTTGGGTTTTCCCAGTGTCATCTTGTTTCAGTTTTGTTAATTTTTAGTTCTGTATCTCCCTAGTCTTCCTTAGGTTTTCTACCAATTACCTTGTTCAAGTCTCCAACCCTTGTTGAGTATACAGCTAGCCACATAACCATTGTTGTTCTTGATACAGTCACATTCAACTGATTAAATCAAGTACTGAATCCAAAAACACTTGTATTAAACAGTTGAGTTCCCTTGTTGACAAGCTCAAAAAGTTATGTGAATAAAAATAATAATGCTATTCATGTTAGCATAATGTTTCTTTTCTTTAATATTTTAAAATCAACCCTCAAAATAAATACAGAAAGAGAAAAGGCATATAGCTCCCTTGAAGAAATCTTCAAAACCGCATCAACAAACACAGTCAGCTTTTCAAAGTGTGTCTGTTTCCTTAATTTGTCATGCAAAAAGATGGGAGATATGGGTCTAACTGAGGTGGAAATGCAAAGGAAAGTCATGTAAAAACAACATTTTTTTTCCAATAAATGTCTCTTCTCTTGTAGTTTAGGCTAAGAAGAATGTTCAACACGAAACACAGCCTATAATTCATAAACAATCTAATTGTGGATGCAGTCATGTTAGTGCTTGCAATGTTAGGTGAATTCCTCCATTCCTCAAACATAACGCTATCTGAGCGCACGAAAACAAGCAAACCACCCAAGAGAAGATGTGTGCTCATTCCAGATGGGGAACCGACTGATGTGCGTATTGATATTAATTTGATCTAATAAAAAAAGGATAAAGTTCAGATAGAAATATTTGTTCAGTTGCTGTTCCCTATTATCATCAATAATATTTCTTCAAAGAAATAATTGTTTACATAGAAAGAAACGCTCAAATTAACAATCAACAATTTAACAATGCAGAGGAACATTAATATTTACATTTCTGTAGATAAAGACTGAAAATTAAAAGCTAGAAGCAAAACTTGTACAATTTTAAAGTCTGTGTAAGAAAGTTTAAGTAAAACAAGAGAAATTCATGATTGTTCCAGCTCATCTTGTCTGCCAGTCAGCATCAGGATCTTGAAATCGATGTGAAACCTGACTGAGAGCCAAAGCAAGGGCTGCAAAACAGGATTAATTCTTGTCCTTGTCTCAGTATAGGATCAAGTTCCTTGCTCTTGATTTAGAACATGTTAGTTGAGAAGTTCCTGCTAAAAGCACATTAGTACAATCAGACAAAAAGATCCTAATAAAGAAGAAATCTTTGCTCTAACAGCATATCTAGTACTCTATTAATGTAACCCTGGAGTCTACAAGCTCTGAGCTCCACAAAGAGAAATAGCCTTCTCTGCAAAACTCTGTAAACATACCATTTTTAGCAGTAATTAGAACTTTAAAAACTACAATTACTACTTTTCAGAATATGTTTGGTTAATTCCTGAAAAACGATGTCAGCAAGCATTGTGCAATTAAATCCCGATATTAACATATTTCATAATATTAATTAATTGTATATTTTCTATAAGGAAAAAACTGGCCTTCACCAAGTCAAGAAGAAATTATCCACATTTAAATGAAATATACCTTGAGGATTTTTTAAAGATTAATCTGGGAACAAAATTCATCTAAAACCAAAAACAATATCAGCTTCTGCATTATTAATAAACTGAATTACTTAACATTTTTTACCCAGTCTTGAAAGAAACCATCTATTACTCTACCACTTAGTAGTAAGTGCTTGGTTAACTTAAGCCACAACTTAAGCCTTTGCCAAAAAGCAAATTTTCACAGCAGGCTTCTCAACTATGACAGAGACAACAAAAGGGTTCCGAGCAGCTGATAGAAGAATATTAAATCAACCCTCATTCAATATGACAGTACTTGCTGAGGTCTCAAGGTACAAACACATTACCAAACACTGGCAGCAAAGCTCACTCAATGGATACAAATCAACACACAACCCTCACCAGAGAGAAAAGCATCTTTAAATAGGTAAACCGTTTGCCATATAAATCAATCATTTGCATGGCTGCATGTGTTTTTCAGACATGGAAGTGAGTGTGGTAAGGAGTTTGAGAGTAAGCAGTAGAGAACAAACTTCTGACAATTAAGAATTACAAATTTATTTTTGGATCAACAAAGTTTCACTTTGTCAATATCTCCAAACACAAAGGCCTTACACTAAAACTAGTTTTCATCACATATTAGCCAGCTTTAACAGAGTCAATATGGGCAGATATACGAGCGTCACAGTGGCACAGTGTGTAGCAAGGTCATGTCACAGCAAGAAGGGCGCTGGTTCGAGCCTCGGCTGGGTCGGTTGGTATTTCTGTGTGGAGTTTGCATGTTCTCTCTGTGATCGTGTGGGTTTTGTCCGGGTGCTCTGGTTTCCCCACAAGTCCAAAGACATGCGGTATAAGTGAATTGAGTAAGAACGATTGCCCATAGTGTTAAAGAGTGAATGAGTGTGTGTAAATGTTTCCCAGCGATGGGTTGCGGCTGGAAGGGCATCCGCCGCATAAAACATGTGCCAGAGGAGTTGGCGGTTCATTGCGCTGTGGCGACCCCGAAAGGGAAAAAGCCAACATGAAAATGGATGGATGGAATATGGGCAGATAAGAAATCTATCGGTCATAAACATAAATCATTGTTTGTGAAATGCAACAAGGAACATGTTATGCCAAAATGAAGCTTCTCTGCTGTCAGTCTCTATAGTTTTTATTTTTTAATCAGTGCATGGCTGATTTCCTAAAATCCTGGTCAGGGTGAAATAAAAAAAAACCCACAGTTTACATATTTCCTGTTACATATTCCATTGCATGAGTCATCTAAAGTCAAACAAATATTTAGACAGCATGATAACATTCACAGGATCACAGGAAATAGTTCTATGTTTGTTAAAGCTTACCTTTGACAAGTGCTTGAAATTACCAAGCTCCTGGATCTTCCAGTCAGAAGAAAGATTGTGTGTCTTAAGCCTGTATATAAGATTGATCATCAAGCCCTGAAATGGAATGTGTATTAAAAAAAATAAATAAATAAATGTGTGCTATTCTGTTGGTGATTTATTTAAAATGCTGTCCACATTTTCTTACACTCGAATAGAGAAGAGCAGCTTTAATGCAGGTGTTTGGATTTCTGTGGGGAACTTGTGTGCTCACTTTATGTCTTCATGAATGTGCATGAGTGCATGTATGTGAATGTAGATCATTGGTCTTCAACCGGGTCCTTAAACACAAAGCTCTTATGTCCTAGCTTGAATAGCTAGTTCCTGTCAGATTCTGTCAGCTGCGCTGGAGGTGGGGGAGGAGCAGGAAGAGAGGCCCAGGATGCAATCATTTTACTTGGGCAGACAGCATGGCGAGACCCTGGACCAGGCCTACAACACTGGGGCCTTGTGTGCTGCTCAACTGCTTTTGGCATACTGTCATAGAAATGTGAACATGTCATTTCATAATTGTGAACATACAAAAATTTCATTGCCACCATAGTAACTCAAGTTAATATTTTTCAAGTTTCCACCATACACTATAAAAATTACTGCCAGATAATAACTGGGATTGTTAGGAAACAAACAGAATGTTTATAGATATTACACAAATTTTGTATTGTAAAATGTTACAATTAAAATCTGAATGCTGGTTTTGGATCGGATTTGAATTCTGAAACTAGCAGCACCTTTTAATCATGAACACTGCCATTTCCAGAGATTCTTGTGGTTTCCACACCAGAAGCAGAAATATTCCACTGTTGTGGCATAAACCACACAATAAGATTTGCTCTACACATTTGTTCAATAATAATAATTCCTCTCTCATACACTTTCTTTCTTTTACGTGGAAAGATATATTGGGTTTATATAACAAATACAAAAAAGGTTTTTGTTCATAAAGACATGTAAAAAAAGTTTTCACAATTTGTTTCCATCGAGGGGATTGTTTATTCTACGATTTGAAACGTCCCTTCACAGATAATTTAAGATCCAGCTACACCTCTTCCAATCAAATCAAAACGTCAAGAACTCACCTCAGTTATACAAACGGGGTTTCATATCAGGTGAATGAGTAATAAGGAGCAGGTGTGGACTGATCATACTTTAATATACACAGAAGCAAATGCATCAAAATAGTGGAGAAGATGAGGAACATCATTAGCATCAGAGCAGATAGCATAGCATACAAATGCTATGTAAAGATCGACAGGTGAGAGTTCTTTACAGCGAGATGAGAATTTCCATACAAACAAACAAACAAAAAATATGATCATACCAATCAAATTTGGAATTTGATAACATTTGACATGGTTCCTATTATTTTTACATACATATTGAATCCCTCTTAAAATAGAAATTGTAGATTTTTATGCAAATATGAATGTGCTTGTTGTGCAATTCTAAGGTCTGGTTTTAACTGGGATTCATTACTGTTGATATGATGATATGGTAGAACTATACAATTATGTTGATCTTACTTAGCTACAGATTATACTAGACATTCAATTTAAACAGGAATAAAAAACATGAATCTGAAGAAGTTACCCAATTTGAACTTTAACCCATTTTACCAATAATCATTCATGTATAAAACATGAACAGGACACAGCACTAAAAAAAACTACCCAATAAAATAATGAACATTAAGCTGTTTCATAACATATGCTTGAGTGCTATCTAAGACTAAGATAAAAACATCATACCAAATAGAGATATTAGATAAAACTTACCAGTATTAACTACCAGTTTAGTGAAATTAATGCTGTATTAGTAATGCATTTGTCTTTGCATGTAGCATAAAAAAGATTTTTCTTGTGTACATGATATCAGTGTAGATTTGAGAAAGCATCTAGGACATAGCCAGCTTTGCTTGCATTTTACCGGAGGCCATTTTAAAGTTTAAATACGTTAGCATTACCGTTGCCAAAGATCTCCAAGTAATGCTTTAACAACCTTTGTCACACATTTCTGAAAATTCTTCTGTAAAGATGTAAATTGATTGAACTTTAAAGAATCTGTGCTGATGGCTGATATTTTGCAAGTCCAAATCCGCCATGCAACAAGACAGTTCCTAGACACAATTACAAGATTACTTTGCAGCCTCAAAGGTTTTAGTGACATCTGCACTTCCTGAACTCTGCAAGCAGATATTTGTGTCATACAAATTTGAATATGTGACATTGAAGCAGGTTCAAACAACGGCCAGAACTATGCCATCCATGCGAGGAATGAGGAATCAGCTATTAACAAATAATGTAACCTCACTGAACTGTCTGAAAAACCAGGAAATTAATTTAATGAAAAGAGGACCCAAAGAAAGTGTTACTTGAAGTATCCATGTGGTATCTTAACCTAAAGAAAAAGTCTTCAAAAGTCATATTTTCTATTCCTTTGTAAGAATGTAGTAAGAAACTCCCTAACCTCTGACCTAGAAATATTTTTTTCTGCTCTAAATATCTTGAAAGAGCCATCTACTGTAATAGCTTTACAAACACAGAACTACTTTAATGAATGATATCGCTGACCTGCCTGTATCTGAAGATAACTGCACATACCCCAGTACACTTCTTCTGGAATTATAAGCAGACACATATAAATAAAAACACACACATGTTTATATAAAAGGTCTTATAGACTTGAATGAACAGCTGCATTTCCACAAAATATTTGTTCCAAATCTGTATTACTGAGTTTAAATCATGTTAAATTCTGTGATCATTCATAGAAATTTATTTGCATGTTGACATTATGTCAACTTCTATAGTTTGGAATTACATTTATGTCGATCACAAATTATTACATCTTGGTACAGGTTTGAGGTTTACATTATGCGTGAGCTCCATTGTTTACTAATTGAGTCATGCTGTTTTCTACATTTTTTACATGTTTTATGCAGATCACTACCTCACCACAGCTTACCCTTAAAATGATTGTTTTTATAATAATTATATTGTGCTTTGCTAAAGCTGTAGATTCTAAATTTGTTTAGTAAGCAACCATTGGTGAAAAAGCAACAGAAATTACAGTAGTTTGTCTATTTAATGCATTGTATTTAAAACTTCACTGTATTTGAACTATTAATGCATTTTGGGCGTCAATGTGGGTTATACCTTTTTTGTTAGCATCAAAAAAAAGTGTTCTGAGGATAAGAATAGTCAGAAATTGGATAGAATTTCTTAGAAATTATCTTAAGTGCTCACAAATATAAAGAGTCTTGAGTTGCATTATTGACTGAATCCACCAGCCAGGGGCAGTGAAAGTTCTGGTGAGAGATCTTCTGCATTTGAGCTGGATTTCTGGATGCAAGTTTCAGTAAGTTGAACTTAACACAAGCCAGTGAAGAGAGATGTTGGAGTTTCAAAGGCTTGTGTCCAAAGGTCTGAATTAATCTGAATGCATTGCTTCAGTTACATGAGTCAATTGCAAAACCTTTAACATCGTAAACATGAAAATTAACTAAACCTCAAACTTGCAAATTTAAATTATTTCTTGACTGTGAAGAAACCCTAAAATAGGTGACAAGACACTTTCTTTTTGATGTATATTCAGTTCAATCCACTGAACACAAGATAGATTAACCTGTATACCTTCAGAAGATACTGCAAAACAGACTACCCAGAGGCTTTTCAGATCTCACATATACAACACTATTGCTAAATTAATTTAAACTGTAGTTCAGGGAAACCCAAAAGGAAAAAAGTATTGTGGTTGGGTACTTTTACTTCCTTGAACGAGAAAAGAAATATATTTATTTTAAGCTTTCTCTAGAAGCAGCTGGATGTCACACCTGTTGTGGAGAATGCAAATTGAGGTTATTTGTTTAAGTGTTTGTCAATGGCTCCGGGTGTGCGCACATGTCATGAGTGTTGAGGCAAAGGGAAAAGTTTAAAACATTTCCCTCTTTTTCCCAACATGCAAATTGCACTACATCAAAGAGCAAAAACTGCTGATTTATTTGATTAAAAAAAACAAGATTTGAATTAGACAAATGTTAAGGGGTGATGTCGTATCAAAGCTCAGAGCGCAGCATGAAATTGTAACTTTGATGAAAATCATGCCATTAGAGTAATGCATCAAAAATAAACCATCACTATACAATTTATTTCTTGTTGTAAAAAAAGGCATATTGATGTTTTACAAGTACAGAAAAAAGAAATTCAACTATTTTAAAGCTTCAGCTGTCACAGCTTTGGAAGGCCAAGAATGAGAGGTAAGGAATACTTGAAACAGTTTATTGGAAAACACATGTATTAAGACGATGATGCTTGATTTCAGGAAGGGGCAGCTTCAAGAGTTGAGAAGAACATTCAACTATCAGGGGGTTGGAGGAAGGAGGATCCCAGGGTGAGTAGATAATTATTCTGATAATTATTAGAGATTCTGCGATGAGTGAAACAGGGAGGCAATGACCACAAAGCAACTCTAAGCAGAGGAATAATTAGAACAAATGAGAATGAGGAGAGGCTGAGAGGAGTCCGGGTGCCCTGACAGGCAGATGTGGGCTCTGGAGTGCAGCCCCACTCAAGGCACGAAGATCGGCCCAGCCGAGCAAAAACAAGGGCCTCACTTCCACTTCCAAAAGATCATGAGATAAATGTGAACTGGATTTACCGTGAAGGACACAGGAGACACGATGGAGTCCTGGGAGACAATCGATGAAGAAAGGGCATCCCAAAGGATAGTAATTCCAAAGATAAACTTGAATATACTATGGAGAGGTAAACCGGGTGCCGCTAGAGAACGTGAGGTTATGATGTCAACGAATGATAATGGTGAATGGAAGGATAAAGCATTATATACCCTGAAGAGGGGCATTGATTATTGACAATCAAGTGTGTCTGCACATAGACTTCTGGTGAAGATAATTATTGTAGTAAACAAGGTTAGTGATAGAATTAAAGGAGTGAAAAAGCATGCACTGTGTATCTAGTTCACAGCGACATTCTGACAAGAACCAGAAACTATTATTTCAAATATTACCGATGACGTGATCCTTGCACCCAATGCATAACTTCCCTAAGATTACTATGAGCAAAAGGCAGGATACAGCCTGTACAGATTGCTTGGTAAATTTATTTAACATTCTGTATTCACTACTCACTCTTGAGGATTTTTTTGAAGTCTTCTATTCACCGTAAGACTGCTTTTGGATTGTCGAATAATTTGTAATAACCTTCGCTATTCACTCAAGCACAAAGAAAACATACAAATTCCTCTCAGTAAGGCCCTAGCTGCTCTTCCACAGCCATTCACATTCTGAGGTTCAGGAGCACTGCCCGCTGTGCCACCATGCTGCCCTCATTCATAATAATCATACATTCAAGGTCAGGCATTTTCTGAGAATGGCCCTTTTTAATATTAATAATAATATTATTATTATTATTAGTTTAGATAATTAAACAGCTGATTAAAATTTGAAATACTAAACATTCCATTTTAAAAGTCTAGTTTTTAGCTATACTAGACTAGTATGCCATAATGCTCAACAAAACACAGTAGCAGTATCAAATATACAAAAATATATTAAACTTAATGTAAAAATACATACACAACAAACAGAACAGGTAATATTCAAACATTTATAACTCTAAACTTTGTATAGTAGTACAAAAGCATGTAATAACCATGGACTACAGTCCGAGTCAAGGTCATTTTATTTTCCATGTGAGATGGAAGACAAAAAAAAAATCTCAGACACAGCAGAAAAGTAAAGACAAGGCAGTAGTGCCATTAAACAAAGAGAAAAGCAACATAGAGGAAGAGGACGCGAAATGACTAATGGCTGTCTCTGAGAACAATTGAATGCATGTGGGTGTGAAAGGAGTCATGTTATGCCAGCCACCATCTCATTACAATATCAAAGTGTGCAAACACATTTATTAGCATCTCTGGTAGGTTTGTTCGTTTAAAGCAGGTGGGTACAAATGAATTCTTCCAGCTGACCTATTTCAAGAGCAGGTCACGCTGTAATAAGACGCTAATCAGTGCCGTTGCACATCCATAAACAAAGATTGAATGAAATGTCTCGTAATAACAAGTCTGAAGTGTTTGCATTTCCAAGGTAATGAACTAAAAGCAGCACATCCTCAAAACTTCCCCTGCTTCCTGCCAGAAATCTGTCGCCTGCAGTGTTTATTCAAGGCTAATCATGATGGAGGAGAGCTGGTGCTGTATTAAACAAGCCATATGTGTAAGGTAATGACTGATGTTCACTCTAACATTTTAACAGAGAGGCACTGATGAGATTTGGTTTCATTTTATTGGATTGATTCAGACTTTAATTTTAAAAACATTGGCAAAATTATACACATATTGACCACCTGTTTGTCTAAATGTATTTCTTTACTATAACAAATGAAGCATTTACAGAGGGAAATACAATCTTGAGAACTATGAAATGATGTTAAGGACTACACTAAAGGATTGGGAGTGTCAGGAACAGAGAAGTAAGTAGTAACTAATTACATTTTTGTACTTTTACTTAGTTAAATGTACAGCAGTTTCTAGGTTACTAAAACCATGGAATAAAAAAAAATATATGATTATAATTTTTGATAGCAATCTATTTTTTACATGTTACTTTACTCACAGGATGTTGACTAGGCTTATGTGTGGTCCCTCATCTCATTCAGACGATGGCTGATGTGGAGGAACAAAGGGGTGGCAGATCAGCTGTGGTGTCATGTTCAAGATCTATTTACCCTCAAAGATGTTAATAAAAGCAGCTTTGTGATGCAGTGCATGCTCTGTGCAGCCAAAGTAACAGAGATCAAGGTCCAACTTTAAAAACCATGTAGCAGCAATTGACAACATTAATATGAAATTAAATCATGTTTTAATGTTATTAGGGTTGTGTCGAATGCTTTGGTTGTAATGTCAAAACTTATACTTGAGTACATTTTGCCCACCTCTGCAGGAATGTCAGTCAGCCAAACATGGAACAGATGAGTGAATAAACATTTATTGTGTAGACAAACAAAACAACTGTCTTATGATTTACTGTAGAAGGTGTGTTGAGCAGATTAATTATCAACCGATAACAATGAACAGGATACCAAACACAAAGTAGACAATGAAGAGAGGAGAACAAACAAATAATAATACAGTTCAGAGTCAAGGAGAGAAACGACTTCCAGGACACTGTTGACGAACAGTGAGTGCTAGTAAGTATAGTCCATTTGAGGCGATTCAAGATTGTCACCATTGGATAATCATCCAATAAGAATGCTAGAAGTCAGGTGACACAAATCTCTGATTCTTACTCATCTGACTAATAACCAGTCATCTCATAGAATGATGCTAATGGATCTCTGACAGAGAGTAGACAGAATAATGCATACTTTTATATAAAAAAAAAACTGTAAAAGTAGGATAAGATTAAGCACGCTGAGAAAGCCCATCAGGTGGGAATGCTCCAGAAACCTGAATATGAAGAAATCTAGAATGAAAGCTGCCTGAAGTCTGGCAGAAAGTAATTTCAACAAAGAGTTTTTTTAATAAAGGCAAAGAAGAGATTTTTTTTTCTATTAAAAATCTTATTCTTTTGATTTATTTACCACACAGACTAATGTAAACTGTTTTCCTGGAGAAAAGTAAATTATTATAGAAAATTATTATTACTATAACTATTATTATTATCATCACCATAATCATCGTCATCAAGTGTGTTATTGTACATTAATTAAATTTCTTTGTATGTGCTGAACATACATTGCAGAATAGATGATTCTTGGTTGACAAGAATGAAGATAAATTGACAAAAAAAAAAAAAAAGTCATCATTTACTTAATTTAAACCTATTAAAAATATCAAGGGGCGGGTGACAACCCGAGGTGGGGGACTCTTAAAAAGTAAGGGGGTCCAAAGCATTAACCTACCTTTGTTTAATGGTAAGTATGTTTAATGCCCTGGTTTAATGGACCACTGGTCCAACCATTTCACTTGATGGTTGTGTATTGTTCTCTCAAAATAATTCACTGGTAAAGAACCTTTTTATTACTATCCTTTAATATATGGAAAAGTACTATAACGCAAACAATAAGTAAGCACAAGCACAAAAGAAGCAATTATGACAAAAGCATAAGCGTTTAAACTCACAAAAATGCCCCGACTATACATCCATCCTGATTACTTCGAAGCCCTGTTTAGCAAGCAAATATTTCATTTTAAATGACTGATGTGCTGCCAGAGAGTAATATGATACAGCAGTTTAGATGGCTTTAATCTTGGTCTAACTGCTTTACTTGATGTGCCAATATAGCTGATTTCCCCTTTATCTAATACTAGCCTGACAGGATGACTTTTTGTCCGGTGGGGGCACACAGAGAGCATAGGAATGAAGCGGAAGAAAAGAACAGAGGTCTGGGGTGTTTGCTCTATTTCCTGTGGGGCAATGTGGAGTAATATCACCCACAAAGTCCCATGATACACAACAAGAGGTCCATTGTGTTGGAAAATCGAGAGAACTGGAGTGAGCAATGGGGTTACTCAGCTGTTAAAGGAATAAATCCCTCTCTTTGAAACTCAATTATGAGGGATTTTTTTCCTGTTTGCGCTTTCAAACCACTCCTGTCAGCACAGATGTACAATATATTACATGGATACAGTAAACCCCAACTAATTGTATCACTTGCTTCACTTCCAATAACGTTCTATAAAACATTTGAGGTATTATGATTTTTTTTATTTCTGTCAAGTTTCCCACAAATTATTAATGGGAAACTTGTTTAACAGTTTTCTATATGGATCTAGTCTAAAACTTCACAGTATTAAATAATAACACATGTTAAATTATGAAATGGCATTCATTGAATAAACAACAAAAGTTAGTTAGATTTACAATTAAACTAGATCGACTCATGTTTTGTGGGGGAGGGGGGCATCTGTGAACTACAGATAAAAAAATATGCATAGAATCTATACATTAATGGATTGGCTTCTGTTGCCTTACTACCAAAGCATAACAAGTCCTTGGCATTGTTTTGTGCTGCGTTGTTAGCCATAAAAAAAAAAATACCTTCGGGAACTATCTTTTCACTCCAAGAACAGAGTTAGTTTTACATTGTGCACGCATACTTGTGTGACTGAGTTTACAGTATATGAAAGCAATGGCAGAGGTACTAGGAAAGATCTGACAGGTGCATGGATAAGCAAAAGCTGCTGAGAGACTAGTTGTCTTAGATGAACAGTTTTGATAAAAGAGCAATGAGAGATTGAGGAGAAAAATATAAGACAAAAGGGAGGGGCTGTGCAAAAGTTGTTTTTTAACTGCACACTCAAGTCATAGGAGTGTTTTCTAGACAAGTGGTTGCTTGCAATACAGAATGTAAAACAGTCAATGTTTTGAGACCAAAATGGCATTTAAGTAGACAGTGGCCAAGAAAGCACTCTAAAAAGGAGATAAACGAAATCAGCCCTAAATTTTGTAAATTATAAAACCAGACTAAAGCTCTGTTCAGACAAACTAGTTTTCCAACATCTGAGTTAGACTAAATTTAAGTAGATGTCTATCGGTTCATGTATGGATTCTAATGAGAAAAACATTTGCATGTCTATTTAATAGATAGGACTGCCTGTGTTTCATCTGTAATCCCAGACAAGGTGTTCATTTATTGCTTAATCTGGTATTCATATGACCGCTTTATGAATATAGTTACAATTTTAATTTTCAAGTGAACATTTTGAAAGTAACTCAAGAATTTTTTTTTGAATCATTCCTTATTGCAATTGGTCTTAAAGTTTGTGGCATTTATGCAAAATCCACAAATGTTGTTAATCAGAATGGAGCAACACTTGACAATATTTAACCCATAATAGCTGAACAAATGAAAAACAAAATCAACAAGAAATGGGAGTTCTGAGAGACTGGCCACAGCACTAGGCTAATCTTATTTTTCTGCATTGTCTTTAAATAAAAGAGGATACCAGTTGGGAGACTCAAAATAGGGACATTTCGTTCTTTAATGTCATGAAAAAGATCAACAAATCCAGGACCCTCACCATGACTCTGGTCTGATCCAGAGTCAAAGTTATGAGTTGTGCATTGGCTGAACAAGATTCAAAACGGACAAACACTTCGTTTGATGCTCCACGTGACAGATTTCAAATGAGGCGTAAAACATCGTTGCCAGTAATAAACCTCCTGCAGTGGTGCACACACTCCCACACACATTCATGAGCAAGGTTACACCGATAACAATGTACAGCACTCAAATCACAGTGACCGATTCAATGCCATGAAGAAATTACTTTTTCCTTTTTTTAACTTCAACTATTCTATTGCTTTCATTTCTGACTGTAAATTGTCGATTAAAAACTTAATTTGATAAGTGTTAACACATGTTCTTATGTTCTTGTGTTTAGAAGTCATTCAAATCTTTTGAGTCATTTATCACAAAACATGATGCCTGCTATCTCAGCTTTATTCTAAACTATTCTATACCGGATTGTTTTGTAGGCATTACCTCTATACAAAAAAAAACCTATGTATTGAGTCTTTCTAAAAAAAAAGCACTTTTAGTTATGGTCTCAACTTTGAGCGAGATTTTCAGATCTCCATAAATCAACTTCGAGCTTGTCAAATGTGCTGAAATTATGCAAAAAAAATCCAATTGAATTAATGCAACTGCATTTTAAGGAGTCATATAAAACCTAATTTAACTGAACAAAAAAGTTGTAAACATAACATTATATGAATATTAATAAATGTTGTAAAATGTTGGTAAAATAATGTTAGATTCCCTATATATTGTACTGTTAGACATTTATCGCTACCTTCATTCATGAGTAGGGATGCACCGTTTATTTTGTGAAAATTTTCAGTCAAAAATGTTGCATAAGTGGAGTTTTCGGTTTACATTGAAAGCTTGATCACTGAAACAACGCCACTGAAACAGTATGTTGCTTTGCCAGCAGAATTTGTGACCTGCATGTGTTTGAGTATGGCTCATGTTTCATAAGATCTTTTAAGATCTTTGCAACTTTACTTTATCTGCATTAAAAAGATTATTAGCGTGGTGTGAAACTAAAGCACCATGCATGAGAAACAATCTGGGCTTTTAATAAGTAAAGATTTTTTTTATTGTGTGCATTTGTTACAATGTGTTTTTAATAAATATGTTCATTAATTTGTAAAGTATTTATTCTTTGAAACTTTAACATTGATTTTTTACAGAGCCTTGATTTGATCTGTTACGCGTTCATAGCCATAAAGCAGTGGTACCAACAATTGAACATTTATTTCAGTGTTTTTGTTTTCTGCCTTGTTTCTCTTTTTCAGTTTTTGCTTTTGGTCAAAATATTTTTATTATGGTGAACCTCTGTCCATACATGTGCAAATGCATAGCAATTCGTTTTACCCAGCCAGTCAACCTTAATAAGGCTTTTGGAAATGACCTGAATAAACATAAACCTGATTTTACACACCTTGGGGTCCATGGTGGAAAAGGTCTCTTTTGAATAAACTGCCTGGGCCCTGGGCTAGAGCCGAGGGTTATCTGTAAAGCAGAGCGCATCAAAAGGTTAAACATGTTATTCCGGCTGAGCTAGAACTGAGCTGGACAGTATCAGCTGACGTGTGCTCCACTGGAGATCTGACTGCTGATCGGATCTCTACAGGTCATCTCACTCACAGCCAAAATAATGCTGCATTAGCATGGAAAGAGCCGGTCCGTCTGCTGTCCACTGACCCTGGGATAACAGTTTTCCTTCTCATTACCCTCACAGGGCATCTGTGTCAGTGATGATAACAGGTTCCGGCACTCAGCCACAACCTTAATGTGATTTTCTCTAAAATAACACAGCAAGAGTACGGCGTGCTAAATAATGCTAGATTTATTTTGTGATTAGGTTGATTTCCTCTTACATCTGATTCACTCTAATATAAAAGGTTGTCGAAATGCATTTTCATACTACTTATTAACCAGTTCAAAAAGTAAAAACGTTATGGTCAACAGATGTCAGCTAATGGCAAGCACGCTGCATGAATATCATGTTCTGCTGTTTCCTCATACACCACTTTTCACAGCAGGTGCTGTAAGAGAACCGTCTGCATCCCAATTTTCTAGAAGTATATACAAGCGTTTGAATTCCGTAGTCTATTATGCTTTAATGTGAACGCCATCATGGAAAGAAATGCTTCCAAGAAGCCATAACCACCATGAACCCAGGAATCAGGTCTGTATTGCAGTCTGCATAAAATATTTACTTTTAGGAACTAGCTTGATTACTAATTTTATAAATGCAACGATTGGTAGGTCCAGAACAGGTTGAGACCATATTTTAATTACCTTGAAACACAGTTTTGACCAGATACATGTTTCAATTATTTAAAGCTTGCATTTTCCTCTTAGTCACCATATTATTTAGGGGGGAAAAAGCCACAATCACCGTATAAAAACTAATCCAAAACAACTTTAACAGAAACCAAGTTACTTTTTCTTGTGGGAAGATTTTTGGCACCAAATTGGATGATCGGAATCTCTCTCACCATATAACTTTTTTGCCTGTCAGTGTGGGCACAAAAGGTGACAGAAAGTGAGAATGTCGCAAGTAGCAGCTTGAAATGAAGAATAAAAAATTGCAGCATACATAAAGAGACAGTGACTGACATGCAGTACAGAACACAATATCATAATGTAATACAATTCTGCTAATACTTTTTAGTATAATGGATAATGTTAAGAAAATTAAAAAAGGGCTACAGAAAATATAGACTAATGAGTGAATGAATCTAGTGTTCATATGTCACACTGTTCAGCTCTTAAAAGCAAGCATTGTATAGGAAAATTTTTTTTTGTTTGCTGATGCAGCTTAACATATGCAGCACACACTTGTGTATTGAGTACTATTACTAATTTTGTATGTCACATTAAGCAAAAAAAAACAAATTTTATATCAATATTTTTAGTGAAAATGATTTACATATGTATTCATTGGAGGAAAACACAAATTTGTGCAGAAGGGGAGTCTAGTTTGGGGAGTTCCAAGGCAAGACTGAAGAACTTTTTGTTTACTAAAACTGTTTAATCATGTTTTAATACGTGTTTTAGTCGTCTTCATGGTCTAGTCTTAAATTTAAAGTGTTTGTTTTATTGCACACTTTGGGCAGATTCACTGTATGAAATGTGCTATAGAAATAAAGTTTACTTACTGAATGTGACCACTCTTTCCAAAACAGCAGCAATTCTTTTAGGTACAGCATCATAAGTTTTTTTCCAAACCTCTTGGGGAACTGATCGCAGATTTTATGTGGATGTAGGCTCTCACATCCTTCGGTCTCTTCATGTAATCCCAGACATACCAAACTCCTAACTTTGTAAAGTCTACCCATAAGAATTGATGGTCTGAAGAAAAAGGTATGAACATTAAATTTACATAATGAAACAAAAAAAAATAAATAAATTCATCGACGGCATTTTTTTTTACATCTGGCAAAAACTTTAGCTTAGTATTTGTCAGGTGGAATGATGTTTAGAAAGGCAGAACCCAAATGCAGACCAGCCATTTAAGTTTTAAATAACAACCAATAAAAACAACAAGAAACAAATGATCTACTAAACTACAACTGGACCTGAAAACTAACAACTTACCAGCATAAGCAGAATGATGATCCACAGATAATGTGGCGAGAAGTGACATACAATGAAGTAAACCTACTGACTAAACTGAGAGGAATATAAAGCAAACACAATAAAGGGATAATGAGGGAAAAACAGGTGAAGCAACTTAACACTAACGAGCAGGGCGAAACAGGGCAGGTGGTGATAAACGTGTACTCCAAACAAACAAAAAATAAGCCTAGACATAATGTTAAGACAAAGAAAATACTATTAAGTTAGAAAAAAACAAAACACAAAACGGTGGAACAGAAGTGACAGGCCCTGACAGTGTTGTATCTCATGAGGCATTTTTATTTAACTATCGGGGTCCAGCAACCACAATATTATACAATTTTAAAACATATCAATTTCAGTGTATTTAATTGCTAGCTCTTGATTCAGGAGGGTTCAGCTGGGCTTAAACCAGCTCAAATAGAGCCCCTGGAGAAAAGTCAGGTTGCAAGCCAATGTGGGAGAAACAACTCTCTCTAAAGAGTAGTGTACACATTTACCGGAATATTTTGCTGTTGGTAAAATGACAAAGTTGCTTAAGAAAAGTCTTTTCACATATGTGTCAACTCTGAAAAGCCTCTCCGGCAAATTATTTCAGCTGTCCACATGAAGCTTGAATCCAGAAACATTGTGGAAATCATCCAACATCACAATAAAAATGTTTATTAGAGCAGACAGATGAAATCCAACAAGTCCCTAAAGAGTTTCTAAAGCTTGGAAATAATTAAAAGCTAGAACAGCCAGCACAGACATCCAACCTAAAACATGAGTCTCTGAGTGCAAGTGGTTGCTATGCCAACCAGATACTAAAATGCTGCTAACACGTCTAACAACAGAGATTTACATCAACTTCTCTGCTGTTTATGAGGAGAGGAGAGCACAAACTTTGTGTTTTATAAGTGTTGATTGTATTCACACTGTTCATGTGCATTCCATAACAAACCCTCATGACCCCAATGCTTATTGGATGAAATGGCATGAACAGCTATTCTACCCTTTCTGGGATGGGGAAATCTGCGTAAACTATTTGCACAGCTCATTGTGCATCATTGAATGACTGTTTGGACAGAACATCACTCTTTTCTCTTCATTTTCTATCTCCACTACCATTACAGATATAATGTGAGGAAGAGAGCTCATCTGCGCTCTCTATTAATCTCAGCTCTCTCGCTTCTTATCTCTTGGTGTCAGTCTTGAGCAAAGGGACTGGCTTTCCATGCCAGCTCTTTTGCTTTAATGAAGGTGTGCAGTGAATCTAATAAACTGGCACCCGGGCGACTCACGTGCTGTTAGCAGCAGAGCTGGTTTTACACGGAGGGTGTGTTGGTGTGAACCACTGAACAGTCATTAAAATTCATTCTTTCTTTCATTCTTTCCTGTGAATACATATTTTTAGCTTCACAAAAGCTGCATATTCTTTTATCTCACTCACTTCCCTTCTGGTTCCCTCACTGACTTCTGGTTCTACAGGTGAGTTATATCTCGCTTTCAAAAGCATAAAAGTTAATTGTATTCCTGCATGCCTCTGGCTCTCCTTTACCACGGCTGTCAAACCAGTGAGACCAGAGAAAACCACAATAAGGCCAGCTGACAGTGCTTTTTACTGAGAAGTCTTTAGAAATGTAAAGCCTAGCTGCATGCCACACATTGCAGCTTGGTGACATCCAGTCACATGCAGATTTTCTCATGCAAAGTACATAATAGATCACAATATTTATTTGTATTGACACAGACACTAAGATGGGACTAAAACATTGTCACGCCTGGGAAAGTGTCTTCTTTTAAAAATGCTACCATCATGCCTTGTTTTGTGCTTATTTCTCACCCACTTTTCTTGATCGTTTCTTCTGTTATGTGATTCATTTGTATTGAATCGCCACAGTGGGGGATCTGAGAGTGAGTGGGTGTGCATGAGACTATGAGTCACTCAACAGGCCGATTTCAAGCGACACAACCAGGTCAAGAGGAACTCGATTCCACCGAGCTCTACCCACTGCCTTGCTTGGATGTTACAGTCAGAATCACTATTGAGTAATAAACACATCACATCATTAATCATTTCTTTTCTTGTTTGCATTTCCTGCCACAGTACTTTTATTTCTTTCCTTTCTAATTGATTTTTTATTTAACTTTTTACAATACACAGTATATTTTTTTCATGGCACATATTACTGCGGTTTTATGGACATTTTGACATTTTTACCACGACAAAGTGAGATAGGCAACAACAGACACCTATGAAAGATGAAATAATAAATTGTATCTTGTGAGGCAAGCAGTTCAAAACCAATCTATTATCCTGAAAACAGCTGTGTTGGAACAGCTTAATGGCTTATTATGTTTATCTGATCAATAGAAAATGCATCTTTTGAACTAAAAATAAATAGAGAATGCATATGAATTCATAAAACATGTGATTGTAAACAGTGAACAAAAAATATTAATATTAATATAAAAGTATCAAATTTGATCAGTATTTGGTTCTTGAAATAATTCAAATAAGATAATAGGGTAGCACTTTATAATAGCTACACACTACTAGTCATTTATTGAGCATAAACAAATAATAATACATAATTTACAAAGCATTGTTTCTTTGTTAATATACATTTAAAAGCAGTTTATAAATATAACTCTAAGTGTTTATCCCTGGTTTATAAGTGTTAACTGTCTACATTAACAAATGAGAAAAAAAGGTTCAGTTTTATTCCAAAATATTGAACCATTGAACTATTTAATCTCATGTAAATACTTTACAAAGCATAAATAGTCCTCACTTTAGATGAGCTCAGGAAAACAGTAACTAGCAACTAGTAAATACTTTACCGTAACTACCTGAACTAATTGTGAGTTACAGTAAAGATTTTCTTAAAGCAAATTGCATTGAATAATTTTTATGAATTGAGGTATCACTTTAAATATTTCAGCTTTTCATTTGACACAAAATATAATTTGGCTTTGATTTTCAACCTGTAAACAAAAAAGTAAAATGAAATACAGTGATTCAAGACATGCTGATCCATTTGGGCAGCTAGTTAGTGTAAAAAAAAAACAAACATTAAAAAAAATATTTATATCTAAACACAATTTTTGATTTCTACATTTAAATATTCATTAACATAAAGTAATATAACTAACATTTGGTTCTGCTCCTGTTAGAAAAACAGTATAAAAGTAAACAAATAGTCAATGCGCAGGTAAGGTTTAGTTTAAAACTTTCTCAGGGTGAAATGGTCCATAACTTAAATAATGGATGTTTAATGTATAGTGTGTATGGATCAGCAAAAGTTTGAGCTGAGGGGATTTATTTCATGGGTTTGTGCTGTTTATGCCTGCATGGGAAGATTCAGTGACTGTAATGAATCTCTCTAGGGATTTGTACTTTATAGACAACAAACACGCTAAATGTTCAAAGGATGAGCTGACAAAGACCCCACCCATGAGCAAACACACATACATACTCTGCAGATAGGAGTTTTATGCACCCCGCTGCCAAGGACTGTTCAAGATTGGGCCCATAAATCAAACAGACTCCCGGCACACATACACTCACACCTTCACACACCTTCTGCCACCACGTCCTTGACATTAAATGGATTTTTTTCTGTACCCTTCCCGGCAGTTTCTTCATTACTGAAGTTATGGAGCTATGATTTATGTAGCTAAGGCCATCTCCACTGCACAATTTTCCACCAAACAACTGCACACTCCATAAAAAAGAAGAGGAAGATGTCCCTTTTTTATCTTCCCTCACCTTAATTCGCTGCTGTGTGCGCTCGCTCTGCTTACCTCCCTCTGGCATCACCACACATGCGCCCCTAACACACACATTCAGACACACACATGCAGACACACATACACGCACGCACACACAGCAGTACAGGGTGAAATATAATTTGACAATGTTACGCTCCTTAATAAAGGAACTGATTTTTCAAACTGTTGCTGATCACAGACTGTACTTTAAAAAACAGAAGAGTGCTCTCTCACAGTAAACTTTTCAAAAATACATCTTTTCACATCCCTTAAGGAACATCAACAGACCTTGAGGAAGAAAAATTCTCAGTGATTTATTGTTTGGCCTTCTTTTTGTGTTCTAAAGATGTAAGATTCAGAAACTTCCTTGATTTGCCATGCACTTTGAGCTTTCGCATGTTCTGAAGCTCAAAAATTACCCTCGAAAGCAAAAGTTTAGAAGGGAAAACCTATATTTATGGATCAGATGTCAGCATTTTCACAAACACTAATGTACATTTCCATAGTGAGAGATACTTGTAAAAGAGTGTTTTTTGCTGTTTCATTTACAGACATTGATTCTTCCATTTATACAATATATGTAAGATAAGAATAGTATTTCAGTTACATGACAGAAACTACAATTGTCATGGTAGATTTATACAGCTAGCCCACAACACAAATATCAAAGACCTGATATGTTTGAAAATGTCTGGAAAGGTGGTAAAATGTTGCTTGATTAATTAATGATTGTTTTTTCAGTACAAGTGACAGTAGTAGAATTATCAAAAAGTTTTCATGTAAACATGATCCCTTGACGAAACTAAACTGTAAGTATAATTTTTTTTATACCAAATAAGGTTGATATACCTTTACCACCTATAAAATATAATGTGGAGAGAGAGAGAGGGGGGGGGTGACGGGTAGCGAAAGGGGAGAGAGTGAGAATAATAGCATAATGTTTCGACAGATGATTAGGCTGAGACCTGGGGCACATCGTCTTTGATTTAATATGACAGGTGTCCTGTAGGTGAGGTGACAAGTCTGTCAGTCGAGAGTAAGTAACTATAAAGACGTGTTCCATCATTGTGTCCGTCTTCTTCAAGCAGGATTTAAAGGTCATTGCCTTGGTTACAGTTTCTTTCTGCATTAGAAACCTCAGCCCTGCTCATCATTGATAATTCTCTCTTTCAAACTTTTCACTTGTCTGAGGTCAGGCTAACCTCAGACATTTTAGATTGTGTCTTGTGAGATATTCATCTGCTACAGAGACAGAATCGCTCGTGTGAGCGTAAGAGGGGTGTAACTCATCTGACCCTGTATGAATTACTCAGCCATCACATTGTACCTTATTCTGATTATATGGTTAGCAATTCTCAGTGAATCCGGGAGAAAAGAAATGGTAATTCATGGTTCAGCACGAGTCAGTTAATGGTAAACTAATCTGGATTCTTGTCGTTGAGGGAACCTTTCTTAAATTGATGTAATAAAATGTGGATAAAATGAAAGTTACCTTAAATAACCTGAGGTTAATTTGTATTCGAAGGCTTTATTCTTCACTGAAGATCCCCAGATCCTTGAGCAAACTTTAAATCCTAAGAAAATCAATCACCACTGCTCTATAGAAACACTTGGAGAATTAACGGATTCTTCTTATAAAGATTTTCTCTATAAACTGCACATTTTATTCACTCATTTATTTTACTCATTACTGGGACTGAATAGATGAACGGCTAAATCATCCTCAAATGAGCTTCTATTCTAAATATCGCAGTGCACGTTTCACTGTCAAATCATCTTGCACTGTAAAAAAAAACCTCTGTTAAAACCTAGTAGAAAATTACCAATACTTTTGTTTATTTTTATGTCCATAATTTTAAAGAACGTTTATCAATTTTACACTCTTTTCTAAATGGTGCAATATTACAGTAAAAGTCAGAACCATGGAATTTAAACAGCATTATGGGTGGGAATCGAACTCTGAGCAGAGATGCGCACACGCATCAGACTCGCACAAGAACGTTTAGCCAGAAACAATTTAGCCAGAATCACTTGAACAATTTAACTATGGTTTAAGTAAATAAGTGCAAGCTTTATTTTCTCCCCTGACCATTGAAAAAGAAAGATAGCTAGATGTTCTGGATATAATGGAACCTGTTCAATCAGCAGACTAAGCGGACCATCTCAAAATCAACACAAGTTTCAAAATGCTGATAAAACTTAGAAAAGCATGAAATTGGTCACATTTCATAAAATTAACAGAGCATTTATACTGTATTTGTTTGAATTATTTTTACAGTTGAGCACTTCAGTCTGCTGTGGTAAAATAGAAAATAGATGTGGTAAATAGAAGCACTGCAGGTGCATTTAAATAGACATTTGTGAAAACACCTGAGCCAAAACAAATAAAGCAGGGAAAGATAAATTCTTGTTTCATCTTCTATTTATTATAGTTTGACAAAGCTAGCCTTGCAGCTACCTCATTAAGGGGATATGTTGCTGCATGTTCTGTTACTGGCTGAAAGAAACAAACTCCAAATTCTCCAAAGTACACACAGTCATCCTCAAACCTGTTTACTCACATTTTCTGTACTATAACAACCTGAAGTCACATCCCTGCTTGGCATAACTTTTTCTCCTCATGTTTTTCAATAAATAATTCCTCTCCAGTATATAAAGTGATGAAAAATCTGAGCTGAAATAGTCGCTCCCTGTAACTTTGCACATTCTTACAAATAGACAAAGCCTCAAGGCCAATCCTTCAGCTGACACACTTTCAAACTCTCTGTTGTGTTGCCAGATCTCAGCAGCATTTTCAGGTGTACGGATTTTACAGTTTCTGTCCAGTGTATTGCATAAGCTCACTTATCATTCACTGTTTTTCTCTGGCTTAAGGTGCTATTGCATTAGTTTTGCAATTTCCCTTCTTCATTAGAGACTGGAGTGGGAAAGGAAGGTGATGGTTTATTGTATCAGTGTTGCCTCACTTGTGTGTGCTTATTTTTAATATCTGATGTGTTCATTTTGAATTTGTGTGCATTTAAAATATATATTACAAATGTAAATCATTCAGTACCTTAAAAGAACAGAGGTTGGAGGTTGGATTTTTTTAAAGAAAAGTCTGAGTTAAATTCTGAAACTCTTCAAATTGTAACCCTTAACAATTTTATGTGACAAACTTAACCAAAATACGTGCATTTACCCTTTCATTCAAAACTCACAATTTATTTACTCTCCTAGAAAATGAATATCAACCCATTTTTATTGTTTCACACAATCAGGAATAAATTTGAAGTGATGAATAAAATAACAAAATTAAAAATTTAAATCAGTGAAGACATTCAAAAGAATGTAAAAAACTTGGTATCTTTAAATTGATCTACTTTTTAATATACTGAAGACTTGGTTGCTCTTTAAAGATTGATGGTGACTGATCTTTTTTTTTGGTGGTGTAATAGCAGAAGCATTATTTTGGTTTGGTTTGTAACAATGTTTGTATCAATATGGTTTTAACACTGAGAACCATTTTCATGGCTATAAAATATTTGAAAACTGCTTGCAAAAGAAGAAAAGAAAATCAGACCAAAAGTATTTTTGGCAATCAGACCAAAAGTATTTTTGGCAAACTGATTGAGATTTTTGCATGTTTTCTCATATTAAAAAATTAAAAATGGCATTGATAATATCTATGTTGTATGAGTTAGGCTAAAGTAACATTTGTTATTCTGGCTGATTACAATCTTTTCGCAATGTATTAAACTATCATTTCCTATTATTTTTTAATAAATGTATAGCTTATTAAGTTCTGTGTTCATTTTTTCCTGTTTTGCCTAGATATGTGTAGATTGTTTCCTTGTTACCTATATGAAGGTTAAAGCTTGATTTCTGAATCTACTTAACATGTTTGTTTGTTTGTTTGTTTGAGACTATGCGTTTCTTTCATAGAGATTTACAAGCAAGACTAAACCTATTACCAGCACTCTCACTGTCAGACTGATGTAAGGTCAGTTTATACAAGAGCCTCAGTACAGCATGCAGAAATTCAGACTAACCTTGAAAAAAGCCCTTGTCTCTGGGACAGGATATGATGTTTTCACAAGAGGCTTATACTATAACAGCAGCATGGGACAACTTCCAGACAAATTCGCTAGAAAATACAACCATATTTGTATAAAACAGAGTTGTGTGAATACAAACACAAATACATCAAAATGGCATGTGTCTCACATCTAGTAATGTTACACAGACATACTTGAAAATAGCTTGATCTTGGTCAAACCAGATAATTCCTTTTTATTTAAGCTTCATGGTCTGTTTTTGCTACCTTCAAATACAACTTGATGTTGATTTCTCCTTGCTCTGGTTCACCAAGTCATTCTTTCACTTCTACTAAAAACTTTTTATTAATTATATCATCACAAATCAAGTATAAACATTAATGACATCTTTTATTAACCATACAAAAAAATAGGAAACTAAAGCGAGGGAGTAAGAATTAAAACGTACAGAAAAGATACACATAAATGTAATTATATCAACAATTGAAACTTTTTGTGAAATGCTGCGCAGAGTTTGTTAACCCTTGATAACAGAGAGACACAGCTAAAAGCTTCCAAAAACTCAATGACTTAATTTCACCCATGTTTACCTTATAGTACTGTAAAAGGTTTGTTTTATGGGAAAAAATCTGAAAATACACTAAAAATGTAATTATTTGTCTACAGAAGTTTAATGGAAATGACTATAAACTAATTCATTAAAATAAAATATAGCTTTTTCAGGCATGTCTGCAATTTAATTCAGTAATAACATTGAAAAGGAATTCGGTTTAATGCTGAGGTCACGCAGCACATGAGAATGAGAATAGTTGGCCAGTGATATTGAAGAAAAGCTTGAAAAACATTGTTATATCTGCCTCTGTGAAGGGGCTTAAGCCCAGCAAACAATAAACAGAGCAGCTAATGCTCAAACTTAAGCTCGAGAGGCAACCAAGGCTTACTAATGCTGCCTTTAGTATTTCACACGGACTGCTCCTCCACAAAAGGCTTAAGTTTCACTTCTCTTAATTCTCTCCCCCTCTCTCTTTTAACGTCCATTTTTGTCAATTTCAAACTTTCACGTTCAACGTTTTAGGGCTTTAACATGGAGAGACTGTAGTTCCCAGCTCCTCCTGAACTGTCAACATATGCGCCTCCATGGTAGGCAACATTTTCTTTTTCTTTCTTTTTCTTTCAGAGACAAAACAGTGTGTTCAAAACTGACAGAACAGTGAGTCATTATAACATTTAAGCATGTCTGTTGAACACCACTGTGGTCTGATACTCTATACAAGTCATCTTCATCCTTGATTATTAAATGCATTTCAGTAGAGAAACTTATGAAACAGAACATGTTCTTGGGAGAACCTTATAAATGATTGCCTACTGCACTGTAATCTGGATAGTGTTATGGCAGAGTGTTTTCGTTTAAAAGAAAAATATTGTCTGCCGTTTCAAACCTGTTTTAAATTATGGCTATTCGTCATAAATGGAGTACATTTGTTACACTTGTTGCTTAAAGGGCTTGACTTTTCATTTGTCTTCTTTACACCTCAACACTGTTTAGGGTCACCAGGGTCTGTAGATTGTTATCTATAGCTCACATCGAGTAAATAATGGGGGGACACACTAGTAAGTTCACAATTCATCATAGGGCCACATTCACTCATGTTGGCAATTTAGAGTAGCTAATTCATCTGACACACATGTTTTTGGCCTATTACAGGAAACTGAGCAATGACCCAGCAAACAAATTTATGTTAAAAGAATGAATGTTCTTGCAGCTTTACGGTGGCGCAGTGGGTAGCACGGTCGTCTCACAACAAGAAGGTCGCTGGTTCTAGGCTCGGCTGGGGCAGGTGGCATTTCTGTGTGGAGTTTGCATGTTCTCCCCGTGATCGTGTGGGTTTTCTCCGGGTGCTCCGGTTTCCCCACAAGTCCAAAGACATGCGATATAAGCGAATTGAGTAAGAACGATTGCCCATAGTGTTAAAGAGTGAATGTGTGTGTGAATGTTTCCCAGTGAAGGGTTGTGACTGGAAGGGCATCTGCTGCGTAAAACATATGCCAGAGAGTTGGCGGTTCATTCCGCTATGGCGACCCCGAAAGGCAAGAAAGCCAACATGAAGATGAATGAATGTTCTTGAAACGGAAATGTTGCATGATTGTTAGTTTGTCCAGTTTTTTTTTTTACGTTCCATGAACGTTATTCCTATGTTCTGAGAATGTTGTTTAGATACTGTTTGTAGTTTATCGTTATTAGAATGTTACTAGAATGTTTTTTTTAAGTTATGCGCAAAATATAAAATTTTGGTTTGGTAGAGGGTGTCATGGTGAAACAACACAAACCCGATGATTTCGTCTCAGTAGCCTGATCATTAAGCTGGGTTTATAACCGAGGATCGAGTTCATGAATTGCTTATTGCGACTTTTCATCCGTCATTAACAACATACATACGCCTGAGGTTTGTCTCACATTGTTTTAGCAATTACACTTTCTATATACCAGTTGGAAACCGCTATTTTTTTAAAGCTTCACTGTGTGGACTTTTGCTCTTCAATCAAGGTTTGTTTTTTGGTGACAGGAAAAATGATTGCAGAAATATTAATGTAGGTTGAGCTTGACAAACTGTTACTGGTCCTCCAAGCAGTTAAACAGACAAAAAGGAAACAGAGGAGACATCAGAGAAGATGGAAAATCAATATTTCTTGATTTGGACAAAATTTTTTCTCAAATCTAGTTTTTAATTTCAGTTCTTATAACTGTAGCCTCAGAGGTAGTCATCAGGGGGAACTTAGTATCTTTTTCATTGTGTTATTGTGAGTTTTCTTCAGTACTTATGTTTCCCCTAACATTGTACAAATCCCTTTATATTTATTGATTGGTGTAGCTGCTTTTAAATTGAATAAAGAGTTATATAAACAAAATTGAGCTTTAGTTGACTTTACTACTGAAAGAACATTTTATTTAACGCTGCCTCTGTACTTGTGCCTTTCCTTCTCTATCCAATAACTCTTTGTTATTGCTGTTTATTTTGCTTCACTCTCTTGGCAAACAATGCTCTCATTGTGACTGTCCATATGGTTTTTGAAAGACCCTGAGAAATGTTCTATCATCTGTAAAAACAGGACCGCCGGGATTGCAGGAATCCAATCCTGAATCATTACGTTAGTATCAAGTCTGACACAGACTGGAGAAGTCATGTGGGGTCACAGCTTTTGACACAGAATGAGCACTAAGCTTTGTAAGCCCAAGTTTTATTCATCTGGCCTCAAATCCTAGAGACATTAACAAGAAGAGCAAATAGGAATACAACTGTAAGGGGAGTTCTGGTTAGTTAGCATGTCTGTTAAAGCACACAAGATAGACTGTACAGACCACCCACTACTGTTTGGTAGGTACCATATCCCACGACACACTGACCTCACTGCTCATTCATCTCACACACTCATACATATACACAAATAGTCCACCCCTTTAATTTATGAAGATAATAATACTCCATCACATGCGTGTATCACTGGCACATATACACAAACCCAGTCACAAAAAATTGCTCTGTAAATCAGACCGAGCATTTTCACATCACCCATAATAATATCAGTGTTTGTATTTGCGCAGTAAAGTCGCAGTATCAGGTGGCAAAACTGAGCTTTTTATGAGATGTGGGTGATTAAACGAAAAAAGAAACAGCTGCCAAGTTTTTACAAAGGTTAGCAGCTGCCATCTGCTACTTTTTATGTCATTACCATTTATGATGTAACCTCTCAAATTCAAAAGAGAAAGACAAATGTGTGCGTAGAATCTCCTGAGAGGAAAAGTCAGGTGAGGTGACCTTAACAGTCAAAAAGCAGGCTCGGAAGATAAATGACTGAATTATTTGTCTAAAAACTGTTAAAAAAAACTTTAAAATAAACATACAACCAACGCATGAAAAAGTATAACACAAGCACAAAGAGAACAAGAGAACAATGACTCACCCTTTCTACATATTCAAATATTTTTATTTCTTCTTCTACAAAATTGGAAATTTCCATTTTATACAAATCAGGTGACCAACTAAGCTAAAACCTGCAGATCAAAAGCCTTTCAAAGGCATTTAGCAGTGATGCTTTTGAAATTAAGTTAATTTTTGAAGATCACTTAAAAGATTTGTTCAAGGTTTTTCTACATTTCAAGATTTCAAGTAAAAACTGGGGATCAAGGTCACAATGTACAACAACACCAGATAAAGGACAAAAACTTGCCATGCAGGTGTTACAGTTTGAAATGTTCATCACTTTGGGTGATGAAGTTTAATACTTCTTAATTTATGAAGTAACAATAATCATATATTTTATTTAATAGTGCATCAATCCTACAGCAAAAAGGTGCGCAAGAAATAACAGATTTAAGATACAGGGGATAACATAATACAGTTTAAAGCAGATTAAACAATTAAAATAAAACCCTAGACCAAGAACATTAAAATCAACCAACAATAGCAATCCTTAAAAAATTGTCTCCTTGGATTTAGAAGGTTTTATCTGTGTACAGAAGGGTTTGGAGAAATTGGGTTTCAAGGTTTTTGCATTTCTTGTAGCAAATTCAGATTTTAAATAAAAAGTCAAAGCATGTTTACTATTACAAAACACATAACATAATACTCTTTTTTTGGCAAAGAATCAGAATATTAAAATAACCCAGTTTAGAACCTTATCAACTCAAGGGAACAAAATGTCTCTTCAGTCATCATTCAGTGTGTGTGCACTCCACCAGCACTCAATGCAGTTACGCAAATTATAAAACAATCTAAAACAACCTCCAAAGAAAATAACAAATTCTTGCATTTGCCAAAAAAAAGAAGTTAACTATTTTTTATGAAGGTATTTATCTATTATTAATAAAAACTATTTATTTGTTAATAACAAGTACCTAAACAATTCTCAATGACATCAGCCAAAGTCGAAATCCGCTAAATTGTCAATAAATATGCTAATTATATACCTCTAATAAAATTAAAAATGTAACTTTTAAAGACACATCTAAAGAGTTGAGGAGTAAACTAATTCCACCAAAAAAAAAGATGTCATTGTTAATTGTTTTTATTTGAAGTCGTTATGGTTTTGAAGACAATTAACAATTTGAAATATTAACAGTTTTTATTTTTACATTTTACATTGAATAACATTTAGCATTCTAAGGTATACCAATTCTCTAAAACTGAGATCAGTTCAGAACTAGCTGGGTTCTGATGAGGATGCTGCTGAATACACTGCTGGAAACTTACAGAAAAGGTTTGCGTAATGTTGCCAAACAATGGCTTCTGATGGTTTCATGTTTGAGAATGAGAAACCCAGTCACACAGTTAGAAGCTAATGTGTATATGACAGTGTGGATCAGCTAAGGACTCCAAAGAATAAAAGAATCAGGGTTTAAACATGCCCTTTGACCTTTCTTATTGCTAGCATAATGGTGGTGGACGCTTGCATTCATATCTACCTCGAACTAAAAGAATAACATCCAACAGAGAGGCCTTCAGGCATGCACCCCAGTGAATTGAAGAGTGAGAACTACTGCCCCCACTCCCACTCAGCACAGCAGTGGGCCAAATCACTAACTGCCCCATCAAGAGCTTAAATGATAAGTTTAAACCCCTTGGCGACATCCAAAAATCTACTTCAACAAATTCAACCATCCCTAACCACCAACAGTCCACAGACAGTTAAAAATTCATTAAAGTTTATAATGCAGGCTGTACCCAAATCTTACAAAAACTGAAAGACACAAACAATGCACACAAACAGTTTCAGATATAAAATCCATGTTAAAAAGTTCTGCATATAAAACTATAGGGTTGGAACAGAACTATATAGAGACAATATTGACAAAAAAAATGTTAAGTGGAGCTCGGTAGAAAGTAATCCTAAATTAGTACACTATTTAACATTCTTACTGTATTTCCATTAAATATCTAAATAATGTCATCATTACAAAATATCTGAAGGAAAAAATATTTAAAGTTTTTCTTTCAAATAATATGATTTACTGCATGTCAGTGTGTAAATGGAAGAATGAGTCATGAAATCATATGATTTATTCAAATAAATCAAATAGATACATCATTTAGTTAGAAAACATGTGTTAATGTGTGCTGTATGTTTAATTATGTTTTTATATTTACAAAGCTAATATGCTACGTAATTTCGAAAATCTAACCAGGGTGCCCTGGAACTCTTTGTTTTCTTTTTAAACTCTTTTCTTAACCATTAATTAAAACTCATTTGATAACCTTCTGCTTCTGCTAAGAAAAGTATTTTTGACTTCCATTTGTGGGTTTTTTGCATGATTACAAATGACTAAAGTTTACTGGGTTGTCTATGACAGTCATGTATTGTGTGGTTGTTCACTGAAAGCAGAATATTGTGGATGAATTCAGCTCTATCATACGCATTATGATTCACCGGGTTCAAACAAAGTCTGGTCTGGAAGCCTTTGTAACATAAGGATTTATAGAATCAGCTGTTGTTACTTCAGACGGATGCTGAGTTAAAGATTCCAGTCTGTGGTCAATGACTCTCAGAAGCTGGTTTGTCTGGGTGCCTTTAAAACATCTAGCCTGGGGCCCTTCTCTTAAACACATGGTGGAGATTAACAGGACAAAATGGGGGTGCAAACGAATGACTGGGAAATTTATATGGTTTAAGTGAATGTGAGCAAACGCCATTTGCCACAGTAAGGCATCTCATTTATGATTCAACTTTGTTTCAAACATTTACTTAAAGCAAGTTTCTTGAGTCACACGACATGAGTGCGTCACACATATATTTAGCTTTTTTTAAAAATCAAGTTAATACCCACAAAGTTGTGCTACTTTATTATAGGAGCATTTTAGCAACAGGAACACTGCTAAAACATACAGACAACATGTGTGTGATATCTGTGCACCCATTTGCTTGTTTATGTAAGTGGGCAATCCCAAAGGCTGTGATTGGCTGGAAAATATATGAACAGTGTGATTGACTTAACAAGGTGGAAAATCAAGCAAATACTGTCCATGTTCATGTTGCAACTTTAAAACACAAAACAATTCACATGTCATTTTTATCTTTAACTTGAAATGGTCATGAATTGAAAATATTGTATTACTAGACTAATTTTACATCTGTGCAATTGATCTCTGGATAACCCTTACAACAAGAAAAATAAGAGTTCAATGGTTTAATATAGACACGTTTATTGATTTCAGGCTTGAGGAAAAGAATAATGGCACCTGTATGGTATCGCATATTTTACATAATCTCTGAAAATATTTATTTGTTTTAAATTAAGCTGCATATAAGATTAATATTTTTTCAGTTTTTTTCTTGACCTTATATAAAAAGTTGCTACTGTGATTAAATAGCTTTTTTGTTGATATTTAATTATTGGTACATTTTGCATTTCTCTATACTTTGGTGACTGTTCCTTAAATATAGTTTTTTAATTATAGAAATAATATAATCATGAATAAAACTTGCATTTTTATACAAAATGTTTTTCAAAATTGAAAACCCTGTACTTAATTGTGTATTTGGGTATGGGGAGAGAGAGGGAGGAAAAAAGCAGGGGTGTTTGATGAATACACTGCAATTCATCTTCATTCACAAGTTTTGCTTCCTCATCATTCTATCATCACACTCATATATCAGTCTGTCTTCTCAGCATGTGGAAAATGTTGGTTTACATATGAAAGTGTACATTTGAAATTTCACAGAAAAAAAATGTTCAAATGTTGAAATTCATTCATTTGTAACCTGGCATATCGAATAACCCTCAACAACCCTTAGCTCACATTGATGCACTAAAGGTAGGTCTGTTTTTAAATTCTGTGGACAGATTTGACATACAATTTTATACCATGTTGCAATACTTTCCTAGCGCAAACACTACAAATCAATCCACCTTGAAAAGTATTTAAAAATTTGAAATCCATATGGTCTTATAGAGGGCCATTACAGAGCACATGATGCCAGTGGTGAAGCTAAGAAGGCCCTTGTTTTCACCTCTGACATTTGACCTCAGTGCTGAGAGTATGCTACAAGTCAGACAACAGGACTGTTGTACTAGAACAAGGACCAATGGATACTAAAATTACAAGAGTCATGAGCCCTAACACACATGATCCTCCAGCATCTCTACATTTCCTGTAGCCGAAGACCTGACCTCGGGATAACCTTGCTGATACTCGCCCCAACTAAACCTGAACTCCCAGTGAGAAAGTTTATGATCCAGATGAATACTGTAGGAGAGAGCTAATTATAGTATACAAAAGTAGCCAGAAAACAAAAAGGAAATGGAGAAAGAATGTGGTGGGATGTCGAGTCTGGTTTGATTCTCTGAGGAACATGACTCAGCTGTGTGCCTGGGGAGAAGCTTCAGGCAAACTGATAAAGCAGACTCCCCAAACACAACATCACTGGAGGAGAACAGACCTGACCCGATCAACAGGAACTCCTCCAAGAAAAAACCTTATCTGCTTGGGAAATGGACCTTATGTCTGCTAATGGCAGGGAGATGATAAACATGTGTACATGTCTATGTGTGTGTGTCAGAGACAGAGATGGGACGGGGGTGAAAAGACAGCAGCTTTATTCTTTACTGATGAGGAGAGACAAGTTGAGATGGTATACTCTTTAGTTGATTTCTATGAAATGTTATCGTCAAAAGTTCAGAGCTTACAGAGCTTCACAACAAAGATGATGTTTACATCTAATGAACAGATTAAAAAAACACTAGCTATTTCATAATAAATCCATAGCAGCAAGAGCTTAAGTTCTCTATAGTATTTAAAGCAGGAAGAGCTTTAAATACTATATTCATCATGTTATCAAGATGAATATAGTATTTAAATACTATTTTTTATCATGATAACACCCCTTCCCTAAGAGGAGACCAAATATTATTTTTTTTATAATAAACAAAATAAGGATTCAAGACTAGCAGGAATAGGCTAGCATCATCCATCTATGACACTCTCTCCGTGATTTTAAATTCAGAACCAAGACCATTGCATTTGTTAAAAGAAAAAGCATTGATGCACAACATTTGGTGAACTGGTGATAAGAATGGTCACCTTAGAACTCTTTCTTTTTGCATAAGGGTGCAGCTTTAGATGCAAAAACTGAGCTATTTAAACCAAGGCAAACAAAACTCTTCAACTGCATTATTCATTTTGGCATAGCCTCATGCGTTTTTCAACAACAGCTAGCAATGTTTCATGCAGCTAGCAATCTATTTGTGAAATATTTTGTTTAATGAGTGTTTTGGACACAATCAATCTTTTTGTTCTCATGTTGTTTCCGGTGTTCCAGTTGCAGTCAATTGCTTTGTTGGTTACGAGTAAACAATTCTGAGTATTTCTATGATACATTGTTTTTTTAAATTTGTTTGCAGTAAAGTCAGTTTATAATTGAATATGAAGACAGCTCATTGGCTGCTGCACCCTCTCCATCTCTTCATAACTTTGCGCTGACCACTGAGTGTGGCTTGTAATTGTTATCTTATGGGGCAGGCTGTAAGGTCTCTGATTGGACAGCATTGTGAGAAGCCTGTGTTTCCAAATGTCATCACACGCTGTAACAAAAATGGTACAATTATGGTAAATTGCTTTACTACTTATAATACACGATTTCATGTTTTTTGTTTAATATGATACAAACCCGCAAACAGATTTTTTTTGCACATTAACAAGCAATATTTACTTTAAATAATTATACAGCAAAGCGTCACGGTGGCGCAGTGGGTAGCACGGTCGTCTCACAGCAAAAAGGTTGCTGGTTCTAGGCTCGGCTGGGTCGGTTGGCATTTCTGTGTGGAGTTTGCATGTTCTCCCCGTGATCGCGTGGGTTTTTACCCGGGTGCTCCGGTTTCCCCACAAGTCCAAAGACATCCGGTATAAGTGAATTGAGTAAGAACGATTGCCCATAGTGTTAAAGAGTGAATGTGTGTGTGAATATTTCCCAGCGATGGGTTGCGGCTGGAAAGGCATCCGCTGCGTAAAACATATGCCAGAGAGTTGGCGGTTCATTCCGCTGTGGCGACCCCGAAAGGGAAGAAAGCCGACATGAAGATGAATGAATGAATTATACAGCAACATCATTTTTTTTAATTGACGTACATTTAGTGTATTTATTTACATTACATTCCAGCTTCATTAAATTATAATAAAATCAGTGAAAAAATAAGACGATAAAACCTAATTAAACATGCTACTCAAAACATAATGCTTATTTTTTATTTTATCATGCTGAGTTCTTGATATGCAATTGAAAAAGAGCCATTATTCCTACCACAGAGCATGAAAACTTTAGTGTGGAAAACCAGACAGCATTGAGTTTAACACATTTAAACTTTAAAAACTAGAAACTGAGTAGGATAACTCATTATGACGATGTCAGGAAAGAAACATCACAGCAGGGCAAGTGCAGCCTTGTTGTCTGACCATAAATTGGTCTGAATTAAAGTAAATCAAAGGTTTGAAAGCAATGAAAAACAATACACTACACTACCAATTACACTCCTTTCTGTACTCATTAACAATTATTTAAAACGATATGTTTTTTCACTATATGAAATTACATGCATATAGACGAGCCACTGTCTGGTGTGTTTATTTTTAGCACTTTAATAAATGTAAGCCATTATCAACAAGGACCAAAAATTCAAAAATTTGATGAATCATTCAATTGAAATAAGTCAAATGTTTTGCTTCTTTAGAGTATGATTGTTACGTAAGACTTCAAATACAGAGAGCAAATTCGCACATGTCTGAACAACAGGTATTTGACCTCGGATATGAGAGAGGGCTTGAGTTTCTGGTCGAAGACAAAAGCTCCTTTTAGGTCTACTACTGGAGCTATGATTGGAGCTTTTAAAAAAGAAATAGGTTTAATTGGCTTTCAGACACAAGGCATATCTGCACTCCTCCCCCCTTATCCCCACCTCTCTCTCTCATTTAGCTAAGGTCAATGCCTGTTTTTCCACTCCGATCACTTTGGTTGTAAATGTCAAGACATAAAATAAATGTTCCAGAAACGGCATACTGAAAAAATTTGCATGTAAAAATAGCAGCTTTGGAAAATTAGAAGCTGAAACCATTGACCTTTTGGTTATTGCTTGCTTCAGGGAGACGAAAGGAAAACGAGTAGCAGAAACATTCTTTTTTTAAATTCCAGGTAATCTTTGCAATAGAAAATAATTGGAAATTAAATTAAATTATGGAGAAAAACACTTGTGTCGATGGAGGACGTTATCGTGACCTGTGAAAATGATTGTGCTTGAAAAGTATTCATTGATTAAGTGTGCTGGTGTGTCAGCATGCATAAAAGGTTTGCAAGGACACATACGTATAGTCTCATCGCACAAATGACTTCACTTATCACATCAAAGTCAGAATAGAGTCATTTTTTAGACAGATTCACATCAGTCAGCAAAGTAAGCAAGTAACATTACAAGTTCCTCTTATACTTGGGGATCTAACAACTACTTTAAACATGCAAATATACCATATCCTTGTCTATTCAAAATATGATTTTGTTCGCTTGTTCAAATTAATTTGAGCATAAAAACAGCACATTTAGTACAATCTTACTCTGCTTCTTTTTCTTTTTTCAGCTCATGCTGGATCAAAGGCAGATGTACTCCTATGAGATAAAGCCAGCTCACTGCATCAGAAAGTTCAATTCCAGCAAAAAACAAACAAACCAAAAAGCATTCATGATGATGGAAGCCAACTTTTATTTAAATCTTTATTAATATATTTTTTTTATAATTATTTTTCAAAGACAAAAAATGAAGAGGACACCCAAGTCATCTGACTTTTCTCCTTAATATTCAAAACTCTTGTTATGTCTGTCTCATTAAACACTCCTCAGATACGTTGACCTACATGTAGGCGCTTGCTCAGCTAATATCAGAAAACAAAAGGATTAGAATTAGATTAGGATGAAACCATCTGTGGAGTAACTGTTTTCAACCAATTACCAATAGACAAAAACATAATCTCCTTGACCACTGAACCATGACAACATTAGATATATATATTTAACAAACTCATATACACATTTATATTAAAACGTAATCAATCTATCCAACACAAAACAGCTGCATACTGTTTAGTAGAAACTACAGCTTGAACCAGAAAGATAACAACCATAAAAATGTTCTCTTTGTGGAAAACTTGTCTCCTAACCCTAAGCCAACTATGTTTACGAGATAATTCTACTCATTAAGGTCACATGGACTGGTTCAACGAATTCTATACTTTTTGAAGCTTTGAAATGGCGCGATTCCCTTCATTACATTTGTCCTCTAATTAGCTCTGAAAGTTGGTGAGTCAATTGTGAGCACATTTTTCAAAACACAATTGGGACTCTAAACAGACTGTGGGTTTGAAGGTTGTGTTTGGTACACTTTGTCTTCCTCGTCTACTCAAATGATGTGACTCATCCAGCAGACACTGGTTTGGATGAGCTCACAGCATCATTAACCCTTTATAAACAACCCTGATGTTTACTCAACAAATAACGGATAACTATACAACACAAGAGCAGAGATGCTCTTTGACAGCTGTCCGCCTGTTTGTCTTGTCTTCATGTAAACTTTGAGAGCTTAAAGACCTTAAATGGAAGCTGGCTTCAGTTGTTTCACAGGTCCACCCCAAAAAGTCAAACTCACATACAATCGTTTTCACTTCATGTTTTATTGGAGACATACTGAATTTTGTTCTTTAAATACTGCCTATCCACAAAATCACACTATTTCTAAAAAAATATCCATTATCAGAAAACTTCCGTAAAATAAAACATACGCCTCTAAAAAGAAAGCCAGACTGTACCCTGATGAAGTTTGACATTAGTTAAAAAGAGACCTCGGTTCTACCTAAAACAGAATATTGGACAACATTTAGATTACATTTAAATTTATACATAAAATCATTCCAAATTATCAATGTGAAAATTATGTTAGTTTTAATCCTCGCATTCTCAAAACCTAACTTCTGAAGCATTCCATAATTGGCTTTTGGAAAACTATTCAACAATAATTCCAACTTCTTCCATTGGTTCATGTGTGGTCTCAAGCAAAACTCCTTAAAACCCAGGTTTTCTAGGAACTTATGCTTCTGCGTTTCATTCTTGTTTTACAACTTGCAAGGTCACCGTGGCGTGGACCATTGAAAAATGGTTTTTCACCTTATTTAGCTGCACTCAGCCAGAACAAACAGGGAAATTAAAGGAGAAGAAATAGACACCAATACCTTAAAAACAGAAGGTGAAACAAACCGAAAGAGAGAGACATTCATAGAATGAGACACTGGAGAGGCTTGGCAGACTGTCTCCACAGCCTGCAGTTAATAAGCCACAGTGGGAGAAACATTTCTCCTCCACTCGAACAAACACACACACGCACACGCACGCACACACACGCGCGCGCACACACACACACACACACACACACAAGCACACGCACACACACATACACACAAAAATCTTATGCACACCTACACAACAACCTAGTGGTTTTAAAATATATTTATCAACAAAACTATACTCAATTCTAGTGTCTAACTGCAAGCTGTATTAGAGAATAAAATCTGCAGCTTACAAAGGCTAGCGAGGCACTGTTGAAATAAAAAGTCACAATTAAAAACAGCTATTGGATCTGCTGCCATTCTTTACTGATTACAAACTCTGCTGGTTCCTCCACCCACTCAAACACACGCTCATGCACACTCCATCTGCTTGCATGCTGTCTAATTAGGGAGCCACTTATTTGACTGATGAAAGGGAAGGCGGCCCCTGAACGTTAGACAGCAGTCCCAGTGAAGAATCCAAAGCCTCGGGTGTTTCAGCCTATTAACAACACAAACTACTGTGATTGGGGAAGTGCATGCTCTTTTACGCTGTCTCATTAACTGTTGGGATTCTACCTCGATAGTACGTCATTGACACTATTGACCCTGTATGATTAAGGACAGAGTCTTTAATTAGCGTGGTTTTCCACTTTGCGGTGTTGCAAGATCACAATAGTGCTCTTTACTACTAAGATCATCATGCCAGATTATTAGTATAGAGTACTAACAATCTAATAGTAGAGGCATCTTGTGTGGATTTTAATAGTAGCAATTTAATTAGCACAGACTTGCATTATTAACCTTACTCAGAGAAAGTACTTTTTCATGTTTTCATTGATCTTCCAGTCTGCTTAATCCTGGGTTCTGCCAACCTCAATCCCAGGGTGACATTTTGGGGCCTAATGTCTAAGAAAGGCCCCCAGTCTTTTATCTAGTTCTATGATTTTTACAACCCAGCACAATAAAAAGGGTACTTTCATATTGCAGAAAAACACATTTACAACATTCATTACTTTGTATGAAGAGGTCATTGTCTGACAACAGATACAGATAAAACATATTCATAAGAACACTTGATAACTGGATTTCTCATAGCTTTTAGTAATATATATAATCAGAAACCTAGTGATGGCAGCCTAATTTGAAACAATGGTGAGAACATTTCAACGTTCAGTGGAAATTTCCTCTACAACCAGGAATGGCAAAAAAACTACCATAATAAAAAATACCTTTTTATGTTGAAAACGCATTCACTGGTGCAGGTTACTAACTTCAGCAGAGAGAAACCAATTTACATGTGATAATATTTCAAATAAATGCTCTAGGGTTTAGAGCTTTAAACTGTTTGACATTCATTTAGAATTAATTTGTTTGACACTCAAATAAGAAAATACAGAATATACTTGTTTTGAATCCTTGCAAAGCAGTTAAAATGTTAATTATGACAATTAAAATGAAATCTTGGCTTTTTTGTTCATTCTCAACAACAAAGTATCATAGGCTTTAATCTCCATCAAGTGTTGATAAGTTGGTTTGCTAAGAAAAGGGGTCAGATTATAATTGTATTTTTCTTTTTAAAACAAAAGAATGTATTTACTTGATTCTATCGTTTTCCCAGCTGATAGTTTGAGCCCTGAATAAGACACCTTTGCATTTGGGGGTTAAATGAGGCTTCCCACATCCTACAGCCGTTTATGAGAAGGTGAGTGACAGGATCTAGTTAAAGGGTTAAAGAATGTGCCAATGTTACTTGAGACCTGTCAAAAGGTTTCTTTCTTTCTCCCAATCTTGATCATTGACAGAAAACCCCAGAGTTTACATGACCCAAAGAATAGAAGGTAGATAGAAGGCAACTAAATTACATGCATTTTCCCTGCAAGAATTGAATGAGTCTGAAAATGAAAGACTTTGAAATAAACTATGTAATCGATTACTTTGGCACTTTAAAGTGAAAAATTGGCAGTTTATACAGATATAGACATGTATAGTACACAGTCTTCCTTCTTAACTAAGCATTAGGCGTGTAATTAATGTGAAATTCATCAAAGCAACAGAGCAAACAGTCAATAGATGTCCAGGTCAGGGCAAGCTGATATTGACAACATCCCTCCCTCTGTAATTACTTTTCCAGTTCGTTAAAGAGCAGCGTCTTTAACGAGAATGGCAGAGACCGATAAGAGCAAAGCCAGTCGCACCAGCTGAAGCATGAGCATTCTCTCTTTTAATTAAAGGCCAATAAAGCTGATAAATTTCACTTGTCTTTTTCTAAGTTTAGAGCCCAAGAAGAGACCTTACACTGCAGGGTGTCCATCATTGATAGACACTGATCAGTGAAGCAAACTCTTCAAGTCTGTTGTTTTAAATGAGCTTTCCTGTTATGGCAGCCTGTCTGTCTCAAAGGGTCTCTCAGACATTTTCAACAGCTCTTGGATTAATGGGCAAAGATGAGTTTACAGCGGCTGCACTAACTCCCAACCCCCTGCCAAAAAAAAAAAAAAAAGATTTACAGCTTAACAGCTTTTTCTGCCCTGAACAACAGCAACAAATCTGTTAGCCAAGCTCATTTTGGCCCTGAAAATGGTTTAAAAACATTTAGATCAAGCTGTCCTGAAGGAACATTCTGTCCAAAATGTAAATTGCTAAACTATTTGTTTAAGATGTCATTTCATAGCCTGTATATTTCAAAAACTTTTTTTTTTTCAAAAAAGGTTGACTTTCATTGGTCTTTATCATTCAGGTGTTGGAGCTCAGTTGTGAATAATTTTGACTAAAAGTAATAGATTGAGTTAAGCAGCAGGAGTTGAAAGAAAATGAAAAGTAATATTCCTCTCTGCCGGGCCTCATAACACGGCTCTAAAGAGCTTTTCCAAAAGAGTGAAGCCAGGCTCTGGAGAAAGGGAAAAGACTTGGACAATCACAGGCTTTTGTGTGTGGTCTAAAATCACAAGCCCCTTGAGAGCTTCATTCTTCCTGCCTTCTCTCTCTCTCTCCACACCCATCCATCCATCGTTCTATTTCCACGGTCGCTTTCTCTTCTTTCCTTTCTTTTAAAAAATGCACTACAGGTGGGCTTGATGGCGAACAGCCACTGTGCTGAGGGCAGCTAACCTTCTCTGAGGTCAGTGTAAGGTCCACTTCATGTGTATATTTTGTGTGTGGTCTCAGAACTGGAGTTGGTGCTTTGCTTTAAACCTGACTGAAATAATAAAAAAACGAAGCAATATACTTCCATAATTTCAAGATGAAATGTATCCCTAAACTTTTCTATTGCCACTGATGGAAACACACACTTGCAATTAGCAAAGTAATAACAAGAAGTCATCAACAGAGAAGGACATTATATACAATATAAACAAGCTGTTAGAAATCAGAGCTGTCCTTTTTGAAAAAATTTACAACTGTGTGCTCAGAAAAATTACTTTGGATGAGCCGGATGTGGAAAATATATCAGTTATGTTTATGAGCAAAAAAAAAACCAAAAAAAAAAACCCAAAACAAACATACAAAAAAATTCTTCAAAGGCACTTAATAATAATTTCAGAAAAGAAAGGAAGAATTTGGGTAGTCTGTAACTCCCTAAAAGAAAAACTATGCACTGAAATGATGTTTGATATTGTATATCTATGAAAAATATTCAGCATGCATACCAATTATGCATTTATGCAGTTTACTAAAAATCTATGAAATTAAATCACAAACAAATGCACCTTAACAACACTGTAAGCAAAAACTACCCAATTAGCCTCTAACTGAGCACTAAGCTTGGCTGAAATGCCAAACCAAGGTTTCAGTGTGCCTGAAACCTAACGGATGTCTTTCACTTCTTCCCTCCTACTTATAATTGCCTAGAATAGCAAGAAAAGTCATGAGCAAATGAGAAGCGAGTAGGGGGTCCGGGACCAGGAGCCACTGTGATTAGAAGATCCCTCCAGGGTGGGGAAGGGGTGGAGGTGGGATAGCTTGGTGAGAAAGCCAATTGTTTACTAGCCTAATAACAAGCTAAGTAGGAGAATCTGGTTAGTGGCCAATTACAAAACAATCACCACCTGAATTAATGTTAAATGATGAATTTACCTCATTCATTATTCTGATTGGCTGAGCTCTGCATGCACTCTATTGATTTGGTCACTAACCTGTCTGTCACAGTTCCTGTCACATGGTTAATTTGGTACTGTAACAAAGCTAAATAAATCCTTTAGGGGAGTGGGGTCATCTTGAAGTACCCTTATAAATGGGATGAAAGTAAATGGCTCTGGAGTAATTTTTGGGTGTGTCCTAGCAGCTACTTTGAGTGGCACCTTCACACATAGGCCTTTGGCTACGCTAGGGTATACAATGCATTTATGTACTTTATAGGACTCCTGTGTTCCTTAAACAGAAGTGAATTAGGATCTAACCACAATTACACATGGAGTCATTTTATGATCATTTTAATATTTTTCTTGAACTTGACAATGCGTTTAAATGAGTTTAATGGGGCAGTCCCTGGCCTCACGGTTTATATATAAAATATTTCAAATTTTGAATTGGATCTAAGCGTTTAAGACTTTGAACATGGGGTGATTTTTTTTAAGTGTAATTTTAAGTATTTAAGGGGTGAAACATTTGAGTGACAGCCAGAGATAAGTACTAAATTTTGGAGTAGTCATCTCAGCTCCATCTGTAATTTCTCACCTTTCACATGCAGTGCCAAGATGAAAAAGATTGGTTAAGGCCACTTTTAGCTTCTATAAACATCTTTCGAAAGCTATAGTTTTATACAGTCTGTGATCACAACAAGTATTTACAATAAATGCTTTACCCATTGAACAATGGTGGGGACAAATTGGTGCGATTTTATCATCATGGCTAGTGTCAAAAACACACTGCATCGAGGGCATTGACATAAAGACATGAGCTAATTCAATAATCTATTATATTACTTTCTGTTAGTCTGCAACATCAATTATCAACTAAAACTATTTTTAGAAACCCCCTATACAGGTTTTAGAAATATTCACAGCATGTGTGTTTTATGAATTTTAAGCATTAACCTAAAACTCAAATATAATTTGAAAACAATGAAAAATTGTCAGTTACCTCAACACAACTCTAGTTTAAGGAAAATAAAATATAAATTTTTACTTCACTAAATTTTTTGTGCAGTTGTTTGATTGTTACTAAATTACAAGTTAATGAAAATGTGAATGTGATTACATAAGTTAAACCCATTATCATGCACCTGACACACTGATCATAGTCCAAAGACTTTGAAATGTACATCCAAATAATTTTTTTACAAAGAATTAAACAACGAACATGTGCAATCTTGATGTTGCCTGGCAACAAGAAATCGAAACACTAAAAAAATCACATGACTGCATGTTAATACGATTGCAACTATGCACAGCAATTAGCATACAATTAGCATAGCACACTTTTGCTTTGTTTTTGCCACCATTAACTAATTTGGTATGTCATTAAAAAGATAGATCATTTGAAGACTTGGGTTTTATGAGGCAGAAAGTAGAGTGATCATGCTTTTTATAGGCTGTGACTGTGATTAAGCATATTCTTATCATATAGCATTAGTGTGTTTGGGTACATATGTCAGGAGCCTGTAAGACTGGTCCATCTTTAACTTAAGGAACAAGAGACACATAATCAGTGGCATGAAAACACTCTTGTCCTGGTGTAAAGTCAAATTGCAAGAGTGTTTATTTATCATAGAAAACCTATTAAGATGCCAAATCTTTCTGATGTAAGACATGATTATTAGATCAAAAACAACGACTTTGGCCAAAAATGCAAAGAAGCAAGAAGATGAGAAGTGTGGTTTGGGGAATTTTCTCATCGGCTGCCAGAGAGTGGAGATAATGGCCAGGGTTGCCAAGGAAACACTGCAATAAAAAGGAAAGAATCCTATGGCTCACGTATGGCTGTTACTTCCTATCTCATAGACACAAGCTCAGTTTTTATTTTCATTTACGACAACTGATAATAATAATAATAGTTAAACATAAATACTGAGAGTGAGTGTCATATGAAGCTTTCAGAAACAAGATTGCAAAACCCTGAAAAATGCAACAAACACATTATTATCCATCAAGAGGAAAAACTCTCATCTTTATTTAGCCATGAATTTCACATTGTGAAAAAAATCACTTGTACAAAATAACATTAACCGCAGTGGTTGAGATAAAAAAAAAAGATATAATGACAAATACAGAAACAAAATTAGAAACAACAGAACAGCGCAACATTGACAGTGCTTTAGCAATGCTTGTCTGGTTGTGAAGGCATAACAGCATTTAAAAGTTCTTAATGCGCCAGTCACCTCTGATCCTGTCTTTCACTTGAGCAGAAGGAGAGAGGGAAAATCATGAAGGCTAAAGGAGTTAGGAGGGAAAAGAGAACAACGAAACACTTGACTGTTCCCAGTGATTGTTCACCATCGCTGTGGCAACTATGCTATGTGAGGGGGCAGAAGTGCCTTTTCTGATTCGATGGAGGTCATGGAGTGCAGTCTCCTGTAAAAGTATTCTGAAAAGGGGTTAAAGAGCGTAAGGGACACTGTGAACCAGTTCTGGAGGAGAAGAGTGGATTTGCGGAAATTTGAACACTTCATCACTACTTTTAACTGGTCTTCATCAAACTTGCAGTTGTGGAGGAACTGAAGATTGTAAATGGACATAGGATATATTTATATATATATATATAAATATATATTTATATATATATATATAAATATATATATATATATAATAAGTATTTCACAAAGCAAGTGTTTAAATATATCTTTGGTGCTACTTAACAATTTCTCACTGTAGTTTTCTCTGGTAAAATAAAACAAACTGACACTTTACACTATACTTAGACTTTTGGGTTTTAGCTTTATATGATTTCACATCTGTGACATCATAGGTGTGATTCAAACCACAAGCTACAACTGATATCCATTCTTAAATTGTATAAATGCCTTGGTGTGTTTGACACATAGTACCTTGCCAGTCAATTACAAGGAAGTGATATCACAAAAGATCTTTGGGAGAATTTCTTTTGTTATTGAGCCTTCTTTTAGTCAACCCACATAATCGTAGGTATTTGTTTTTAATCCATTTACAGTTTTAAACAGCAGCATTCAACTGGGAGTTTAAACTCGCTTGTGACAGTTGTTCTGAGAGCAGCTGCGCGTGTCACATTCCTCAGATAGCTCTACAAGATCCTTACAACCCACAAAGACCCCGGGTCAGCCTGAGTTTCAGTATTGACATGGTGATGGATGCAACGGGGGTTACAAAGGTAAAATACGGAACGGAGTGTGGCATGGGGTCACTGCTTAAAAACATCAATAGTCTATGGCAAACTAAGTTTTTTTAAGATTCTGACAATGAAATTGTAGATTTGTGTATACAGCACACAATGACCGTCAATTTTGACTACTTATAGGATGACCACATAATGATGGATTTTCATTTTTGGGTGACTGATCCCTTCTTTTTGCTGACCAGTTGACTAGGTAATCCGAGTCTGTGGCATCATTCAGCCCATTCTCATGCTGTCAGTAACCTTTGACCCCACAAATCTCGCTGTTACTTATCAGATGAGTTAAACACTGAGCTGACCAGTATAAATTCCACCTGCCCAGTCAAAAAAACCTTGCAGAAATGTGCAAAAGAGCAGTTTTGGTGTTGTCCACTGTACTATATGAGAAAAATATACAAATGAACAATACATAAAAGTTTACCAATAATGGATACAAAACTAAAAAGCTTAAAACAATAAATTAAGAAACTTCGCCCCCAGTTTTTCATTTACATTTACTCAGAGACTGCATTCCCTCCAATGTAACAAAACAGCTTGCACCTCTTCCTCTCTGCTTCTGTCATGACTTTATGTGCTTTGAATAGTACAGGCATAAACAGGTGTCTCAGAGTTCAAGACTGGAAAAGGTTGAGTCAGTCACTGATCCCTCGCTGGTTTGGTGCTGCTTTTTCTGAGGCATGCTCAGTCAGTCTGTGGGGTGTTTGTTTTGGAGAGGGCAGGAATATGATTGGGTGTTGAGTGGGGTTAGCCGAACTCTTACAAATGAACATGCTGAGACATGCCTCTCCCGCACACTCACTACATACAGCTGGCGCGTGAACACTCTGTCCCCGTGTCCACTTTAACACCAAGTTGCTAAAGGCTGTTCATCAAGAACACTTCAGCATCAGTCTGTCCTCATACAGACACACTCAAAAAAAAAAGTTAGCTCTCGAGCCTCCATCCTTTGAACCAGTTAAATATGATGTTCATCAGTCTTTTCACATCAATATTTTCTTTCAAAGTGTGGTCTGTTTTAACATCACCATGGGAGAAGTAAAAAGTATGTACATATTCGAATGAGGTGCTTTTTTAAAGATTCCCATTCATGCGGTGACAACTCCGGTTGATCTCATCCATTCGTCCTTCATGCAGTAAACAAATCAAGACAGGCATCTGAGTCACAGCTTCAGAGCTCTACAAAAATCAATCACAAACTGTGATTATGCTGGTTGTGAGTGATGGAAGTGGACTGGACTTTCAGGGAGCATCCCAGTTCTTTTGGTTATTAATGTGAAGCGCAAAGTCTTATACTTCATTATACGACAAGACACCATGATGTAGTTGAGACTTCCAAGCAGGACATTAAAGGACTTGCAATAGAAAAGAGGTTTTGCGAATGACACACAATATTTAGCTCTTTGTGAGGAGTTTCTTTTTTTTAAACAAATGAACAGGAGATTTGACATTGCTTCACATTTGGAATCCAGTAGACGACAGCAACAAATAGACACAATGCACCCTGTGGAAAAAAGAAAGAAAAATATTAGTTAGAGAGGTCTCAGCACAAAATCGTTTATATAATATTTTCGAACAACTAATGTTTGAAGGAAGTTTTTTTTGTTTTAACAGTTAAACCTTGTTTTATTCTTGTAACCATTTGCATTGATTACATTTCTCTGTATAAACCTGTAAAAAATACATAAACTGCATTTAATCCTTCACTCCCAGCCAGCTGTGAACATTGAAAACTTTACATGTCGAGAAAACTTTTCACTTGAGCACTAAATAAATAATTAATTAATAATTAAATTCAATAAAAATGTAACAAATAAAATACAAAACAACAAAGGCAAAAAGTTCATGAAAAAAGTAGCTAATTATTATAAGATTAAAAGACTTTACCTTAGAGTGTACATAATTGTTAACTCATTAATGTTTTATTAATCATTACATTTTTTATTTGACCTACAAGTGTTAATTAATGCTGTAACAATCAGAAACATAAATCATTAATTAAGATCCGTAATTGATGCATTACTTACAATGACTCATTTATGAAATGGTAATGGTATGATGATGGAATGATAATTCATGTCATCTTATTGGAATAGTTACATTTCAATTTTTCCCCAAAAACTAAAATAAAAGAGATGAAGAGGTCAGGTTCTATCTAAAAATAAAAACAGTTAATGTTTGCATTTTTGCAAAAAGAATAAAAATTAAAAAACAGGTATTAGATGCTAGGTCAGGAAAAAGATGGTAAAACAGTGACCGACTATCTATTATGCAGCAAAAGTGATCGTTTTCTCTCTCTGGGTTTAATTTCACTGATTTTATCATGTCACAGCCTTAACAAACACTTAAATCTATACAGAATTCACCTTTTCTCTCACAAGGACTCTCTCTGACCTGAGGATAAAAATAAAGCGCAGTGGTCCCCCAGAGCCAAACTGTCCAAATTAAGTTGTTAGCATGGATTTTTTTTTTCCTTCCAAACGCCACATTCATCTTTCAAGTTGCACATAGGGTTTGTCTACGTGACAGTAAAGGGCAGGAGAGCCCTGCAGTTACAGAAGTATCGCCTGCCAACTCAAGCTCACTCAAACAGAAGCCCAAAGAGACTGAAAAGAGCAAGACTAAACCCATTGCTCATTTAGGGATTGTAGCTCAGGACAGCGTGTACATTTTCTTTAGCGTGAGCTTCTTTAGAAGACAAAATGTTCAGTGAACCATAACACTTCATCTAAGCATGAAGCGTACGGTGAAGGACCACAGTTTCGACTAATGACCTCGCTTCACTTGCACGCCTACACCCTCCAAAAACAAGCCTGGCACACGCGCACACAAATTTGCAGCTCACCCTTCAGCAGACATATAGCCACACAAGATTTGCAAAGTGCAGATGCTGTCCTAAAGGTACACCATGTTTTTGTGTACTTGCATTAAGTGACAAATAGCAGGTAGTTATTATACTTTATAGTTTCCAGAAATGTAAAAGATCCTGGCAATTTAAGTGACGTGTGATGTGATTAAGAAACCTCTTTGGAGCAACTGGCCACATAACGGTTTCTGCTTGTTTAGGAAATATGGCCAAAATACTACCACAAATCAATCAATCAATCAATCAATCTATCCTTCTTCTTCTTCTTTATCCATCCATCCTAAAACCATTCAACTAAAATTGTCTAAATTAGTAACATATTGTTACATTTTGGATCAAATAAAAAGCCTCAAACAATCGAAAAGATAAGAGATAGAGAGAGCAGTGTGCCCATGTGTAGGATAGGGAGGATCTCTGTAAGCAGATGCATTCCCACGGGAGAGCGATAGCAAGAGTCAGAGTGTGAGAAAACACAGCGAGCAAGGGTGAGAATGAGAGGGAGCGACAGAAAGAGCGAGGCTAAAAATCTTTGTTTACCCTGCCTTCTCCCCCTCTCTCCTCATGTCGTCTTCCCTTTCCTCCTACTGCTGCTACAGCCAGAAGTAAGGCATCTCATTGTTAGTGGGGAGGAAGCTTGCTTAGATCACTTCATCCTCTTTTAAATGCACAGGAACGGCTCGGTGAACAAAGGAGGGACCACCACTTTGAAATTAACTGCCCTGTCTTGGTGGGCGGCATTTCACATGCACACAGTCAGCCAAACTTTACAAGTGAAGAGAATTATCAGCAGCAAAGGGTCAGGACTGGAATTCCTGAGTGACTGGGTTCATGTTTTTAAGAGGAAGTTAAACTGCTGTTTATCTTGTTTAGTCTCCAGTCCTGGCTCCCTCTATCAGTACTCGTGTGTTATTCTGCTTCTGCAGCTCACTACTGGCCTTGATGGGAGATGAATCATGTATAAATTATTAATTTCGCTCTAGCAATAAAAAGCTGCATGGTAGTCTTACTGTAAATTGCTGATTCGCTGGGTGGTCCATTGGTTCTTTACTTTCTTATTAGATTATTCACTTCTTTCGCATACAACTTGAAATAGCTTAACCATTTTAAATGGACAGTGATATAACAGTTTGAAAAATGGCCTCAGATTGTTTCTGTTTTCCTGAACCATTATAAATAATATGAGCCAAAAAGGTTTTCAACAATGTTGTTACTATTGTGGATAAAATAGTCTTTCAAATGAGAGGAAAGGGGAAGAAAGGAACACGATCATCTAGTTTAAGGTGGGATAATGTAAAATCCATACTATTGTATGGTGGTATATTTTGCCATTAATATGCATATCTTGATCCATCAATCACCATCCAAAAATGTGACCAGAAAATCTTTATAACATATTAGTTTATAAATACATTTGAGTAGTACAAATATCAGCAAAAGGTCTGATTTTAGATTGCTTTCATTAATCAATTACAGCATGTTTTAGTATTTATGCTGTTGTTTCCTACTTTAATTCAGGTGAAAAATTAAGAGTTTAGTGGGAATACAAATGAATACAAACTGTTGATCAATACTGTGGTGGTATTTTCCATGCAGCACTGAATGAAAACTATGAGAAGCAAAGAAAGAATACTGACTAAAAATAACTCAAAGTCACCTTTAAAAGCAAATTGTTGAGGTATTCCTGTGATTGGATAAACCCAGTGCCACTAATTTCTTGATTAAACTTTGTAAGCTCTAAATGATCAACTTTTTGCACATCCAAAAATATCAAATCTAAATTATTTTTAGCAAAGCCTCCCACATTTACCCAGCCTTTAACTCCCCCTACCACCCCATGGTAAACTTCCCCCTCAGGAACAATAAAAGTCTTCTATTCTACTTCAATTACCCTCGGTGAAACGCCCCTCACTGCACACTCATAACTCATTCAGCCCTACCGCAAGCCACCTCTTCAAAGCAGAGGCACACAGCACACGCTTTTGCCTCAGATCTAATTTTTACATGGAAGGATTTGCATATGCCCACATGCTTATTAAAATTCAGGTATAGCCTAGTACCTTTCTCAAACTGATGCAAGAAGCATGAACCCGAATCTCAAACACTAAAACCTCCAAATCCTCTCAAGCATGGATCTTGTTTTCTCTTTCCACAGTCTGGAGACGGATCGGATACGGAGTCTATACATCAGCCAGACCACACAAGCACACATCAATGGCCATATCACTGCTGAGAGGTAGAGCCTGGCAAGCCTGATGCCCTTTTCTGAAACAGACCTGCTGTGACCAAAGGCAGTCTTCCTGCAGACTGAGAAAGCGTTACTGCTTATTAGCCTGTTTTTGTGGATTCTCATGAAACTGAACATCTGTAGCAAGTTATTATAAAACATCCCTTAATGTACTACCTTTGAAGGTTATTGGATGAAGTAAAATCCTGATTTCATGTGCCTATTTAGACAGACACAAGAATCAGCTCATGAAATCAGAAGGTGGAGAACCAAGAAAAATCTACAGCAACAGGATTCATTAGAAACGCATCGCGGAACTGAAATGGAACAGAAATATCCAATAGTGCACATGAGCCCAGCTGACCTGGTTGATATTCATAGCATCCTGCCTCGCTGTTTTTTTCCTCCCTGACTCCTTAGACAATCTAACTGCTCTGTCAATACTCAATTTGCCACAGATTTTAATAAGGTTCTTGATCAATGTATGCACAAGGGAGATCATGGGGATTAATGCAATTGCTCTTTGAATTTGCTATTCGCATTTGCAGCGTACGCTTGTTCAAACAAAGAACCATGTGAAACTGCACATGATATACACACAATAAAATGAAAGGGTCATTTTTTATCCGCACTCTTGGATTTCTGGAGAGATAAAAAAAAAATTAAGGAAAAAATAATAATAATAAAGAAATCAACATCTGAGAAAAGAACCCCAAAACATATGACAACTTAAACAACAAATATACAAGGTGAATCCTATTTCCATACATAAGTCTATCCAGCCATCTTTTAAAGAATATTATCAACATATTTTGGTAAACATCTTACATGAATTTATCTTCAAATTTATCCTCACACAAACAAAAACTATGCTGACATATTCTGATAGCAGTGCTTCATAAAGAGCACTGAATCTGAATCTGAATGTTCCTGTGTGCAAGTGTGCCAATTCTGTTTTTGGTCAAAACAACCTACCTCAGAGAAACAGTAGGGTCGCACCGCAAAGTACTTGCATGCTTCATGCAGGGAGGTGTTTCCAGGTGCTGACGAAGGCGGTGGGGATTAAGGAATAAGGTACAGTAGTGATGCTGTTCCATGCATCCAGTGTGGGGTCGTAACAGTCCAGGGTTTTACAGCGTTGTGTGCCAAAGTAGCCACCAACCACATATAGTTTGTTTCCCGAGGCTACTGCCTGGCAGCTCATTCTTTTCGCCGTAACATCTCCTACTTTAGTCCACTGATAAGAGTCACTACTGAATTTGTAGGCAGAGCAAGCGGAGAATTCTGTGTCACCACCCATTACAAATATCTGATTACCAAGGACAGCAGCTGCAGTGTAGCGCCATGGTTGAGGGCAGGAAGCGGGAACAGTCCAACGGTTTTCTGAGGGATCATAGCACTGAACTTTGGGAAGCTTGTCATGGGCTACACTTGTCCCTCCAAATGCAAACAACTTGAGCTTAACACTGACGACAGCTGCATTACTGACTCCTTCTCGCAAAGGTGCCACCATGCTCCACTTGTTAGCCACTGGGTCAAACTGCTCTACCTGCTTCAAAGACACTGATGGTGATGCAGGAAGGCAGCCAGTGGCAGCAGTGTGACCTCCGACAACATAAAGGCAGTGGCGCAATTCCGCAGAGCCATGACCAAATCGTGCTATCAACATCGGTGCAGCTTTGGACCATTCTTCGTGCACTGTATCATACACCCAAACATCCTTAGACACACCATTTTCTGAACCTCTGCCACCAGTTACATAGACTTTGCAGCCAATAGCGCAAGCGCTGAATTCCTTACGTGGGCTTGGAATGTCTGCCTTTGGAATGATCTCTTTGGCCTTCTGGTCCACCAAATACAGCTTATCACACATAAATGTGGGGCCTCCTAGCAGGAAGAGGGCATGACTGGTCTTCCGTGGCCGGGCACAAGGACTATTAATAACACCATCATTTTGCAAGATGCGCAGTTTGCAACGGATTGCCTCATCCACCAGTTCTTTACTTTTAGCTTGCGCGATGATGAGCTCTTCTGTTGAGACATTTTCCATTAAGAAGATTGCAGGGAGGAGAGCCAGCCGAACAGTACGGAGTAGTTCCGGAAGATGACAGTGTCTCCTCTCAAGGTCGTAGTTCACCCAGTTAAGTGCAGACTCATACACCAGTCGCTCATCCTCAGTTTCAAGCTCTTCATGTGCCAGAAGTTGTGCCAGCATGTCCTTGGGCAACTGGAGAAACTCCTCTGTTTTGCAGATAGCGGGGAAGTTACTGAGACACATGCTCCAGGACAGCTGAAATAGCTGGGTGCATTGGTGAGCATCAGAGAGCAGCAACATGCCCAGGCAGTTGGATGGATGAAGGTTCTTCTCCAGAAACTCAGCACAGGCGTCTCGAATGTCTTGGAACTCCAGCATGTCACCAGCCTCAAGGAGAGACTCAGCATTCTCTTCATTTATTATCACCCTTGATGAATAGGCATAGTCTAGAAGAAGCTCCAAAACCTGGAAGATGCAGAACAGCCAGCCAAAAATCATCAGATACAGTTATTTTCAATTATTCAAAGCTCTCATTCTGAAAGATAGTTTCGATAAATACAAAAAGAAGGCAATACCTCTGGATGAACTGAGTCTCTGAAGTCCACTTCACTGTCTTGACTCTCCCTTAGCCCTCCGCTGAACATTGCTTCAAAGTATCGGCTACAGGCTGCCAGCACTGCCCTGTGGCATGGGAAGGAGCGGTTTCCAGCATGGAGCAAAACATCTGTGAAGAGTCTCTGCTGACGAAGCGTATTCAGGTGCATCAGCACACTGTCAGCATAAGAGGATTTGTGGAACAGGTAGATGTTCATTGAGCCCGTGCTGGCACGAGACTTTCGGTTCTCGTGGACGCAGACAGACATTTTCATTGAAACCTGAAAAACATTGAACGGTTATCAATTTTGTAAGTGGATCGAAGAAAATTAAAATGCATCCAAAACAATCAGATTTGTTGAGCATTACAATTCGTTGAAGAGGGAAAGATTCTTATACAAAGTTTGAACTTGACAGTAGCATTCTGTGACTGTTTAAGCAGCCTCTAACAATATTTTAAACACCAAGGTGATCAAAAGGAAAAAAATACACAAAGAGCATTCAAGCCTCAACATTTGGTTAGAGAAAGACGATCCAATTCTACAAACACAACATAAAAACCCACAGGAAGCCTCTCTGATCTCTAGCCGACCGGAATGTGAACAAATGCAAAAAGTCTAATCATTGCCAGGTGTTCAAAGGAGGACGGATAAGGAGGGAGTAACTAAAGGGAGCACACTTTTTCAGAAGTAAACACCCATCCTTGAAATTCACAGTCGAAAAGCGAACAAAGCATTGAGCTCCTGGCCCAGAATCAACACCTCAGAGTCAGATCGCCATCTGGTCACCTACATAGTGCACATTCAAATCCAATCATTCTGAATTTCCATGTAAGTGATACACGCCTCCGGGTCGCTGCAGGCTGTCAACAACTCTCCAGGGAAAATTTAATTGAGTTTCGGCTAATGTTGCACAGAGGCAAAATGTAGTTCCGAATAGAGACAAAAACATTAAAAAGACACACATGCACTGGTGATGCATCACACCTGATACGATCTGATAATGTATTTCAATTAGTCGCAGCTGTGAAACACAAGAACCGCGTGTTGACACTTATCATTAATTCTTTTGGAACTCAGCAAAACTTTTGTAATTAAACTACTTTCTGTCATTGCTTTGATGGACATTCACAGAATGAGAATACTTGTAGACAAGAGTATTTGCAAAATGACACAAAAACTATAAGGCAGTAATAACTGACGAGTTAATTTATAGCAGTCAAATTAAAATGAAGGGATATAATTCTATCCGTCAATGAAATGTAAACATGTAAAGTTACATCTGGTTGTTAAATTAAATTATAATTAACTGAAATGCTAGCTATTAGTATGCATGAAAGTATCGAAACTACACATCACTGCATCAAAGAAATCAACTGCAAAGCAAAACGGCTATCCATAACTGAAATTACAGTATATTTCAATAAAAATAACAATAAGCCTGATACATTTACTAGTTTGAAATGCACTCTTATTATTTAGTTTACTTTTAAGAATTCAAGGCTGTAACGTGAACACCATTTGCATGGAGGAACAAAAACACTGAATATAAACATACCTGCTGAGGAGCAATGAGGACTTCAGTTCCGTCAGCTTCGGCCCTTGGAAGTTCCACGGCGCGACGTTAGAAGCTCGGCCAGCAGCATGCGGTAACGCGTGGATAAACCTCAAGATAAACAACCGAAGAGTAATTCAACCCGCGTTCGTCTAAAGAACACCGAGCAAGCCTAGACACACAATTCGGTTTAATATCGCTATGCTCCACGCAGAGTCGAACGAGTTCGTCTGTTTTTGTGACCGGCGTGGACAAACACTAGTTGAAGTCGTGACCAGTGACCGCGCAGCTCTTCTCGCAGCTCTTCTCGCAGCTCTTCTCGGCTGTGTTCTGGGCTCCACCGCAGCTAGACTCGCTCAGGGACGAACAGCTGACGAGCGGCGAGAACTTCAGCTTTTAGAAGAGCAGGAGGATGCAGGGGCGGGCGCTGCTGTGGGAGGAGATAACGCTGGATGAAGAAGGCTTTAAGAACACTATAATGCTAGTTAAGTACCTCATTAATAGAATAATTAAGTAGTTTTATTAAGGCTGCTTCAGGGACGATGTGTATCTCAGGAGTAATTAATGCTATATAAAAGTTATGTTTCACTGCCCTTTTTAGTGCCAAGCCAAATGCGTAACTCATGATGATAAAACTTAAGCATTTTCTTAAGCAGTCATTCTTATAGTCATTAAACTATTTAAAGGTCGGGTGAAAACTTTCTTCTTCTTTAGATGAGAGACTCGGAAAGAACAGACTCGCTCTTGTATCCAAAGAGCAATGTCGCCCTCTGGTGAAGAAATCCTTTTTTTGCATGCCTACAGAGAAAAGACCTTGGCGGACATTGTTCTTCACGGAATCTGTTTGTTTGTTTGTTTATTTGCTTATTTATGTGTGCGTATGTAATTATGTCTACGAATGGCTGAAGACTCAGCAAGCCCAAACATGATCCCTACTGTATTCTTTCAGGTTTAGGCCTACAAAGATTGTGTGTTCAAAAATGAAATAACATGTATGTTATTTATTATAATCATATATTTATTATGTACTAAAATATGCTAATAAACAATGCTTATTTGACAATGGTTTCCTTTTTTTGTTTCATTATAATATTATAAACGTGCCTTTTTAGGTTCATGGTACAATGTGCATCTTGTAAGAAATGTTTAGAAATAGATATTTTAGTCATGATAAATACTCTAATCTTCATAATCTGATTTTTTATGATTACAATAAGTTTAGTGTGTTTAAATAAAACCTGTAGACTATGCTGCATAAGGCTACGAATAAAATATATATGTGAAATGTCTTCAAAATTTCATATTGTCTGAGGATAATGACCCAACATAATTTCAAAATGTAAAAAGAAATAAATGTGGACAGCACAAAAATTTTATTTAGAGCCAAAGGCAAATTAGTATATACTTCTTTGGTATCTTTGATTGATATTTGTTTTTTTTTATGCATCATACAGCACTTTTTCCAGTCATTCTGTGATTAATTAGCACCTTTTCAGGCTGGTGTTAAACGGCATCAAAAAGGTTCTCTTATGATTACAAGTCAAAGAAGCGGATTTGGTGCTGTGTAGCATAATTTTTCTTTTTAAACGATTCTGACTGCAATAGAAGGAGGTTAGTCTCTAGATATGAGCATCACTGAGCTGTGGTAGAAATAGTTTGAGCAACGTGTATTAACTTTCAAGTGAGACCCTCAGGGGTACTTGGCCCATGAAACGGTGGATTTTTGCAAGTTTCCTACAACCTGATCCCTGAGTCTGATAGAACATTATAGCTTCAATTAGATTTTCTTTCCTTTGGAGGAAAAGGTTTTTGACACCAACGCATACTTTCTTATTTAAGTGTTTCCTTTTGATAATAACATTTGAGAGATGCAAAAATTATTTATTTGGACTGGTTTTGTATATAAAAACAACTATGTCGTAAACTGGTAGAATATGAGTTGTGATGCTATAGTTTTGCTAAAATGCATTAATGAATAAAAGTCAGCCTACAGTAAAGATGGCAGTTGTTCAGTTCAAGTCTTTTTTCATTATTTGTTTTACCTTCCAGCTTTAAAAGGCTGACCTACATTTAAGTTTTGACCTTTTGTGCAAATGATAAATCAGTTTTATGGTTGATATGTGCAGGAAGTGAAAGGCAGGCTTTCAAGATCTGAGCGATATATATAATTTATATATAGTACATATAAAGTGTAGTCTATAAGACCTAAATTTCAGTTTTGACCTTTAAATAAATGAGTTTATGGTTCATCCATGCAGGAAGTGAAGTGAAAGGTGTGGCTTTATTGGTACTGTAGGTCTCATGACTCTTTTGTCGAGGTAAATAAACAGCGCCCGCCCCGTTCATGAGCCTCAACTGCAGCCTCGCTCGCTCAGTCAGTCAGTCAGTCAGTCACACGACTCTCTCTCTCTCTCTCCTCGTTCAGCAGAAGTCCCCTGACTGAGCTCAAACACAGAAATGCTCTCTCCGCTCAGGCTTGTCGCGCTGCTTTTAGCAGCAACCGTGTGCCAAGGTTGGCATTTCGGTGACTTATTCGGAGGGAGACAGAAGGAACTGGACGAAGTCTCTCTCTGGCCTCTTCCGCAGAAGATCCAGTCATCCGCGGTCTCGTTTAAACTGAGCCCGGGTAGCTTCCAGATCACCCACTCCAAACAGTCCTCCGCCGGAGCAAGCTGCAGTCTGCTGGAGAACGCTTTTCGCAGGTACTCTTGCGTTCCTCATTCATGTTTTAGCACATACTTGATTAGTAATGAGGCTAATGTTTCGCTTACACACAGTTACACGCTTAAGCTTCTCCTTGCAGATATTTCGAGTACATTTTCGGGGACTTGAAGAAGCAGCAGAAGAGCCGAAGGAAAGCCTTTGATTCGGATCTAGTGGAGCTCCAGGTTTGGATCACATCCTCGGACCCAGAGTGCGACGGCTTCCCGAGCCTGAAAACCGACGAGTCATGTGAGGAGCTTCTCTTTCCTCTTCCGCATCGGGATCCTTAGAGCTCTAATCCAATAGGAGATCCGCAAATCCACTAATGGGCATCTGCCAGACGGAGCTGTTATCCAGTTAACCGATTACTGTGATTGCAAGAGCTCCTTTTAGATGGAGCAACACTTGACCTATGTGATGAGTAACTACTGTAGTTACTAATCACAGAAATAACATCAACAACATCAGATAGACAGCTTTGTGAATCTGCTTGTGGTTGATCGATTATCTGTCTGTCTGTAGATCAGCTGTCTGTGGATGAACCCTCTGCTGTGCTCAAAGCTGCAAATGTGTGGGGAGCTTTGCGAGGTAAGCCAAACCCCACACCTGAGCTGCACAGAGAATGCAGTAGATAAAAGATGAGCAAACAACGAGTATTGCAGATATGCTGGAACCTTTGAGCTTCGGCTCATTCTTTGAATATTTCTGGCCATTTTTAAAGCTTGTACATGTGATTGAATAGTGTTAACAATAACTAAATAACTAAACAGTTAATAATATTTGAATACCTTTACTTGTGTATTAGTAATAAGATGCATGTGCATTAGAATCTCATCAGCGGATTTAACTCCTCATGGCTGGGGTTCGCTTTTGACTGCAACCAACACAAATGCTCCCCACTGAGGGCCATTAAGAAACATTTCCCATTGTTAATGTTCATTAAAAATGCTAAATGCTAGTTGGGTCAGCACCAAAAAAAACTAGCCAATCAGTAGGAACTATCAAAATCAGGATTCAATGTTAAAAGAAATGTGGATGAACAGCTTAACTTTGTAGATGGAACTTGGGTTTCAAAATAATTATGTGGATGCTGCCTGAGAAATTGAATACAGCAGCTTTAAATGAACCAATTTTGTCCAACTCTATCAAATTAACTGTTTAAGACGTGCTTATGTTGATTTCCAGAAATCACAATTATTTCAAGGAATAAAATTAAAAGAATTTAAAAGAAAAGCTAATTGAAAGTGCCCACTAAATATTATGGATTGTGTTATCAGCACTGGCTCTGCAAAGTTCAGTGACATCAAAACGAATGAGAAGAATTTAAAAGAATTAAAAAATGTTAAGTAATAATGTCTTAATTTGAAAAACATGGGATATACTCAAATCTACACCAATACAGCATTTTAGCATATAAAATAATTCACTTTGTTTTTGTAAGGGCTGGAAACATTCAGTCAGCTGGTCTTCGAAGATGACTATGGAGTTGTAAGTTTGACTTAAAAATATAACTTATTGAATTTTTGTTCAAGATTAATTGTTATTGCATAGATCTAACTTAAAAATGAACTTGTGAAAATATCTGTTTGAAACTCGGCAGAACAACATTAATAAGACGGCTGTCTCAGATTTCCCACGGTTTGCTCATCGAGGGATTTTGCTGGATTCGTCTCGTCACTTCCTGCCACTCAAAGTCATTTTGGCCAATTTGGTAAGAAAACCTGACCAAATCTATGAATTATCTATAAAAGATTGAAAGTAGGCTGCAGTTCGTGTGGAATTTCATGACAAGGATGGCTTCTTCATATTTCTTATAAGTAGACTGACATGTTCTCAGCATCTCAAGGAAGTTATGCGACCAGAAAGTCAAGCTTGTTGTGTTTGCACGTGACAGATCATAAGACAGTTAACATTTAGAAACATGTTTGTCTACAAAAAGAAGCTAGGTTTAGAATAAAAAATACAATTGTTCACCCTGGACTGTAAATGTCAAAATTTCAAAAGCAAACATGTGAATTAGATACTACTAATACATGTAATGGAACTAAGTTTGTTAAAATACAGAATTTTTTTTTGCACAGGAAGCAATGGCGATGAACAAGTTCAACGTCTTCCACTGGCACATAGTGGATGATCCTTCATTTCCTTTCATGAGCCGTACCTTCCCAGAGCTAAGCCAGAAGGTCAGTATATGTTACAGACTTGTGTCTGATAGAAATGGCTGATCAAATCAAAATAATTTTGGAGAGAATTATACTTCAATGACTTGATTATCTATTGATTACAACTTGATTCTTGAATAAAAAGTTCATCAATACTTAGTTCAACCATGCTCAAGGCTTCATTGCTTACATAAACTATGTAATCTTTAAAATATTTGTGAGGTAAGGGCGCCACACATCTATCCGAACTGAGATTCGCACAAATCCTCAGACGACTTCTTTGCAGGGTGGATTTTGCAAGCTAGTGTTAAAAATTAAGACAGTGTAACAAATTACATAATGTCTATTGTCCCTTCTGTAAGTCACTTTGGACAAAAATGTCTGCCAAATGCATAAATGTAAATATAAAAGTGGATTCAGTGACGCTCCTTGCCATGAGATGGCACTCAGCTGTAAAGATTTGTGAAAAGAATGAATCTGACTCTTTAATAAGAACTCTTTTTTTCATCTAGTGAAACGTTTTCTTTGGTGTGAGTGGATTACACAGATAATAATCAGAAGACACTGGCAAGCACATTACTTTACTCAAGATTAGTTTATTTTACTTTTTTTTTTTACGTTTTGCAATTACATCAGTTTTTTTTTCAAATATGAATGATACAAATGAATCATTCAAATGTGTCATTCTTTTAAATGAACAAGAGTCCAAAGAACAAAACACCAGTTTGACCGAAACTTCCCATCACTACTCAGGGGACAACAGCCACACGCCGAGTGCTTTATAATCTCAGTGAGCTTTATTGAACAAATCTTGGTGGTCGGACACCAGCAATACAAGCTTCTGAATGTTAATACTGTCCTGTTTTGTGTTCTCTTCCTCAACTGTTCATCTGGTTGTTGTTCAGTGCAGGTTTCTGTCGTGAGAGTATCAATCGCTATCCAGCAGCTCTTTCATGTCCTATTCACGTCATCAAAACAGCCAGTGTTCATTGTTTGTTCTCTTGGGAAATCTAATAATAGTCAGCATCCATGCTTTTCAGATCGATGTATGTTCACACGCGTAACTTCGCATCGTATATTTGGATAGATGTCTGATGGCCTTTAGGTCGATTTAAACAACAAAATGCCTGCTAAAAACCAAGTTTGGTTTTAGAGGGATACCATTGACTGTATATAACATGGACAGAGTGTTTGTGATGTCACCGATATGTTTCTGGCAAGTCAAACGATTCAATGGCAACTTGGCAATGAACATCTTTCTGATTCTGAACATCTGTTTGAGATTTTTTTTTATTATACTTTTATTTTTTCCATCAAAGTTCAGAATTAGTTTTACAAGTGCAAAGAAGAAGTTTAGGGAAGTTATAGCACTATTTGAAAACCCAGACAAAATGTGTTTTTCTACCCTGCTAGATTTCTTAAGCACTTTAAGATGCTGGGAAACCTAATTTAAATATGAGAACTCAAGTTAATGCGCTAAAAACAAGCATGTTAGAGATTTTATTCAAATAAGAAAAAAAGTTGGTTTTTCTTTTAAAATGAGCTTTTTGTTTACTCCTTTAAATCTGCGGCAATGGAAGCGTAAGGTAAGGAATGAAGAAGGGCAGCCAAAATACAATTCAACAAAAGTCTTGTTAGTTTCCTTGTCGATGGATTTAGTTTTGAAATTATTTTTAGCTTACCCCAGTTATCTGCCTGTTTTTAGCTTAACATTATTATATATCAGGAAGAATTATTATTCTTGAAACATAGCCAATCGACTGTCTGGTGAGTCATGTTATCAATCGTGTTTGTTTGTGACTGAACAGGGAGCCTATCATCCATTCACCCATGTGTACACTCCGTCGGATGTGAAGATGGTCATTGAATTTGCTCGCATGAGGGGGATCCGGGTCATCCCTGAGTTTGACACCCCAGGACACACGCAGTCATGGGGCAATGGTCAGCTGTGGAAATGTATTTTCATGATTCTAAAGGAATTAAAGCTATGTCCTCAATTGTTTTTTTTTTCTTTTTTCTCTGTAACTGTTTTTTAAGGCCTGAAGGATCTGCTCACTCCTTGTTTCAGTGGCTCTACTCCTTCGGGATCATTTGGGCCAGTGAACCCCATCCTAAACTCATCTTATGAGTTCATGACCCAGTTTTTCAAAGAGGTCAGCACCGTCTTTCCTGATGCTTACGTTCACTTGGGAGGAGATGAGGTTGACTTCAGTTGCTGGTGAGAGAAGTTCAGAATCTTATCTGATCTAGAAAATCAATCCGAAGCCAATAAATAGTTTACAGCTATTGCGCATGCTGACACGTTCCTTGCTTCCTGTAGGAAGTCCAATCCTGACATTCAGAGGTTTATGGAGCAGCAGGGTTTTGGTTCAGATTACAGCAAACTCGAGTCCTTCTACATTCAAAGGTCAGATAATCACAGATAATTTCAATATCAAAATAACATTTTATTAGACCCAGATTTAAGTAGTGATGATGTTAAACCTTTAAGTTATATGTAGTATACTAGTTTGTTTACTTGATATTTTTCAAGAAAAACTACATTGACCAATTGATCCTATAGTGACCAATCATATAGCAGAAAATGTGAAAAGCTTTCCATGTTAAATCCAAAATTTTGCTACAACCAAACTAAACTCTGTAGCATTCACCCAAACATGTAGTTTTATGTTCAAATTCTCTTTTGAATATACAAATGTGCATTAACTAAATTAGTGTTTACACACTGAATTAGTAACAATTCACAGATCAATGTATTTGTTCGATTTATGTAATATTTTATAATTTCAGAATTATTTTAGAATTATAGTTTCTTTGAATTTATTTATGTATATTTGTGCATAAATGTACTCCATGTTCCATGTTTATCTAAGAAAGTTATTTAAATTCGATGTTTTACTTTAAACCAGGACACATGAAAAGTTACTGTCACTTGCTGATCTATTTTTCAGTTAGTAAACCCAGTGTTTCAGATACTACTAAACCTTTAGACGCATTACATTTTTTGTAATGTATTCTGTTGCATGTAAATAAGTAGTACTTCAGTTAGGGAAAAATAACCAGTTTTAGCATCCCTACATTGTTTTATCATTATATAGAAATCAACTGTATTCATCATATGAGCTTATTTTATAAATGCAGCTGAGATGAGTGTGGAAAGTAGTGCGGGGGAGAGAGAGGAGTGAGACAAATGGTCAAAGTTGACTCTTTTTGAAAGTGTTGCATGTGTTTGAGCAGCTCTTTATCGAGTCTTTTAAGAGATACCACTGAATTGTGGACATGGGTTTGTGAATAGGATTTGATTTTAAACGTCAAAGTCAAAAACAGCAAGTAAGACATTTTTCAACTGTAAGACTAAAATATGCCTAAGATGTGTTTAACACCCAAATCACTGTTTATGCCAGTTTTCCTGAACCTTCAAGCTCTGCTTCACCTTATTCTGGTAAGGAAGCTATTTGATCATTAACAACAGGTTTAATTTTCTTTAACCAACAGGTTACTTGACATTGTGACCTCTACCAAGAAAGGTTATATGGTGTGGCAGGAAGTGTTTGATAATGGGGTCAAGGTAAGGCTTGTGTTTTATTGCTGGCTGAGAAATTCTGGTGAGGGGGAATAATGCTTATGTTGTAAGTCACATTTAATTTCTAATAAATAACACATTCTAATTTGTAGAGTCAATTCTATTATGAAATGACACATACTAAAAATTCCACTTCTTTCTGCATACTAATGCTTTCAAACTCAAATCTACTATTTCTCAACCTTCGAAACATTGCATGATCCTATTTTAACATGCTGCCAGTACGCTACTAACTAGGGGATTTGGATGGTTAGCTTCATTGATTGCTTATGGAAATAAAGCAAAAGAGCATTAAAAAATTATAAGAGAGCACTTGGTGTGATTTGTGCATGTTCCAGCTGAAAAATGACACAGTTGTGGAGGTGTGGATTGGGAACAAGATGGAGGAAGAGCTACAGAAAGTGACTGGGGCAGGATTTACAACTATTCTTTCAGCTCCTTGGTACCTGGACTACATTAGCTATGGACAGGACTGGCAACGCTACTACAAAGTCGAGCCACTCAATTTCCCTGGTCAGTTTCTCCAGACAAACACTTACCTTGTTTTTCTTTAGAAGCAGTCCTGTGAAATATAGTTTGTTCAAATGGATGGCTAGGATTGAGCTTATACGTTTAAAGAGTTGATCGATAATTACAGGTTGTCTGAATGCGTCTAACTAGCACCTTGGTGTTCAAGGTTGAGCAGATTTTAGCAGAGGTAATGGGAAGGTTGCTTCAAAAATAGCAATAGAAGTTTGTAGTATTGGGTGTAATCCTTCAGCCCGAGACTGGTGTCTTCCCTTTAGGTGAGGATCTTCTGCTCTGGTCATCCAAACCTGTGATTTATTTTACTGTACTGGGAAGAAAACATACTGATAACATACTTGTAGCAAGGTCCTGACTTGCTCTGGTCATAGAACGATGATCCATCCAAAATTCAATCGATGTTTTTCACCACCAACTTCTTATAATCCATTTCAAGTGATTGACTACATGTCTTAAGCCAGTACTGTTTTTTGCAGTATTTGGTGCCAAATGTTGAGCTACGTGAGCCAGTTGGTGGTAAATGCGGTTAAATTGCCTATATACAAACTAGGGGTGAGCTGCTGCTACATCTCATGCACTCCTGTAGGCCTGTCAGTCTGCTACATGTTGTTTGAAACTGGTTGAACCAGTTGTCTCATTTATTTAATCACAATAACAAAATGAAAATCATAGTATTGGGGGAAATTCCAAAATAAGGTGTGTTTTACCATACTAAAATGTAAGTTTTTCTGTGACTGAATATATGGTTTAGCTCCACAATCATAAATCAACATGATTTGTAAACAAAATGTTCAGTTGTCTGAAGGGGCACTGCCTTTTCAGAGCCATTAGGAAGACCTCACTAACTAGCACTGCACCTCTTATCAATTGCAAAATGTGATCAGCTTGTTTGAGTGACTTATTTTCTTTCACTTTAAAGCATTGTTTTCCCCTTGCTTCCGTGGTTATGTTTAAACCAAGCTACTACTTTGGAGCAAATGCACGAAGGCCCCCAGGCCACAGTATAAAGAAAAGAACTGACACAGTAAATAAGAGATAATGATTAAATTGACATTAGTGTTACATTATTTACCAATTTCATTGTGGTGAATGAATATTCTATTTTGTTGTATGCTGTGGGTCAGGTATAGCATTATTTAGTTCATTCAGTTAACTTTTGTTCCTATGGATTTCAGTGTGTAATAATGATACGCAGAATGACCTTTGTATGGGATAATCTGATTGGCTAGCTTACATAGACAAGTTAAATGTGTCGAGATGAATAGATCAGATCTGTTTGAACTAATACTAAGTTCAGATCACATTCATAAATGTATATTTATTCAGCTTCAGGTATTTATTTAAATGAGGAAATAGAACTAGAAAGTGGTTGAATAACTATACAAGTAAAAAAATAGTATAAAATGACACCTTTAAAGTGAAAAACAGCCTTCAAACACAAGTGAATGGTAGATGCTTTGCTTCACCTTCTTCCTCCTTCATCTTCCTTCAACCTGATAAATCAAATCCATGAATCTGCCCATCAAAATCAATGCATGCTTGTTTATTTCAATGATTGATGCGATTACATTTTTAATTGCACTTTTCTAATTGTAATATTTTTTTTTATGTAGTTTCTGAATAATGGGGTTTATTTCTCTGGACTACAATAAAGAACATAAAAAAAATTTATAGGCTGGCTGCAGACACACTACCTCAGTGCATGCACAGTCTAACATGTCCACTCTCAGCTATGCAAACTCAGTTTATGTAAGTTAATTGACTGATTGATGGGTTTTTTGTCTGTTTTTTTATTAATAACGGTCCTTTATTGACTTGGGTGTTAAGGGAAGGTCTATTGAGCTGTGTGTAAAAAGTGAAGACTAACTGACTCTGTGTAAGGGTTAGTTGGGGTTAGGGTAAGTCGCTGTATGAATATAATCGTTTTTGGCGACACCTTGTAAAAATAACTTGTACATTGATGAAGATTTGGGATTCTTGAGATTGCATGTTGTGGTTGAGAGTATGCATGTCAACACGTGCATCACTGAGTTTGCCAATTGCTCATGTGACAATGTTTGTTAGTAGCCAGACCCTAAAGATGTTTTAACCTGTAGTATCTAGCACCATGCACATTAGAAGTCCAGAGGGATTTTTCCTAGTGCTTATTGTTATTGTGCACATCTTAAATTGTGTGTATGTGTACATCTATAGCTAAAAGCAGACACACAGATCCATGTTTGGAAAGCCAGGCCGCATTACAAGGATGAGATGGCACAGGTAACAGCGGCTGGTTTCAATGCCCTGCTCTCCACTCCCTGGTACCTCAACCGCATCAACTATGGCCAGGATTGGGTAGATGCTTACAATGCTGACCCACAAAATTTCACTGGTGTGTGCTGTTTGAAGACAAATTATAATATTGATATGGTTCTAAACTGGGCAGTAACATTGGTTAAATACGTGCATTTTATTACCAATCACACTCGATGTTCTTCGCACAATAGTGGACCATACCATTTTTCCAGTAGTTAAGAACGGTTCATTGGTGAATGAGTTCTCTTTTTTTTTTTGTTTGAACCCTTTGTTTTAGGTTCTGATACTCAGCTAAACTAAAACTAGGGCAGCATGTGATCACAAGACTCTACATATCCATATCCCTAAATCAGTAACCACTCTCGCAGGCCATTATCAGTGACCTGTATTCCTCTTGTTTACAGATTTAAAAGGCTCACGTGACTATTGTACTTTGTACAGAATAGTTGTTATTGTTTTCTGCACACATTCAGCTGTTTGGCTCATAGACATACCAGACTTCTGATCTCAATCGGATAAAGGTTTATTGACATGTAAAAGAGCCCATAAAGAAGTATTATGGCTGAATTGACCTGTTAGCGTTTCTTTCATAGGTGTAGTAGATGAATCGTTGTTGTTGTTGTTGTTTTTATTGTAAAGATAATGGTTTGTGTTGTTTATAACTGCAGGCACAGACTCACAGAAAGAGCTGGTGATTGGTGGAGAGGCTTGTCTTTGGGGAGAATATGTAGATGCTACCAACCTCACTCCAAGACTTTGGTAAGGATGCATCCTTTAGCGAAGCAAATAATTCTGGTTCTAGAGTAACAGTTTTACTACAGAGTGCTGGCAGTCTTTCATTTGTAATTTTAGAAGTGGTATGATATTTAACTACTGAGAGATCTGATAATAGAAGGATGGAAAAAAATGTTCTTTATGATTTATTGCTATCATGTTCTTATAATTTGTTGGTGCTAGTGATTTAGTGTAAGATAAAGATAGGATTGTGTGCAAAGATAAGAAGGGAACCAAAGTGGCTGTCCATATATGGTACACAGTTAAGATTATGTAAATACTCATTACATTTATTTATGCACTATTGCAGGCCAAGAGCAAGCGCAGTAGCCGAAAGGTTGTGGAGTGACAAAAGTGTTACTGATGTTGGAAATGCCTATACTCGCCTGGCTCAACATCGTTGCCGTATGGTCAAGTAAGTTGAGAGACCTTCTTTGGATCTTAGGATTTCAAAATCGTCATCTGAATGAATGGAGTAGTTTAAATACTCAAAGTTCATTCGTGTTTTGGGTTAACCCTAACACTGCAGAATACTCAAAAAAAGTTAATGAAGAGCCATCTTTATAAATCTCAACTTAGTACTTGTAACAGTGTTCTGAAGTGACCACACAGGGAACTACAGAATAGCCACAAAAAGTTATTTAGGAGTAGTCACTAAAATACTAAGTTACTTGAGAGTTATACCTAAATTCAATAGTTGAAAACCGTTACCACAGTAGTTGTGGTATGACAACTCCCTAGTAGTTAATCATAGTTACTGCAGAGCAGCATTGATACAGAGTAGTGGTTTCCTCAATGATAACGATAATGAGGCATCGACAAGATAAATATCTCCGTTATGATGAAAACTTGACGTGATGGCCATGTTATTGGGAATGTTATTGGGGGGACAGTTACACGTTCAACATGAATGACACTCCCGCTTTTTCAAGATTCCTGACCGTAATCTGTCATTCAAAATATAAAGCATCCAACACAAAACCAGCAATTGTCCTATTTTCGTCATGCTTCTAAATATGTAAATACATGTACTTACTCCAGTGCTTATATTTTGGGCATACATGTTTATTGCGGCGTCACGGTGGCGCAGTGGGTAGCACGGTCGTCTCACAGCAAGAAGGTCGCTGGTTCTAGGCTCGGCTGGGGCAGGTGGCATTTCTGTGTGGAGTTTGCATGTTCTCACCGTGATCGCGTGGGTTTTCTCCGGGTGCTCCGGTTTCCCCAAAAGTCCAAAGACATGCGGAATAACTGAATTGAATAAGAACAATTGCCCATAGTGTTAAAGTGTGAATGTGTGTGTGAATGTTTCCCAGCGATGGGTTGCGGCAGGGAAGGGCATCCGCTGCGTAAAACATATGCCAGAGAGTTGGCGGTTCATTCCGCTGTGGCGACCCCGAAAAGGAATAAAAGCCGAAATGAAGATGAATGTTTATTGCACTTTTTTATTTGTAAAAAATAAAGCCCCCAATTGGCAAATTAAGAATGTTTTTGTTCTCGGATTTCTTAAAGTAAGGACAATATATTTCACTTTATTTGGCATAATCCTTAGATCATACATATGTATCATTGTATTTATTAATTAAAAGTCTTTCAACAATGGTAAATGGAGCATTATTTCAAGGAATAAATGTAACAATCTAAAATACAGAATTTATAAAGTTTTAAAAGTTAAATTAATGTATTAAAATACATTTGTTTTAAAGCAACTGAATTTATTTACATTGACAACTTTTATTTTTGGTGACTAAAATTAGACTAAACGTTTTTGATCATCGTCGACTAAAACTGTTACTGTCACTGAAACTAATTATTATTTTCATCAAAAAGACAAAGTATTTGACTAAATATTACATGGCTGCAAAAACAACCCTGCTACAAAGTGGTTAAATAGTTATCTGTTAGTTCTGCAGTAAATTTCTCTTTGTATTCTAAAGTGTTACCATATCAGCAATTATATAAAACTTGTTGAGGCAGTTTTGTACGTTTCAAAGAAGACTTTGACAAGATTTTTTTTTCTTAGGAGAGGAATACCTGCTGAACCGCTGTTTGTTGGACATTGTCGTCACGAGTATAAAGGCTTATGAACACCAGGACATTAAGAAAATAGTAAAAGGGAAGAAGAGGAAAACACTTTCGATCAAGGCATGTCATCCAACCCGGTGACAATGATTTGCTGTAGATGCACTGAGCCAGAAGTTTATTTTAGTAGTAGTAGAACTTTTTAATATTCTTAGTTTTCCACTCTAAAGTTTGTTAAACAGAAATGAATCCTTTTGTAAATTGATTGTTAAATTATATTAAGGGGTATTTTAAGATGTGTTTTCTAGATTTAGGTAATGTTTACATAACTGCAATACTGCACTAAAATTGTATATAATTAAAATAAATACAATTTATTCATGTATTGTAAAATTGTTTTATTTTATAATAATACATAAACACTCATGTGATCATTAAGCTGAGTTCTTAAACCTGCACCATTTCCTCCATAGGAGAAGACGGAGCAGGGATCTCCTCCATTTCACTTTTGATTTCGATTTTCACTATTTGTAAACACTCAATTACAATTCTTGATAAATGAGGAAGTATTAGGCATCCACGTGAAACACCAGATATTCAGGACTGTTGAAATTTTGCAGAATAGAGTTTGAATTCTTCTTTCTTTAGAATGGGTTTGAACTCCTACCCCGGGTGTAAATGCAGGAATTGACTGGTTCAGGAAAGTCCAGCCAGCTTGTTGAAAAGCATGTTTTGGTCCTGAGTGTTCATGAGTTCATAGCTGGACAGCTCCAGAGAGAAGGTGGCATTCCCAGAGGTCAGAGTGCGCAGAACAGTTGAGTAGCCCTTCACGAAAACATACATTTTCAGCCAAACTAATCACAACTATTTAAAGGAATATACTAGATTAATAGTCATTTTGAAAGTTATGTCTGAAACATAGAATTCATTCTTACATATGAATTACAATTTTTCAATAATCAGTGTGTGAATATATCAGTTACATTATCTAGTATATGATCAGCCCATTTCAATTACTCTGGTGGCTGGTTATTAAACCCCACAAATTTAAAATCAACGTGATTAAATAAAAACATTTATCAAAAACTTTACATTCAGTTTAAGTGGAACTGATAGTGATGGTGAAATCGAAGCCTTGTGACCGTTCGAGACCGATGGGCAAAAATCAACACACTGTTTGAATCATTTTATACAGTAGAAATAGTGCCATCAGCGGTTTGTTTGTTTGTAATAACTGCATTTGAGTGCAAATGTCTGAACCTCATCAATTCAAGTTAGTTTTGACGTTAACATGGACTTATAATGCACAAAGTTTCATCTGAAGAGTAAAGTAGGTTTATAATGGCCAGCCATCATCATGGAAGTGCAAAAAATAGGTCCAGAGAGGCGGGGCATAGCACAGACATCTGATTGGCTATTGACTGAAGGTTCAAACCTTAAACCAATATAAAAATAATTCACCCCCTCAGTGTTTATGAAAAAAAAAAAAAAAAAAAAAAAAAAAAATATATATATATATATATATATAT